>QJPP01000021.1:0-474507 GCA_003996215.1 Jaltomata sinuosa
TCTGCGGACGCCCACGAAAAATTTCGGCCAAAATTCCGCCGGAAGCACATATCACACAAAATCCATGGACTATAACACACGAAAAAACTAAAAAATCCCTATTTCCCGTTCCGGGCCACGTTTGAAATCCTAAAACCCCACGTTTGCCCCTCCAAACCGACAAGAGCCATTAAATAGGTCCTCGCGGACGCCCACGAAAAATATCGGCCAAAGTACCGCCGGACGCACATATCACACAAAATCATGGACTATAACACACGAAAAAACTGAAAAATCCCTATTTCCCGTCCGGCGGCCACTTTGACATCCTAAAACCCCACGTGTGCCCCTCCGAA
This sequence comes from Jaltomata sinuosa, assembly GCA_003996215.1. Lineage (NCBI taxonomy): Eukaryota > Viridiplantae > Streptophyta > Magnoliopsida > Solanales > Solanaceae > Jaltomata > Jaltomata sinuosa. Next base: position 336 of record QJPP01000021.1, read on the forward strand.
CCAACAAGCGCCATTAAATTAAATAGGTCCTCGCGACGCCCACGAAAAATTTCGTCAAAAATTCCGCCGGAAGCACATATCACACAAAATCCATGGACTATAACACACGAAAAAACCGATAAACCCCTATTTCCCGTTCCGGGCCACGTTTGAAATCCTAAAACCCCACGTTTGCCCCTCCGAACCAACAAGCGCCATTAAATAGGTCCTTGCGGACGCCCACAAAAAATTTCGGCCAAAATTCCGCCGGAAGCACATATCACACAAAATCCATGGACTATAACACACGAAAAAAACGAAAAAATTCTATTCTCGTTCCGGCCACGTTTGAAATCCTAAAACCCCCCGTTTGCCCCTCCGAACCAACAAGCGCCATTAAATAGGTCCTCGCGGACGCCCACAAAAAATTTCGCCAAAATTCCGCCGGAAGCACATATCACACAAAATCCATGGACTATAACACACGAAAAAACCGAAAAATCCCTATTTCCCGTTCCGGGCCACGTTTGAAAATCCTAAAACCCCACGTTTGCCCCTCCGAACCAACAAGCGCCATTAAATAGGTCCTCGCGGACGCCCACAAAAAATTTCGGCCAAAATTCCGCCGGAAGCACATATCACACAAATCCATGGACTATAACACACGAAAAAACCGAAAAATCCCTATTTCCCGTTCCGGGCCACGTTTGAAATCCTAAAACCCCACGTTTGCCCCTCCGAACCAACAAGCGCCATTAAATAGGTCCTCGCGGACGCCCACGGAAAAGTTCGGCCAAAATTCCGCCGGAAGCACATATCACACAAAATCCATGGACTATAACACACGAAAAAACCGAAAATCCCTATTTCCCGTTCCGGGCCACGTTTGAAATCCTAAAACCCCACGTTTGCCCCTCCGAACCAACAAGCGCCATTAAATAGGTCCTCGCAGACGCCCACAAAAATTTCGGCCAAAATTCCGCCGGAAGCACATATCACACAAAATCCATGGACTATACATAGACGTTAACACACAAAAAAAATGAAAAAACTCCCCATTTCCTATTTCGGGCCTTATTTTGATTCAACAAAATCTATGTTTGCTCCTCCGAACCAACGCATATCATTTCATAGGTCATCATGGACATCACTAAAAAAAGCAAAAAAACCATCGAGTGCATATATATCACACAAAATTCATGGACTAACAAACGAAAAACAAAAAAATTCCCATTTCCTATTCTAGGCCACATTTTCACTCAAAAATACCTATGTGTCCCCCTTTGAACCAATGCACATCATTTAATAGGTCATCACAGATGCTCTCACAAAATTTCAGCCAAAAATTCACCAGGCACACATATCACACAAAATTCATGGACTAACACACACGAAAAAATAGAAAAATCCTCATTTCCTGTTCTGGGCCTCATTTTCATTCAAAAAAATCTACGTTTGCCCCTTCGAACCAATGCAAATAATTTAAAAAGTCATCACGAATTCCCCTTAAAATTTTTGGCCAAAAGATCACCGGGTGCACATATCACACAAAATTCATGGACTAACACACATGAAAAAAATGAAAAAAAATCCTCATTTCCTATTTTGGACCAAGTTTCGACTCAAAAGAACCTACGCTTGCCCCTCCGAACCAATGTGCATAATTTAATAGGTTTTCGCGCATGCACCCAGAAATATTTGGCCATTAAAATATCGATCACACATATCACACAAAATCCATGGACTAACACACATGAAAAAAGGGGGAAATTCACATTTTCTGTTCCGAGCCTTATTTTGACTCAAAAAACCAATGTTTGCCCCTCCTAACTAACACACATCATTTAATAGGTCATTATGAACAACCTCAGAAAATTTTGATCGAAAAATTATCGGGCGCACATATCACACAAAATTCATAGACTAACACACGAAAAAATAGAAAAATTCTCATTTCTTGTTCTGGGCCTCGTATCGACTTAAAAAACCTATGTTTGCCCTACGAGCCAATGCGCATCATTTAATAGGCCATCACAGGTGCCCCCCAAAAAAGTTCAACCAAAAATCCACCGGGCACACATATCACACAAAATTCATGGACTGACACACACAAAAGATGAAAAAATCCTCATTTCCTATTCCGCGCCTCATTTTCACTCAAAAAACCCTATGTTTGCCCCTTCGAACCATTGCAAATAATTTAAAAGGTCATCACGGACGCCCCTTAAAAAAATTGGCCAAAAGACTACTGGTGCACATATCACACAAAATTCATGGACTAACACATAGGGAAAAAAAGAAAAAAAAATTCTGATTTCCTATTTTGGGCCTCGTTTTGACTTAAAAGAACCTACGTTTGCCCCTCCGAACCAACGCGCATAATTTAATAGGTTTTTGCGCATGCCCCCAGAAATATTCGACCAAAAGAACGTCAATCACACGTATCACACAAAATTCTTGGACTAACACACATGAAAAAAGGAGAAAATTCTCATTTTCTGTTCCGAGCTTCGTTTTGACTCAAAAAATCTATGTTTGCCCCTCCTACTTAACGAGCATCATTTAATAGGTCATTACGGACGTTCTCGAAAAATTTTGGCTGAAAAATTATCGGGCGCACATATCATACAAAATTAATGGACTAACACACACGAAAAAATAAAAAAATTCCCATTTCCTGTTCTGGGCCTCGTATCGAATTAAAAAACCTATGTTTGCCCTACGAACCAATGCGCATTATTTGATAAACTATCACGAATGCCCCCAGATAATTTTGGCCAAAAAATCATCGAACGCACATATCACACAAAATTCATGGACTAACATAGAAAAAATGACAAAAATGGTCCCTTGTGTTTGAAGGTAGGTTTAAAATAGTCCCTTAACTATGCACTTACCCATTTTGATCTTTTAAGTTTACCACAAGTTAACAAGAATGGTCCCTTAAATATGCACTTAACAGTTTTGGTCCTTCAAGTTTGCCAAAAGTTAACATTTTTAGTCTCTGGCAAAATATTCATCGAACTCTATTTATTAAATTGACGAGAACTATGAAAAAAGATTAGCAAGAAGTCATGTTTAGAGATGCACCCTATTAGAAAAGGATAAATACTAAGAGATAAAATTGACGGACATCTGTCAAATATAGGGCAAAATCGAGAAAAAATTTGACAAGATAAATATACTAATCTCAATTTTTATTGAAAAGTCGATATAAAATAAACATTTTCATCATTTTTATTTATACTCTTCAACTACAGTTTAGCGATTTAAAAAATAACACCCGTCCATCGGAGTTTTATAAGATAAACTGATGGACTCCTCTATTTTATTTTCAAAAATAAAAATTAATCATAGTTATTGCGTTAAATTAACCAACGAACGTCCGTAGGTTTTTTCTTAAAAAAATTATAGTTTACACGCATTCTTGCGCAAAAAAAATCGATAGATTCGTCCGTCGATTTTCGTAAATTAAATTTTAAAAAATCATTGGCTTTCCTATAGTGTCCCTCGGTTTTTGTCTGTTAGTTTTTCTCTTGTTTTAGTAGTGAATTTTTAAATAGTTTCTGCTATTTCTAAAGTCTGGTATTAATTTTTTGAGGTGTAATTTCTGCTTATTTTTTTAAATATTTTGTTAGTGTCTTCTAGTTTTTTGTGTTGCATATTTTAGGATTTGATGTGACTTTCTTAGTCTTTTAATCAAATCTTTTTTTCACAATTTTTGTCAAATTTAATAGATATAGTTCGATGAATATTTTGCTAGAGACTAAAAGTGTTAACTTCTGGTAAACTTGAAGGACCAAAACTGTTAAATGCATATTTAAAGGACCATTCTTGTTAACTTGTGGCAAACTTAAAGGACCAAAACTAGTAAGTGCATAGTTAAGGGACTATTTTGAACCTATCCTCAAAGATAAGAGACCATTTTTGTCATTTTCTCGACTAACATACACGAAAAAATAGAAAAATCCCCATTTGCTATTATGGGCCTTGTTTTGACTTAAAAAACCTATATTTGCCCCTCCGAACCAACACAGATCATTTAATCGGTCATCACGAATTCCCCCTGAAAAATTTAGCCAAAAAAATCACGGGGCGCATATATCACACAAAATTAATGGACTAACATACACGAAAAAATAGAAAAATCCTCATTTCCTATTCTGGGCCTCGTTTTGACTTAAAAAACCTATGTTTGCCTCTCCGAGCCAACGTACATCATTTAATAGGCCGTCACAAATGCCCTCGAAAGTTTTTGGCCAAAACCCGTTAGGCACACATATCACACAAAATTTATGGACAAACACAATAAAACGAAAAAATTCCCATTTCCTGTTCAGGGATACCTTTTGACTCAAAAAATATACATTTGCCTCCTTTGAACTAACATGCATCATTTAATAAGTCTTCACGGACGCCCCAAAATAAATTCGGCCAAAAAACCTTCTAGCGCACATATCACACAAAATTCATGGACTAACACAGACAAAATAAATGAAAAAAATTCTCATTTCCTATTTTGGGCCTTATTTAAACTCAAAAATCTACGTTTGTCCCACCAAACTAACACACATCATTTAATAGGTCGTCACGGACGCTCCAGAAAATTTTTGCAAAAAAAATAGAAAAATTCTCATTTCCTATTTCGAGCCTTCGTTTCAAATCAAAAAAATCCTATGGACGTACCCAGAAAATTTTGGCTAAAAAATCATGGACGCACATATCACAAAAAAATTATGGACTAACACACACGAAAAAATAAAATAAAAATCATTTCCTGTTTCGGGCCTCGTTTCAACTCAAAAAAACCTATATTTGCCCCTTCGAACCAACGAGCATCATTTGATAGGTCATCGTGAATGCCCCCAGAAAATTTTGACCAAAACAATCGCTCGATGCACATATCACACAAAATTCATAGACTAACACACACGAAAAAAATAAAAAAAATCTCCATTTTCTGTTCTAGGCCTCGTTTTATCTCAAAAAAATCTATGTTTGTCCCTCCGAATCAATGCGCATCATTTGATATGTCATCACGGATGTCTTAAAAAATTTCAGCCAAAAAACGATCGAATGCACATATCACACAAAATTTATGGACTAACACACACAAAATAAAATCTCCATTTTCTATTCGGGGCCTTGTTTTGATTCAAAAAAATCTAGGTTTGCTCCTCTGAAATAATGCACATAATTTAATAGGTCATTACGATGTCCCCCAAAAATTTTGACAAAAAAATCATCGAACACACATATCACACACAAAAAAATTAAAAAATTCTCATTTTCTGTTTTTCGAGCCTCATATTGACTGGAAAAAAAATTATATTTGCCTCTCCAAATTAACGCACATTATTTAGATCAGAACACAAAATGAGATTTTTATCATTTTTTTTGTGTGTAACGTCCATAAATTTTTAAAATTGAGTGTTTTTTGAAGGAACAAATCATTCATTTATGATACCTTATCAGTACATTGTATATATCATGTGGGTATCATAGATGATTGATTAATATATATTTTTTTTTGAAAACTATACGATACTCTGTTAGTATATGATATATACTATCTGTGTATCATATATAGTATACCACAATAATATTCTTTAACGAAAACTATACGATACTCTGTTAGTATATGATATATACTATCTGTGTATCATATATAGTATACCGCAATAATATTCTTTAACTACTGATTAGTACAATATATGCTAGAATACATTATTTTTTGATAATTTTATATGAAAAAAATAACAATAAGAAAATGAGACAAAAAGGTATGTAGAACTAGATTATGAAAATTGGTGATAAAGAAAAAATATTTGAAAATAAAATAAAATTAGAAAAGGAAAAAAATATAAAAAATAACTTTAATATTTTTCTTAATTACTTCTTGTTGATGTCTAATTAATTATTTTTTTACATTTTTATTAGTATAATAATAGTTAGCTAATATATAAATTTTAAATTTGAAACAAAAAAAAAAGACAAAAAAGGAAAAGACTAACAAAAACAATAAAGAAAAGAAGAGCATATCGTTGATGTCACACTGACACAGAGTTAACTATTAGCATTGATATCATGCTGATATTACCGTTCAAAAAAGGAAAAAATATTTATTTTGAATTGACATCAAAATAAAAGGCCATGTAAATACTTTGATTTTTATGAAAATCTATGTTTTGTCCTTAATTTTACGTATTGTTATTAAATTTCCTTTTATAATATTAAAGTCGTATTCTTAATCGATTATCCTTTTTAGGTTAAATAAAGAATAAAGATTATGAGAAGTCTCATTACATTTTAATTTTCATCAACTAAAAAATATTTAATATAATTTTTTATTTATAAATAATTATGCAAAAAATATTTTTCTCCATACTAAACACGCCCTAACATCTTGAATACTAATAATAAGATTGGATTAAAAAAATATCCATACGAGTAGTCATAAATCATATTGGTCTAAAACTTCAATGAGATTCTGTTTGACTATATTTTTATGAGTCATAGAAGATATTCATTTGAGTCAAAATTGGAAATATATTTATCAATTTGATATTTTCCAAAAAAAATTAGCTCGTATTTAATGAATCAGATATTATAAAATGTCACAATAAGCACTCTAAAGACAAAAGAAGAAGAAGAAGACTTTTCTTTACGCAAAACATGGCTAAAGCTTCAATCATTCTGTTTTTCCTGGTCACTTTGTTAGTATTTTCATGTGGTTAGTCTCTCTCGATTTCTCTTACTCAATCACTCACGAACACACACAATATTTGAATCATAAGTTTATCACCTCAAGAAGATTTTAATAAAATTGTTATTTGTTAGCGTCCTACTTAACAAACATGGTGGATCTAAGATGTTATTGGCAGACGCGATCACACTCACTATTTTCAAATCAAATCATTAAAGTAAAAAAATTATTAGAATGTATATAAATTATTAATCACGCTGACTCCAAATATACTAACTCTAATTTTGCCTCAATCATACAATAACTTTCATTTATCATTGATTAACATGTTGTAATTTTTGTACAAGGTGCTAATAATTTTTTTTAATCCTCAGATGTGATGGGACAACAATGTTCTTTGGTATCAGATTGTCCAAAGCGATGCAGAGTTGGAATTCGGCAATGTGTTAATGGTGTGTGTGAGTGTTGTGTTGGTCCAACATGCCGTGCTGATCAAGAAAGCACTAGCCTTGGTCGCAAAGTATTGAACTTGCAATACTATTCTAATTAATTGTTAAAGCTACTTAGAGCTTATTTTATGTAAATCTAATTGTCATAATTATGGGGAAATGAAAATTATTATATTCTAGTGGAAAAGTGGTTACTTATCAAAATTTTCATATTTGTAAGTTGTGATAATTTTTTAAATACTCTATGCACACTAGTTATATTTCAACAAGCGATGTTAAAAATTATTTCTCGATATCATTTTTATGTTATATTGTTGTGAAGCAATCAAAATATCAGATATATGACATCATAATTACAGGCTATATAATGACTTCACAAGTGAGACTTAAATCTATTTGTTTTTACTTAACATGGATTTGAATCTAAATCATTCAGATATCAATTTATTAAGTATATTTTTTTTGCGCTGATTCTTTTTGAAATATTTAAACCTCGTATGTTGTTTAATTTAAAAATTTATGTTATCACCACTATATTCACTATCAACAGCCAAAGAAGGGGAAAATATTTATTTTGGATTGACATCAAAATAAAAGGCCATGTAAATACTTTGCTTTTTCCTTAATTTTACGGATTATTATTAAATTTTCTTTTATAATATTAAAGTCATAAAGTTACTTTTTATAAAGTTACTTTTTATAACAATAAAATTATTAAACTAAGAAATAATTTATAACATTGAAGATATATAATTAGTTTTTAAAACAATAAAATCACTAAATTATGTGTTAGTTGTTCAGAAAAAACAAATTAATGGAAAGTCATATTTTTTATGCCGGAAAATGATATGCCATCGTTACATTACTATTTTGCCACTGTGTATGTGCCACGTGAGAAAACTTTTATTTAAGAAATTTGCATTAATATATTTTATATTTTAAATAAAAATAATTAACGAACCATTAAAATTAAAAGACATAAAGAAAAAAATACTTTCGAATGAGCAAAAGGTTCTCGGTGATTGAAGATGATAAAAAGTGTGTTTAGCAATTCTAAATAATATTCATTGTATAATTAGAAGCATATATGTGATTTTCAATCTCGTTCCAGCATATACCCATGGTAAATTGTATTAATTTAGTGTAAATATTTGAGGTGAAAAAAAAATACCCACTTGTTCTGTGTACTTGATATTTCTAAGCCTTAATAAAAAAAATTAATTAAATATATATATATATATATGCACATTCCTCGAATATAAAAATATTATCAACACACCAAGCTAGACATTGTGAATTGGGAGTGACTCAAAAAAAATTGATTTTTTGAGGCCTTCTCAATCTTTTTCGTAGTCAAGAAGGAAAATTAATCTTAATTTATGGAAAATTGTATCAATAAAATTACCTTATTATAAATTTTAAGAACCACCTACACACTTCTACGCTCGAACCCCATCCTCATAGATTATATAAAAGTCTTTTGATATATTATTTTTCAGTTACTTATTAAACACAAGAAAATAAATAAGAAATTACTTACTAATAATTTTTCGTGAAAAATATTTCTCTTCATACCGAACACACCCATAAACCTTGAATATTAATAATAATATTGGCTTAATAAAAAATATTCATATGAGTCATAAATCACATATGCATGTTATGTGATAGTTTGATATATTCAAAATATTCATTATGAAGATGGTAATAAATATCTATATAAGGTAGATTATTTATATTAAGATATTTTTTATTGACTAACCTTCAATAAACAGAAGATTTTCTTTGACCCACTCTTTAAAGTACAAGATTGAAATAAAAATTTATATTAGTAAGTTCTTAATGAAGTAGGTACTATACATGGTTACGATAAAAAGCACTTTAAACACACACACACACACAAAAAAAAAAGGTTTTTCTTTACTCAAAATATGGCTAAAGCTTCACTGATTTTATTTTTCCAGCCATCTTATTAGTCTTTCTCTCTTACTAAGTCACTCACAAACACACACAATATTTGAATCATAAGCTTATAATCTTAAGAAGGTTTTAATTAAAAAGTGATAAAACTTGAATAACAAACAAATTCTTTGCATTCATGAAAACAATTTTACATTTTGAAGGAAGAACACAATCTAGAAATTGTTCTGATGGAAGTATTGAATTCTAGCTGCTACTAACAATAACATAGGCAATTAACCGACCTCTAACAAACTAGATAGTAAAAAGACTAAAGCACCCTCAATCATATATCTAATGCCCAGACTGCCCCTCTGTGACAGTAGCCTATTATTCCATTTGTATCGATATTCCCCTTCAAGGTGGAGGGTGATAGATATCGAACACTCCAAGCTTGGATAACAGGGAGTGATGCTGAGCACTAGTAAGTCCTTTAGTCAACAAATCAACAAGATGCACACCAGTAGGTACATAAGTGGGCTGAATCAAATCAGACTTGATTTTTTCTCTGATAAAATAGCAGTCTATCTCTATATATTTAGTTCTTTCATAAAAAATAAAATTATTAGCAATCTGTAAAGCAGCTTTGTTGTCACAGAACAGCTGCACAGGTGAGGACAAAGCAATCCCAAGATCTCTTAGCAAATCAGTTATCCAAATAATCTCTGCAGTAACAACAACCATGCTTCTATATTCAACTTCTGTTGAGCTCCTGCTAACTGTATGTTATTTTTTTTATTTCCAAGGTACTAGTGAACCTCCTAACATGATCACATAGCCTATAACAGACCTTCTGGTATTTAGACAAGCCCCCTAATCATCATCACAATAAGCTGTCATACCAACAATGTCTCTAGAAAAAAATAAAATCCCTAAACTAGGAGTGCCTTTCAAATATCTCACTATTCTTAATGCACTATACATATGAGATTGCTTGGGACTCTGCATGAACTGGCTAAGCACTTGGACCGCAAAACAAATATCAGGTCTAGTAATGGTGAGATGTAGCAACTTTTCAATAAGCTTCTGAAAACTCAAGACATCATCTATCTCAGGATCATTATGAACACCCATTGTTGTATCATAGTCAACTGCCGTAAGCTTCTTGTTCATTTCTAAAGGTTTCACAACAGGCTTGCTACCACTGAAATCGATTTCTGAGATAAGCTTAAGAACATACTTCCTTTAGTTGAGGAGAATTCCCTTTAGGGATCTGAGTATCTCAATCCCTAGAAAGTATCTTAATTGTCCCAAATCTTTCACTTCGAAGGCTTTGTTCAAAGTGTCTTTTGCAAGTTGAATCAATGTGTGATTGCTCCCTGTGATGAGCAAATCATCCACATACACCAGTATGACAACAATATCTGCCCCTGACCTTTGTGTAAACAAGGAATGATCATAAGATCTTTGAGAGTAACCTCTTTTTACCAAAACATTGGTAAGCTTAATATTCCATTATCTTGATGCCTGCTTAAGGCCATACAAAGACTTCTTCAACTTGCAAACCATCTGTTCACCCTATCTATGGAACCCTTGAGGCAATTCCATGTAAACATCTTCATAAAGATCTCCTTGAAGAAAAGCATTATTCACATCCATGTGAAAGAGATCCCAATTCTTAGCAGCTGCAATACCAATGACAGTTCTCACAGTGACCATCCCTCACAACCCTCATCCACACCACCCACTCGCTCTTACCATCTATCTCCATCCTTATAGTGTTTGCCTAGATTATATTAAAAAAAGTTAGAATAATATTTTTTGCTTATATATTATCAAACAACAAAATTAAGTAAAAAACTAATTTATTTTTCAGAAAAATATTTTTCGTGAAAAAATTTCCTTCTTACCAAACACACCCTAACATCTTGAATATAAATTAATAGTCAGCTTGGTCAAACTTTTAGAAGGTAAAAATGCTCATTTTTATAAAAAAAAATGAGGTTTTTGACCAAAATATTGAAAAAAATAAGTGTTTTTGGGGAAGTAGCAGAAGTTATTTATACTGAGAGTAAATTTCTATAAAAGGAAAATTCATATAGCAAAGATTTTCTTTGATCCACTCTCCAAAATTCAAGACTAAAATGAAAGTTCATATTAGTAAGTTCTCAATGAACAAGTACTATATATATTGTTACAATAAGAAGCACTCCAAACACAGAGACACACACACAAAAAAACCCTTCCCTTATACACAATATGAAAAAGAATTTGTTGACTGTATTTTTTTTAACTATTTTTTTGATCTTTTTATGTGGTTAGTCTCTCTTTCTCTTTCTTTCCCCCTCAAACATACATTATTTGAACCTACTGACTCTAGATATGTCTCAATCATATAAAAGAATTTAATCTTTCATGATGAATTATAATATTTAGTTAACTATTTGAATTTACATATACTTTCGTTCAATGCTAACAATTTTTTAAATTTTCAGATGCAGAGACAGAAGAGAAGTGTAAAACTATGTACGATTGCGATCCTAGCAAGTGTGCTTCTGAGATTGTAATGTGTTGTGGTGAAAAATGTGTTTGTAGTGATTCCAAAACATACTCTACTGATCAACAAGAATGTCACATAGTTACTTTGTAGGTTTCTTCCTAATTGTTAAAGCTATTGGAGTTTAATTTGTTCACGTAAATGTAAGGCCCAATATTGGCTTATCAAAATTATTATTATTACTATGTTTTAAGGATTATTATAATATCACATGATGTTTTCGTTGAAATTTTATATTTATAGTTTATAAATAAATACAAATAGTACATATTTAGATGTCAAGGGAAACTTTTTAAAAAAGTAAATTATTTAGTATTCAGATTTAGATTCAGAGATAATTAAACCTATATTCAATTTTATATATTTATTTTAAAATGAGGCTTTACATTATACTTTGGTTGCTACAAATTTACTCATACCCTATTTTTATTTACCTCAAATATAAGAATTTGATTTTTAATCGTTAAAGTTTATGTAAAAATTACTACTCCCTTCATCTCAAAATAAGTATTATTTTAGTTTATTTCACGCCTATTAAGAAAATAAATAAATAAATACAATGTATAATTTACGAAGTTATCCCTATTTATTAGATGTTTTTTGAGAATTGACCACTATTAAGAAGAAGTAGGTCTTTAATATAAGGATAGAGTTAAAAGGAATTATTATCATGTGTTGAATTTTTGAAGCGACACTAATTTTAGGATAGTGAAAATATTACTTTTAACAATAATTTAAATAATAAATACCACTAAAAGAAATTATTTTGCATTTATTAATTTTGTATAAATATCGAGCTATTACGGAAAAAACGAAATGGGAAATTACCTTGTATATTCATTAGACTAAAATTATTACATATATTAGCCCAATTTTTAAATTTTACAGCAAATGGTCCACTTTTTCGGACCTGTCTTCTTCTTCTTCGCCTCATCATCTGCTTCTTCACTTCATTCTTTTCTTCTTTCTCACCTCATCAAATTTCAGAATTTCTCCTTTTAAATTTAAATTCTTTCCTTTCCTGTCAATGAAATTACTATTGAGGTCCATTAGCAGAGTTTCCATGGAAGCAGACAATGCAAATCCACGACCTATCAAAATTAAGCACCTTCAATTTTATCCTACCTTCTTGTGATATTGCATCCATTTGCTAAATCGTCTGAACACACCCACAAATGGGTTATAGGTTGTATCTCAATTTTTTCTGGATTCATTTGAAACATGCCCAGGCTATAGGTTATTGGTTCAATTACACTTTATAAAATAAAATAAAAGACATATTGATATTGTATAATTATGTATAAAGTGTATAACAATGTAAAAGTGTATATAAGCACTTCTTATATACTATCATTCACGTTCATAAAAGTTTATACATTTGTGTGTATAAAATGGTATAAAGTAGTATAAAATTATATAAAATGATATATTATTGTATAAAATGATATAAAGTTGTATATCGTATAAAAATGAATTATGCGGGTGTAATTAATATTTTGGACTATGTAAATATAAATATTTTTTTAAATGATGTATTTTTGAAATTATCCCAAACGAAATTCCTAAGATGTACTCCAAGTACCCCAAGCAAATTGCAGGCATGAGAAATTGCTGCTTATTTTGGGTTAAGCTTTAAATTAATTTTACGTATGGTTATTAAATTTTCCTTTTATAATATTAAAGTCATAAAATAAATTATAATAATTATTTTTATAATATAAAATTCATATTAGTTTTATAAAAATAAAATCACTAAATTATGTGATAGTTGTTAAAAAAATATATATTAACGAAAATGGCATGTCATTGTCATATTATCATTTTTCCATTGTATATATGCCACATGAAAAACTTTTATTTAAAAATATTTTCATAATCTATTATTTAGACATAGATAATTAATAAAATATTAGAATTAAAATAAACACAGAGAAAAAAGCACTTTCAAATTGATCATATACATCTTAATATCAAATAGAGTGTATAACTAATGCTTGCATATTAATGCATTAGTTATACACAAAACTAATACATGCATTATTTTTTCTAATGCAGTCTACCAAACGACTTCTAATAGTATTGCGGTGAATCAAAAGTCCATCGCCCACATATTCACACGCAAATAATACTCTCCTACCGTTCATTTTTACTTATTCAGTATATTAAAAATAATTATTTAATTTAAAAATTAGGAAATTACTATTTTGTATCTAGTTTACCTTTATTATTAAATAATATTTATTTCTTAATATTTAGAAAATTAATAATTAATAGGGGTGATATAATAAAATTATTTTCTTATTTATTGATTCTTAAGCGGTGTGTTAAATCAACAAGTAAAAATAGACAGAGCGAGTATTTAAAAATAAAATTTACTCCCTCTGTTCACTTTTACTTGTCATTATTTCACTTTTCGAGATCAATTTGACTAAACTTTAAAGTTAAATTAAAGTAGATTAATTTAATATATAAATTTTAAAATTTAAATGATCGAAAACTATATGAAAAATGCTATAAATTGCAATCCGTCTTATATTAATATGATGAAAAAATACATCTTAAAATGTTGGTCAAAGTTCATGCAGTTTGACCTCGAAAAGTGAACCTTCATCCTTAATGTTTGCCTGGATTATATAAAAAAAAAATTGGGATAATATTTTCTGTTTATTACCAAACAACAAAAAGTAAGTAAAAAACTAAACAACAAAAGTAAGTAAAAAATTAACTTATTTTTTAGAAAAGATATTTCGTGAAAAATATGTTCATCATATCAAACACACCCTAACATTTTGAATACTAATAGTCTATTCGGCCAAGTTTTTGGAAGGTCAAAAGTGCTTATTTTTTAAAAAAATAAGGTGTTTGGCCAAACTTTTAGAAAAATTAAGTGCTTTTGGAAAGTAGCAAAAATTATTTTTTCAAAATTAAAATATTTTTCTTAAAAATACTTTTGGCAGAAACACACTTAGAAGCCATTAAAAAAATTGATCAAACACTAATTGTTGCTCAAAAATAATTTTTAAATTAATGGGCAAACATGGAATGCTTCTCATCAAAAATACTTTTCTGAGAAGCATTTAAAAAAAAATTCAAAAAAAATTAAAAGTTTGACCAAACAGATAATAATAATGAGATTGGCTTAGAAAATATCTATAAGTCATAAATCGCATACTCATGTTCAGTGATAGTTGAGGTGTATTCAGGATATTATTCATAAGAAAATGATAGTAAATCTCTATATAAGGTAGACTATTTATATTAAGACATTTTTCATTGACTAACCTTCCATAAAGAAAAAGATTTATTTGACCCACTCTCCAAAATTTAAGACTGAAATGAAAGTTTATATTAGTCAGTTCTTAATGAACTAGGTACTATATATATTGGTACAATAAGAAGTCTTCTAAACACACACATAAAAAAACAAACTTTTACTCAACATGAAAAAGAATTTGTTGGTTGTGTTTTTTCTAGTCATTTTATTGATCTTTTCATGTGGTTAGTCTTTTTTATTCTCCTTCTCTTTCTCTCTCTTCCCCTCAAAAATATAATATTCAAACTATTGACTTTAGATCTTTCTCAATCATACAATAATTTTTAATCTTTCATGATGAGTTATAATTATTTAGTTAATTATTTTGATTTATATATGCTTCAATTTGATGTTAACAAGGTTTTAATTCTCAGATACGGTGAGAGGAGACGACGACTGTGGTGAATGCGATACCACCTGGTGTGAATGTCGTGATGAAAATTGTTATTGTCATGATTCCAAATTATACTCTGCTGATCAACAAGACAGTGAATTTGGTCACAAGGTTATCTTGGAGAAAAATTCCTAGTTATTGAAGCTATCCTAGTTTGTTCAAGTGAATCTATAGCCTAATTATTGGCCTATGAAAATTATTTGTATGTTTTAAAGAGTATTACAATATCAAATGATGTTTATTACGTAGATGTTTTTTGAGATTGAACATTATTAAAAGCAATATTTAATATTGAGACAATTTTTTTGCTAAAGCAATAAATATTTTAAAATGGAGAAAATATAATTTCACAATAATTTATCTAATAAATATCAATATAAAAAACATTATTTTACATTCGTTGATTTTGTACAAATGTCGAGAGAAGGATAAAACGAAATTCCTAAGTCGTAAAAGAAATTCTATTCGAGTAGCATAGCCGTGGATGTAAGACCCCAAGCAAATTGCAAGAACGAGAAGTTGTTGCTTATTTTGGATTATGCTCGAAATTAATTTTACGTATGGTTACAAAAATTTTCTTTATAATATAATAAAGTCAAAATTATTTTTCATAACAATAAAATTACAAAACTAATTATTAATAATATTAAATTCACATAATTAAATTATAACAATAACTAAATTATGTGTTAGTTGTCTAAAAAATACATATTGACAAAAGTTGGATTTTTTATGCCGTCATTATTTTGCCATTGGACACATGCCACATGTGAAATTCTTACATAAAAGAATTTACATTATCATAATCTATAATTTAGACATAGACAATTAACAAAATACCAAAATTAAAAAGAAACGTAGAGCAAAAAACACTTCAAAATTAGTAAAAATATTTTGATAATTGACGATGATAAAAAAATGTATCCATCAATTCAAATACGATATTTATCACATAATCAGAAGTATATATGCAATTTTCAACCAATATAATTATTTAAAAAGCACTTTCGAGCAACAGTTAGCGTTTGCCAGACTTTATAAAAATGTATTTTTCTCAAAAGTATTTTTTAGAGTTAAGCACTTTTGGACCAAAATAAATTTGACCAAACAGGCTATTATTCTAAGTTAAAAGAGTCATGAAAATTTTAGTATAAAGAAAATCAGTCATAGTCTTAGCTGATTTTTTTTTCTTGGTTAGACAAAGGGTAAAAGTTTATGAGAAGTCTCATTAGACATCAATTTTCATCAATTAAGAAATATTTCATATAGTTTTTTTTTTTTGACCCCTCTAGTTTCTATCAATTCGATATTGTCCCTTATTATTTATTAAAACAAAATATTATGTCCCTCAATATTCAACTTCATCACTAAAAAGGGACAAGTGACTATCTTCCAAAAAATCTAGCGTGAAATCAATATTCAATATTAACAAAGTGCCGATTGAAACACTAAAATTTTACCAATAATTAATCCACCATAATGGAAATTCATAAATTAATTTCTATCTCATTGATTAACTTCTAGCGTAGTTATTTTTCTCAAAGAAATGTGACCTCACTAAGGATGTGTTTGGTATGGACAATTTTTGTTTTAACCTTTTTCATCTTTGGGCAGTAAAATTTTCGAAAAATATTTTTTCTAAGAAAATAAGTTTCATAAGTGACATTCCACATTAATTGTCTCTTTTTCACCCGCTAACACACTCTACTTCCAACCCCACCCCCATAACCCTCATCCGCATCATCCACACTCCTATCATTTACCTTCATCCTTAATGTTTGCCTAGATTATATAAAAAAAAATTGGGATAATATTTTCTGTTTATTACCAAACAACAAAAAGTAAGTAAAAAACTAAACAACAAAAGTAAGTAAAAAATTAACTTATTTTTCAGAAAAGATATTTCGTGAAAAATATGTTCATCATATCAAACACACCCTAACATTTTGAATACTAATAGTCTATTTGGCCAAGTTTTTGAAAGGTCAAAAGTGCTTATTTGTTAAAAAAATAAGGTGTTTGGCCAAACTTCTAGAAAAATTAAGTGCTTTTGGAAAGTAGTAAAAATTATTTTTTCAAAATTAAAATATTTTTCTTAAAAATACTTTTGGCAGAAACACACTTAATTAGAAGCCATTAAAAAAATTGATCAAACACTAATTGTTGCTCAAAAATAATTTTTAAATTAATGGGCAAACACGGACTGCTTCTCATCAAAAATACTTTTCTGAGAAGCATTTAAAAAAATAATTTCAAAAAAAATTAAAAGTTTGACCAAACAGATAATAATAATGAGATTGGCTTAGAAAATATCTATAAGTCATAAATCACATACTCATGTTCAGTGATAATTGAGGTGTATTCAGGATATTATTCATAAGAAAATGATAGTAAATCTCTATATAAGGTAGACTATTTATATTAAGACATTTTTCATTGACTAACCTTCCATAAAGAAAAAGATTTATTTGACCCACTCTCCAAAATTTAAGACTGTAATGAAAGTTTATATTAGTCAGTTCTTAATGAACTAGGTACTATATATATTGGTACAATAAGAAGTCTTCTAAACACACACATAAAAAAAAAAAAAACTAAACTCAACATGAAAAAGAATTTGTTGATTGTGTTTTTTCTAGTCATTTTATTGATCTTTTCATGTGGTTAGTCTTTTTAATTCTCCTTCTCTTTCTCTCTCTTCCCCTCAAAAATATAATATTCAAACTATTGACTTTAGATCTTCCTCAATCATACAATAATTTTTAATCTTTCATGATGAGTTATAATTATTTAGTTAATTATTTTGATTTATATATGCTTCAATTTGATGTTAACAAGGTTTTAATTCTCAGATACGGTGAGAGGAGACGACGACTGTGGTGAATGCGATACCACCTGGTGTGAATGTCGTGATGAAAATTGTTATTGTCATGATTCCAAATTATACTCTGCTGATCAACAAGACAGTGAATTTGGTCACAAGGTTATCTTGGAGAAAAATTCCTAGTTATTGAAGCTATCCTAGTTTGTTCAAGTGAATCTATAGCCTAATTATTGGCCTATGAAAATTATTTGTATGTTTTAAAGAGTATTACAATATCAAATGATGTTTATTATGTAGATGTTTTTTGAGATTGAACATTATTAAAAGCAATATTTAATATTGAGACAATTTTTTTGCTAAAGCAATAAATATTTTAAAATGGAGAAAATATAATTTCACAATAATTTATCTAATAAATATCAATATAAAAAACA
Organism: Jaltomata sinuosa; assembly: GCA_003996215.1. NCBI lineage: Eukaryota > Viridiplantae > Streptophyta > Magnoliopsida > Solanales > Solanaceae > Jaltomata > Jaltomata sinuosa. The sequence goes on from QJPP01000021.1 coordinate 18,891, forward strand.
TTATTTTACATTCGTTGATTTTGTACAAATATCGAGAGAAGGATAAAACGAAATTCCTAAGTCGTAAAAGAAATTCTATTCGAGTAGCATAGCCGTGGATGTAAGACCCCAAGCAAAAATGCAAGAACGAGAAGTTGTTGCTTATTTTGGATTATGCTCGAAATTAGTTTTACATATGGTTACAAAAATTTTCTTTATAATATAATAAAGTCATAAAATTATTTTTCATAACAATAAAATTACAAAATTAATTATTAATAATATTAAATTCACATAATTAAATTATAACAATAACTAAATTATGTGTTAGTTGTCTAAAAAATACATATTGACAAAAGTTGGATTTTTTATGCCGTCATTATTTTGCCATTGGACACATGCCACATGTGAAATTCTTACATAAAAGAATTTACATTATCATAATCTATAATTTAGACATAGACAATTAACAAAATACCAAAATTAAAAAGAAACGTAGAGCAAAAAACACTTCAAAATTAGTAAAAATATTTTGTTAAATGACGATGATAAAAAAATGTATCCATCAATTCAAATACGATATTTATCACATAATCAGAAGTATATATGCAATTTTCAACCAATATAATTATTTAAAAAGCACTTTCGAGCAACAGTTATCGTTTGCCAGACTTTATAAAAATGTATTTTTCTCAAAAGTATTTTTTAGAGTTAAGCACTTTTGGACCAAAATAAATTTGACCAAACAGGCTATTATTCTAAGTTAAAAGAGTCATGAAAATTTTAGTATAAAGAAAATCAGTCATAGTCTTAGCTGATTTTTTTTTCTTGGTTAGACAAAGGGTAAAAGTTTATGAGAAGTCTCATTAGACATCAATTTTCATCAATTAAGAAATATTTCATATAGTTTTTTCAAAATGACCCCTCTAGTTTCTATCAATTCGATATTGTCCCTTATTATTTATTAAAACAAAATATTATGTCCCTCAATATTCAACTTCATCACTAAAAAGGGACAAGTGACTATCTTCCAAAAAATCTAGCGTGAAATCAATATTCAATATTAACAAAGTGCCGATTGAAACACTAAAATTTTACCAATAATTAATCCACCATAATGGAAATTCATAAATTAATTTCTATCTCATTGATTAAGTTCTAGCGTAGTTATTTTTCTCAAAGAAATGTGACCTCACTAAGGATGTGTTTGGTATGGACAATTTTTGTTTTAACCTTTTTCATCTTTGGGCAGTAAAATTTTCGAAAAATATTTTTTCTAAGAAAATAAGTTTCATAAGTGACATTCCACATTAATTGTCTCTTTTTCACCCGCTAACACACTCTACTTCCAACCCCACCCCCATAACCCTCATCCGCATCATCCACACTCCTATCATTTACCTTCATCCTTAATGTTTGCCTAGATTATATAAAAAAAAATTGGGATAATATTTTCTGTTTATTACCAAACAACAAAAAGTAAGTAAAAAACTAAACAACAAAAGTAAGTAAAAAATTAACTTATTTTTCAGAAAAGATATTTCGTGAAAAATATGTTCATCATATCAAACACACCCTAACATTTTGAATACTAATAGTCTATTTGGCCAAGTTTTTGAAAGGTCAAAAGTGCTTATTTGTTAAAAAAATAAGGTGTTTGGCCAAACTTTTAGAAAAATTAAGTGCTTTTGGAAAGTAGTAAAAATTATTTTTTCAAAATTAAAATATTTTTCTTAAAAATACTTTTGGCAGAAACACACTTAATTAGAAGCCATTAAAAAAATTGATCAAACACTAATTGTTGCTCAAAAATAATTTTTAAATTAATGGGCAAACACGGACTGCTTCTCATCAAAAATACTTTTCTGAGAAGCATTTAAAAAAATAATTTCAAAAAAAATTAAAAGTTTGACCAAACAGATAATAATAATGAGATTGGCTTAGAAAATATCTATAAGTCATAAATCACATACTCATGTTCAGTGATAGTTGAGGTGTATTCAGGATATTATTCATAAGAAAATGATAGTAAATCTCTATATAAGGTAGACTATTTATATTAAGACATTTTTCATTGACTAACCTTCCATAAAGAAAAAGATTTATTTGACCCACTCTCCAAAATTTAAGACTGTAATGAAAGTTTATATTAGTCAGTTCTTAATGAACTAGGTACTATATATATTGGTACAATAAGAAGTCTTCTAAAGACACACATAAAAAAAAAAAAAACTTTTACTCAACATGAAAAAGAATTTGTTGATTGTGTTTTTTCTAGTCATTTTATTGATCTTTTCATGTGGTTAGTCTTTTTAATTCTCCTTCTCTTTCTCTCTCTTCCCCTCAAAAATATAATATTCAAACTATTGACTTTAGATCTTCCTCAATCATACAATAATTTTTAATCTTTCATGATGAGTTATAATTATTTAGTTAATTATTTTGATTTATATATGCTTCAATTTGATGTTAACAAGGTTTTAATTCTCAGATACGGTGAGAGGAGACGACGACTGTGGTGAATGCGATACCACCTGGTGTGAATGTCGTGATGAAAATTGTTATTGTCATGATTCCAAATTATACTCTGCTGATCAACAAGACAGTGAATTTAGTCACAAAGTTATCTTGGAGAAAAATTCCTAGTTATTGAAGCTATCCTAGTTTGTTCAAGTGAATCTATAGCCTAATTATTGGCCTATGAAAATTATTTGTATGTTTTAAAGAGTATTACAATATCAAATGATGTTTATTACGTAGATGTTTTTTGAGATTGAACATTATTAAAAGCAATATTTAATATTGAGACAATATTTAAATTACGTATGGTTACAAAAATTTTCTTTATAATATAATAAAGTCATAAAATTATTTTTCATAACAATAAAATTACAAAACTAATTATTAATAATATTAAATTCACATAATTAAATTATAACAATAACTAAATTATGTGTTAGTTGTCTAAAAAATACATATTGACAAAAGTTGAATTTTTTATGCCGTCATTATTTTGCCATTGGACTCATGCCACATGTGAAATTCTTACATAAAAGAATTTACATTATCATAATCTATAATTTAGACATAGACAATTAACAAAATACCAAAATTAAAAAGAAACGTAGAGCAAAAAACACTTCAAAATTAGTAAAAATATTTTGATAAATGACGATGATAAAAAAATCTATCCATCAATTCAAATACGATATTTATCACATAATCAGAAGTATATATGCAATTTTCAACCAATATAATTATTTAAAAAGCACTTTCGAGCAACAGTTAGCGTTTGCCAGACTTTATAAAAATGTATTTTTCTCAAAAGTATTTTTTAGAGTTAAGCACTTTTGGATCAAAATAAATTTGACCAAACAGGCTATTATTCTAAGTTTAAAGAGTCATGAAAATTTTAGTATAAAGAAAATCAGTCATACTCTTAGCTGATTTTTTTTTCTTGGTTAGACAAAGGGTAAAAGTTTATGAGAAGTCTCATTAGACATCAATTTTCATCAATTAAGAAATATTTCATATAGTTTTTTCAAAATGACCCCTCTAGTTTCTATCAATTCGATATTGTCCCTTATTATTTGTTAAAACAAAATATTATGTCCCTCAATATTCGGTTTCATCACTAAAAAGGACAAGTGACTATCTTCCAAAAAATCTAGCGTGAAATCAATATTCAATATTAACAAAGTGCCGATTGAAACACTAAAATTTTACCAATAATTAATCCACCATAATGGAAATTCATAAATTAATTTCTATCTCATTGATTAACTTCTAGCGTAGTTATTTTTCTCAAAGAAATGTGACCTCACTAAGGATGTGTTTGGTATGGACAATTTTTGTTTTAACTTTTTTCATCTTAGGGCAGTAAAATTTTTGAAAAATATTTTTTCTAAGAAAATAAGTTTCATAAGTGACATTCCACATTAATTGTCTCTTTTTCACCCGCTAACACACTCTACTTCCAACCCCACCCCCATAATCCTCATCCGCATCATCCACACTCCTATCATTTACCTTCATCCTTAATGTTTGCCTAGATTATATATAAAAAAAAATTGGGATAATATTTTCTACTTATTACCAAACAACAAAAAGTAAGTAAAAAACTAAACAACAAAAGTAAGTAAAAAATTAACTTATTTTTCAGAAAAGGTATTTCGTGAAAAATATGTTCATCGTATCAAACACACCCTAACATTTTGAATACTAATAGTCTATTTGGCCAAGTTTTTGGAAGGTCAAAAGTGCTTATTTTTTAAAAAATAAGGTGTTTGACCAAACTTTTAGGAAAATTAAGTGCTTTTGGAAAGTAGCAAAAATTATTTTTTCAAAATTAAAATATTTTTCTTAAAAATACTTTTGGCAGAAACACACTTAGAAGCCATTAAAAAAATTGATCAAAAACTAATTGTTGCTCAAAAATAATTTTTAAATTAATGGGCAAACACGGACTGCTTCTCATCAAAAATACTTTTCTGAGAAGCATTTAAAAAATATTTTCAAAAAAAAATTAAAAGTTTGACCAAACAGATAATAATAATAAGAAGATTGGCTTAGAAAATATCTATAAGTCATAAATCACATATTCATGTTCAGTGATAGTTGAGGTGTATTCAGGATATTATTCATAAGAAAATGATAGTAAATCTCTATATAAGGTAAACTATTTATATTAAGACATTTTTCATTGACTAACCTTCCATAAAGAAAAAGATTTATTTGACCCACTCTCCAAAATTTAAGACTGAAATGAAAGTTTATATTAGTCAGTTCTTAATGAACTAGGTACTATATATATTGGTACAATAAGAAGTCTTCTAAACACACACATAAAAAAACAAACTTTTACTCAACATGAAAAAGAATTTGTTGGTTGTGTTTTTTCTAGTCATTTTATTGATCTTTTCATGTGGTTAGTCTTTTTTATTCTCCTTCTCTTTCTCTCTCTTCCCCTCAAAAATATAATATTCAAACTATTGACTTTAGATCTTTCTCAATCATACAATAATTTTTAATCTTTCATGATGAGTTATAATTATTTAGTTAATTATTTTGATTTATATATGCTTCCATTTGATGTTAATAAGTTTTTAATTCTCAGGTACGGTGACAGGAGACGACGACTGTGGTGAATGCGATACCACATGGTGTGAATGTCGTGATGAAAATTGTTATTGTCATGATTTCAAATTATACTCTGCTGATCAACAAGACAGTGAATTTGGTCACAAGGTTATCTTGGAGAAAAATTCCTAGTTATTGAAGCTATCCTAGTTTGTTCAAGTGAATCTATAGCCAAATTATTGTCCTATGAAAATTATTTGTATGTTTTAAAAAGTATTAAGATATCAAATGATATTTTTATTCAATTTTCATATTTATAGTTTATAAATAAAGTCAAATAGTACATATTAGATGTCAAAGGGAAATTTAAAAAAAATTAAATTATTTAGTATCAAGATTTAGAGATAATTAGATGTATCTTCAATTAAAAAATGAAGCTAGGATTTACATTATACTTGGTAGGTACAAATTTATTCATACCCGATTTTCACATCATATAATTTTTTTTGGTTTTGGCATTTAAAATTTAAATAGAAGTTACTACTTCCTCCGTCTCAAAATAAGTGTCACTTTAGCTTATTTCATGTCCATTAAGAAAATAAATAAATAAATATAATGTATAGTTTACTATATTACCCCTATATATTTATTAGATGTTTCTTGAGATTGTACATTATTAAAATAACAGTTCTTTAATATAACTATACAATGGGAAGTAATTATTATTTTTTGTCTTGAATTTCTAAAACGACACTTATTTTAGGATAACTTTTTTGCTAAAGTAATACTTATTTTGAAATGGAGGAAGTATTGTTTCACAATAATTTCGATGATAAATACCAATATAAAGGACATTATTTTGCATTTCAATGATTTTGTATAAATATTGAGTGATGAATAAAAACAAAATTCCTATGCCATTAAAAAAATTCAATTCGAGTAAAATAGCCATGGATGTACTCCAAGTACCAAGACCTAGGGGTGGCCATGGTATGGTATTTAAAATTTCGGTATGATAATTTCGGTATTCAGTTTATAAAAATATTATATCATTATCGTACCAAATTAATTCGGTATGGTTTGGTATTTTAAAGTTTGATTTTGATATTTTGCGGTATGGTAATTCGGTAACCATAGTTTGTTCTACTTCGACATATATATACTCGTATAATAGAGTATTATGACTTCGACTGTCAAAAAAAGGTCTCAATTGTATCATACTAACACATTACACAATGTATAAATATATATTAAAAAGAAAGTACAAATAACTTTTTTTGTTAATTATTTACATAAAAAAAGTTATTTCAATCAAGTTAGAGTAGTCAAAGTTGAACGTCTAACCATTTAGTTTTATATTAATGCTAGGTTGTATATTTGTTAGTATTTTAATAATATATATAAATTATTTATGTAACTATATACTTCGGTATGATATTCGGTATTTCGGTATATTATTGATAAATATCGAATACCATACCAAATACCAAAAAAATTAAAAATGTATACCATATACCATACCAATACCATAATACCAAAACCATGGTATCAAAAATTTTGATTCGATATTGTAATTCGGTATATACCATACTATGTCCACCCCTACCAAGACCCCAAGCAAATTGCAGGCATGAGAAATTGCTGCTTATTTTGGACTATATGCTCGGAATTAATTTTACTTTTGATTATTAATTTTTTCTTTATAATAATAAAGTCATAAAATTATTTTTCATAACAACAAACTTAGAAAACTAACTATTAGTAATATTAAAGTCACATAATTAATTTATAACTATAAAATTACTAAATTATGTGTTAGTTGTCCAAAAAATACATATAACAAAAGTTAGATTTGAGATGCCGAAAAATATGTCATTTTCACATCATTATTTTGCCATCGTGTAAATGCCACATGTGACAATTTTTGGTTAAAAAACCTACATAGACAATTAACAAAATATTAAAATTAAAAGAAACATAGAGCAAAAAGCACTTCAAAATTAGTAAAAAGTTCTCGGTAATTGACGATGATAAAAAGCATATTTATCAATTTTAATATGATATTTATCACATAATCAGAAGCATATATGATGAGTATTAATTAATGATGAGATTAACTGAAACCATCCTAATTTAAAAATTATCTTATCTTAATTAGTAGTTTCATTTTGAATATGCTTTGCTTGTTTGGGTTGAGTTATATTTTGACTCGGGGAATTACACTATTTTAATTTGTTTTGATCTGATTGTTTGATAAATCATTTTGGGTTTAATTCAACAAACAACTCATGATCTAACCCATATAAATATTAAACGGGTTGGGGTTGATTATATCGTCCCTACTTTAAGATCTAAGGTGACATTCAACTTTCAACTTGCGTGTAAATAAATTTTGGATCAAATAATTGCAAATTGGGACTTTACTTAACTTTCCTTCAATTTACATATTGCTTGAAATAATAGTGTTTCGAATTTATCAGCACAGACCCTCAAGTGTTTCCTATTTACTATTTAATAAATTAAACATGATCCTTAATGTTTTAAAAGATCATATAGAGAATAGTGAAGATTATCATGAGTTCATGATTAAGAACTCTAAGATGAACTAGTAAAGTAGAATGAAGAAGAAGAGAATAGAGGAGAGGAAGAAGACAGATCAGAGAACAGAAAATAGAGAGAAGTAATTACTGAGATATTATCCATCTTGAGTAAATGAGAGCCATCGTGAGTTATTTATACATGTGTGATTTAGTATGTATTAGTGAGGTGAGTTTAACTATGGTAAGCTAACTTAACTATGGTGAGCTAACTATCTAACTGGTTAGTCCTAACAGACTTGTAACTAACTTACCTAACTTTACTAACACCTTTTTATTCCTCAACACTCCTCCTCAAACTAGGTGGGGTAAAAATATTAATCACACCTAGTTTGGAAGTTAGATACTCATGCTGTACTCTAGTAAGTTCTTTGGTTAGAACATCAGCAGGTTGACTTAGAGTTTGAATACTGTATCCATGTGAGACTTCTTTGGCATATGTAGAAACTGACTTAGAGTTTGAATACTGTATGATATATCAGGTCTAGTCACAGTGAGGTACAACAATTTCCCTATGATCCTTTGATACTTGCCTTGATCTACTAGAACTTCATCACTTGAGTCTGCCACATCTTTGTTTTGTTCATCAAACTCTCTAGTGGTTAGCTTTGTAGTAGAGTCCATAGGAGTATTGGCTGATTTTGCAGCACTTAGTCCTGTCTCAGATATCAACTCTAGTGCATACTTTCTTTGATGCATTACTATTCCTTTATCTGATCTTGCAAACTCAATTCCCAAGAAGTATTTCAGTTCCCCCAAGTCCTTTATCTTGAATGCTTTTTGCAGTGCCTCTTTTGTTTCTATGATCTGATTCAAATTGTCTCCAGTTACCAAGATGTCGTCCACATATACCAATACTATGATCGTTCCGGAGTCTGTTTTCTTGTTGAACAATGAGTAGTCATACTGACTTTGTTTGAAACCACATTTGAGAAGAGCTTCAGATAATTTTGCATTCCACTGCCTAGGGGCCTGTTTTAAGCCATATAAGGATTTCAAGAGTCTGCATACCTGTCCCCCCCAACTTTTGAACCCTTGAGGTAGCTCCATGTAGATTTCATCATGCAAATCACCCTGTAAGAATGCATTGAAGACATCCATCTGATGTATATGCCATTGTCTTGATGCAGTAATAGCAAGAACAGTCCTAAGTGTGACCATTTTAACCACAGGACTAAAGGTTTCTTGATAATCAATCCCCTCCTTCTAACTGTACCCTTTAGCAACCAATCTAGCTTTAAACCTTTCTACCTCTCCAGTAGCCTTGTAATTGATTTTGTATAACCATTTACAGCCAATAGGTCTTTTATCAGATGGTAGTTGAACTATCTTCCAAGTTTGATTGCCTTTAAGTGCTGCAATCTCAGTTTGCATGGCTTCTATCCACTTAGGACCTTTAACAGCCTCTACATAAGAGGAAGGTTCCACATCAGTAGAGAAAGAAGCTAGATAGCATTGATATTTGGAAGTCAAATCAGCATAAGATAGGTAATTAGATAATGCATATTTGACATCATCATGAACATTCAAGGATACAAAATCCTTCATCCATCCTGGAGGATGTGTGCCTCTTGTAGACCTCCTGGAGATTGTGTTGTTTGCTGGTATTACAGCTGGTTGAGGAGGAGCTATGTCATTAACAACTTCTTGTTGCACCTCCTCCTGAATTGGTGAATGTGGTACTGGTGGAACTTCAGCACATCCTGCTGGTTCCTCATTAGAAACTGCCTCTAGAGCACTTGAAGGAAGGTGAATATGACCACTTTCTTCATCTATACCAACTTGACTTGGTGCAGTAAACAGAGATTGAGAAGATGAGGTTGTTGTGACCTTGAAAGGAAAAATATCTTCCCTGAAAGTGACATCTCTGTTGACAAACAACACCTTCTTAGTTAAATCATATAACAAGTAACCTTTCTGATTTTCAGCATATCCCATATGAACTGATAGTCTAGACTTAGGCATGAGCTTGTCAGTTTCATTGACAGTCTTTGCATAGCACAAGCAGCCTAAAACTCTTAAATGTATAGGAGATGGTTTTCTTCCATGTAATTTTTCTCGCCTACAAGTGATACAACCTGTATTAGCTTGTACTCTCTCCTAAATCTTGTTCGCCTCTCTTCCCTCTGTCGCTCTCTAGCTTGCCAAAACAAATATCATCATTTTTTTAAAATTTAAATCCAGACCAAACCCACTAAAATTATTTTGATTTGATTTTTAATTTGAATCAATTTCTAACCAAACTGTGAACACCCCTAATTGGATGTATTAAGGATATTTACAAAAAGATGATAGTAAATCTCTATACAAGGTAAATTATTTATGCCTTACTTATACTTAGACATTTTTCATTGACTAACCTTCCATAAACAAAAGATTTTCTTTTACCAACTCTTCAAAAGTAAGACTGAAATGAAAGTTTATATTAGTAAGTTCTTAATAAACTAGGTACTATATATTGTTAATCTGTTACAATAAGAAGCACTTTAAACACACACAGAAGAACTTCTCTTTTACACAATATGAAAAATAATTTGTTGATTGTACTTTTTCTAATCACCTTCTTGATCTTTTCATGTGGTACTCTCATTTTCTTTCTCCACCGTTAAACATAAAATATTCAAACATAGATATGTTTCAATTGTACGATAATTTTTAATTTTTCATGATGAATTATAGTATTTAGTTAATTTTTTAGATTTATACTTTTATTCGATGCTAATTAATAAATTTTTATTCCTCAAATACGGTGATAGGATGGAGGTGTAGGACTGCGTATGATTGTGATCCTGGCATGTGCGGTACTGAGATAGTATTTTGCAACAATGTTGGCAAATGTGCTTGTAGAGATTTCAAAACATATTCTTCTGATCAACAAGACAGTGAATTTGATCATAAAGTTACTTTGTAGCATTCTTCCTAGTTGTTAAAGCTTTGGAGTTTGTTCATGTGAATTTAATGCCTAATATTGGCTTATGAAAATTATTACTATGTTTTAAGGATTATTCAATTGGTACTCCAAATCTCTATTTACCAAGATCCCAATTTGGAAATTAAATTTACTCTTTATAATATTAAAATTATAGTAAAGTTAAAATTGTTTTCTATAATAGTAAAGTTATTAAATTAATTATTTATAATACTAAAATTATGAAATTAGTTTTTTTGTAATTTAAAGTTACAAAAACGAGAATTGGTAACAATAAAATCACTAAACTATGTTAGTTATCCAAAAATACAAATTACAAAAAAGTTAAATTTTTTATGTCAAAAAATAACATGTCAATGTCACATCATCATTTTGCCATGGTGTATATGCCATGTGAGAAATTTTTTATTTAAAAAATTCAATATTATCATAATCTTTATTTAAATATAAATAATTAACAAAATATTAAAAATTAAAAAAAGAAAAAGAAAAAAGCACTTCCAAATCAGAGGCTTATATGTAATTTTCAACCTCATCCTAATTTACTTTCTAGAATGTCAAAGGTTGAGTATCATACGTGTGAGGTTATTTTAAAGTTACATGGTCAAAAATAGGGTTGTTCATGATTTGATTAAAAACCAAATTAAATCGCAAATCGAATTAAATTGATGAAAAAAATAATATTTGGCTTGGTTTAGTTTGGTTTGATTTTTAAAATATTTGATTTGGTTATGATTTTACTAAAAAAAAATACAAAAATAATCGAACCGATAAATTATATATACAAATTTTATAGTTATTTATATATTATTTATAAATTATTTTATTATATTTTAATCATGAACTTAATTTTAGCATATCATAATTTATCAAGTCCCACACTTTAGCCCAAACCCGACAACCCTCAACTTCAAGCCCAACACTTTAATCTTTAGGTGTCTAAGTTCTAACCTTAGGATCTCACTTTTCATTTTAATTTTAAATTAATGCGTAGCAAATCAAGTGCTTATTATTGCATTTTGATGTTCTTTCTATAATACTAATTAATGCATTAGAATTTATAGGATTACCGTCTCATTTTTTTGGTGGTTGCTTCCCCACAAAATATATATTTGTGATTTTTATCCTATAGACGGTACTACTAATGTTTATTATTTTGACATTTGATTCACAAATTCAAGAGACAAAATTATTGTTTGCAATGCCAAACAAGATAGGCTTGTTAAAGACATTTACTTAGTTGGTGTTAATAGGACTTGTATCTAGGCAAGCCTTTTAGCTATTGTCAATTTTATATTATTATCAATTTATCATTAATTAGGATCATAAATCGAAAAAATCAAACCAAATCGATGGTTTTTGGTCAAAATCAAAACCAAACCAATTTAGTCGATTTTTTAAACCGTGAACACTCCTAGTAAAAAATATATAAAGTATTAGTTTTTTACAAATTTCATACATGAACTATTAGGTATTTGTAGTTTCTATCTAAACTATCATTAACTATTTATCAAAACACGCTTAAAGCTGACTAGACCAAGTGTTTAAATATAACAAATCATCAAAAGGCCCTAATGGCTTAATTTACTTATAAAATTTCGTCCACGTAACAACTAACTCATTAGTTTCGAGGCGTATTTTGACAAACAATTAGTGGCAGTTCAAATTAAAAAAATATCTAATAGTCTTTGATAAAATCTTTATCGAACTATTAAATTTAACGAGAATTATAAAAATATTATTTAATTATAAAGGACCAAAACTATTAAGTACATCGACTATTTTTATCAATTTTTTTCTCAAATAAGGCTAGTTTTTTTTTCTCCATATTGTATTTCAGCTCTCTCCCCCTATCCCCCAACTTCCCCTGCGGAACTCTCTCTCTCCTTTGGTATTTTTTTTTTTTCAAATGCAAATACTGGTAATTTTCTCCCTTGGTTTTTTTTTTCTTGCATTTTTTCGCAGTTACTTCAAGTAGAGGCGGAGTCAGATAGGACGAAGGGGGTTCGATGAAAATTACACTGTTTATATATAATTAAAATTATTATTTATGTATATACAGTAGATGTTGAACGTTTTAATGAAAATTCTGGCTCCGATACTGATTTCGAGACCTGGGGTACAGTTTGATTTTGAAATTTGTGGATGAATGAATATGTATGTATGTATGTATTGTAGGATAAGATAAAGATGCAAAGAAAGGAAGCAGATGGCCGGCCGCCTGAGCTACCAATTTCTTGGGTTGAAATCTCAAATTCAGTATCTCGTCAATACCAATTTCAACCTGACGGTAAGCTATCGGTAAGTTTTGTCGAAAGATTTTCCCTATTCCATCTTCAATTGCTTGTTTTAGTTTTCATTACATTATTTTGTAGTTGCAATAAGCTTTTAGGAACAAAATAAGTGGTTTCGAGTAGTAATAGAAGCTGGTTTTTTTAGAAGGTTAAAAAAAGTAGTCTTTCCTCGAAAATACTTTTGGAAATTTGACCAAACACAAATTACTGCTCTAATATTAGCAAAAGTGCCTTTGAAATTACTTAGCTAAACACAAACTGCTACTCTACGTACTTTTTGATAAGCACTTCTAACAAAAAGAAATTTTCGAAATAAGCAAATTTTAGAATCTTGATCAAACAGGCTAGTAATGCCATTAGTGGAATTTTAGTTCACACCCATTTCAAAATTTGGCCGCATAGGAAAGCGGTTAATGGAATTGGGTTGGACGTGAGCGAAAAAAGTTTGGAAAGTGAATTTTTTTCTTCTTCAATAGGTATCAAGTAAATTATTGTTACCATTCTCCAAAAAAAGAAAGCCATGAGGCCTAAGGTCTCAGGTTCAAATCCCAGTGGAGACAAAAAACACTAGGTGATTCTTCCCATCTGTTCTAGTCTTGGTGGACAGAGTTACCTGGTACCTGTTGCTGGTGGGAGCTGGCAGGTATTCCGTGGATTTAGTCGAGGGGCGAGAGAGATGGCCCGGGCACCACGGTCATCAAAAAAAAAAACTACCGGTTAATTAAAAACAATTGTACTCTGAAGAACTCTCACGTTCAGAGCTGAAAGTTGTGGAAATGAGGATGATGCGATGGATGTGTGGGCATACTAGGAGAGATAGGATTAGAAATGAAGATATACGACGCCCGGTGGGAGTGACTTCGGTGGAGGACAAGATGCGGGAAGCGAGACTGAGATGGTTCGGGCATGTGAAGAGGAAAGACACAAATGCCCCAGCACGGAGGTGAGAAAGATTGACTATGGATAATTCCAACAGAGGTAGAGGTAGACCGAAGAAGTATTGATGAGAGGTATTAAACAGGACATGACGCAGTTTCAGCTCACAGAGAACATGAGCTTAGGTAGGAAGTTATGGAGGACACGAATTAGGGTAGAAGGTTGGTAGGTAGTAGAGGCTAGAGCGTTGTATCGATTATCCTTCCATACTAATAGTCGTAGTATTACTCATTTAGTTTCTATTTGTTATTTCTTGTACTTCGTTTGTCGTATTATTTTGTTGTAATTACTGTTCATAATGCTTTGTCATGCTTCTATAGTATTTTGTCATGGTCCTTTACTGTTGTTATTTCTTTTTTCGAAGTGCTTTGAATTGTTTTTCCTTGAGCCGAGGGTCTATCGAAAACCACCTCTCTACCTCCAAGGTTAAGGTCAACGTACACTCTACCCTCCCCGGACTCCACCCTGTAGGATTACACTTGGTATGTTATTGTTGTTGTTGTCTAATTTTACTGCTCCTAAACTTCAAGTATACCTCGTATTTCCTGTTCTCACCTTTATGACCAGTTTTGGCAGATGTAGTTCAATAATGTAGGTAATACCTTGTACAAAGTACTGGCAATTAATAAAATTGTTAGTTACAGAGGTATCATAATAGAGTCAAAATCACGATTAGAGTCAGTCCGGATAAAAGGAAGAATCCAATCTCCTTCTTCAAAAAAAAAATGTATACCTTCATATAAGTTTGAATGCGCCCAATAATTTTGTGCTTTGGCATTAACTTCTCCTTTACTGTTTAGTTTCCCCCCTGCCATTTCTCTAGGTGGCAGTAATATTTTTGAGAGGTTATAAACATCTTGAGCATATTATCCGTATATATCACATCCAAGTGATTTATATTCTATACTACTGTTAGTTTTCATTGATGCCTAAATGTTTCACTACATGTAGTATATACATTCTCAAGTAGAGACTCGCCACTGTGTACTATGTTTTCCTTGTCATGTATATCAAAAGTACTTTCACTTGCTTCTCAAATAGAGACTTACTATGATGCACTACGTTTTCCATGTCATGTTAATATATCAAAAGTACTTTGCTTGCTTTCCAAACAGAGACTTACTTCTATGACTTTTTACAGGTCAAGATGGTTGATGACTCTAGACCAGCTGCACAGAGAATGGCTGAATCCTTTCTGAATAAATTTTTCCCATCTGGCTATCCATATAGGTGTGAATTTCTTAGAAATCATTTCTCAACAGTTTTAGTTGGTCACAAGCTTCATGAATATGTAATGTAAATTCTGCTCTTGATTGCTTCTGCAGTGTGAATGAGGGGTATATGAGATACACACAATTTCGAGCACTACAACACTTCACTAGTGCAGCGTTATCGGTTTTGTCGACTCAGGTCTTCTAACTATGAAGCATCTCACTGCCTGCTAAACTTTATCCGACTTCATAAAACTTTTTAGAGTATACTATCTTCAACATGAGCATGCACACCCACACACACACGGACACCCACTATATTTATGTATGTATTCTTGGTTGACATTGGCTTTTCTTCTTAATACCTAAATACATGATACATCCGTTAAAATAATGATACTTCTGAATATTACTTTCTTTGCAGTCACTACTATTTGCTGCAGGCTTGCGTCCTACCCCTGCTCAGGCAACTGCAGTGAGCTGGGTAAGCCTTTTGTCTAGTGGACAGATTAAACAGATGAACTCCTTAAGTATTATGTCCAGTTCCTTTTCCTTTTTATGGGAATTATTTTATGATTGTTTTGTTTATATACAGATATTGAGAGATGGTATGCAGCATGTGGGAAAGCTCATATGTAGCAACTTAGGTGCAAGGATGGATTCTGAGCCTAAACGTTGGAGAATTTTAGGTTTCTGCAATGTTTCTGGAGCATTGTTCTACGCTATGATTATTCTTTATTTCTTTATCAGAGTTGTTACTGCATAATTTGATTCTATTACTTGCATTCCTCTGTTGAATAGTACAGTAGTTTTAAATTATACAAACTTTTTGTGCTGCAGCTGATGTTCTGTATGACTTTGGGACTGGTTTAGAAGTTATGTCTCCTTTATGCCCGCATTTGTTTCTTGAAGTAGCCGGCCTTGGCAATTTCGCAAAAGTAAGTTTCCTCTGATTACTAATTTTAGAGGCTCACTGAATATTTTGGGAGATCTATAAACTTATGAACGACACTGATTTGATGTAGTTTGAATTATTTATTTTTTGTTACTCCCTCTATTCCTCAGGCGGACATGATTTTCCATTTTTCTGTTCCCAAGTTCTCCCCATTTTTCCTGATCTAATAAATAGGTTTGTTTGCAGCTTTTGTTTTTCTTTTCGTATTGCAGGAGAAAATACATGAAATTCAGATATGTTGAGGAGTTAATTTTATCTACACCTTACACCACCAGTGCACTTTATGCTTGAAGTATAACATAATTGAAATATTACTAAAGAGGGAACTGGAATTTCCAGAAAGCTGGGTACAGCTTTTTAAACTACCAAAAGAAGGAATAGTCAACGAGTCCCTCTAAGGTTTCAGTTTCTTTTGTGATAATCTCCCTTGAGAGAGTGATTTGTGGTTTCTATTGTTCTTTCTGTGAAAGATATATTATTAGTCCATTTGCATTTAAAGTTTTGGTATATTTCTGAATTTGTATATTATCTGATCTTCAGCTATGTGATTTGTGAGAAATCTGTAGTCAGCAATGTTAACGAAGTTATTTTTCTTTGGAGTTGTCAGGGAATGGCAGTTGTTGCAGCTAGAGCAACAAGATTGCCAATATATTCTTCATTTGCCAAAGAAGGCAATCTTAGTGATCTGTTTGCTAAAGGCGAGGCTATTTCCACTCTTTTTAATGTTCTCGGGCTTGGAACAGGAATTCACTTAGCATCCACTATTTGTTCATCAATGCAGGGAAAGGTACTATTTTATTAACATTCAAGGTATAATATCGTACATTTCTTCTATTCTGATTCGATCCATTTGTAGGCTTCCGAATCATGTATAAGCTAGGAGAATCAAATTTTTATGCTACTAGAAAATCCACTATGCAGAACCTGATCAATAAAATAAAATAAAATCCACTATGTTGAGATGTTTGTCCTACATCAGCGTAAAGTATGCCCTGTTCTGTTGATGTATGTTTCTCTCTGTCGCTAGATAAATTTGTTTTCATTTGTTGTGCTTATAAACCTTAAACTGGTAAAAGTACGAGAAAATCATGCATCCTAAGATGTCCAAAATCATCTCCACTTGGAAGAAGTCACTAAGAATTCTTGGTACATCTGTTTTCCACTCCTTAAAAGACGGGTAAGATGAAACAGGAGGAACTTTTGTTCCAGGGGTCCTCGGTTTCTACTCCCTTGTTGTGCTCACCTTTTATAAAAGCATGATAATGAAACCATGTGAACTATTTTGCCCAATCACATGTAGAGAATGCAAGGAAGTTGCTTGTCATCGTGGGTAAACATGCAGGTTCTCAGGGTTGAGTTTGTTGCTGCAGTAGATAATAGGGTCCTTTGTGATTCTGATAGTATTGAATATCTGCAGTTGGTTGTCGCGCCGCTGCTGTCTGTTATACACGTTTACAGTGTGTGTGAAGAAATGCGAGCTGCTCCTGTCAACACATTAAATCCGCAGAGAACTGCAATGATCGTGGCTGATTTTGTGAAGGTACATATCTAAAGTTGCAATGGTGAGTCAGATCGATTCACATCTCAATTTACTAAGTTCTGCTATATTATTTAGACTGGAAAAGTCTCAAGTCCTGCTGACCTAAGATATCGAGAAGATCTCTTATTTCCCGGAAGGCTGATAGAGGATGCAGGAAAGGTAAAGGTGGGAAGGTCTCTGCATGAAGTAGTTAGGCCTTCAAAACTTCAACAATTTAAAGAAACATTTCCAGAGGAGAAGTTCCTTTTAAATCATGGAAGTAGATGGACCGATATGATACTGGAGCACAATGCAACGGGTGAAGATGCATTGAGGGGTTGGCTGGTTGCTGCTTATGCGTCAAATATGGAACGATTAGTTCATGAACCAAGCGCAAATATCTTGCAAGAGGCTTATGACAAGATGAATTGCACATTCTCCCCATTTTTAGCTGAGTTGCAAGCCAAAGGGTGGCATACAGATCGATTTCTTGATGGTACTGGCAATCGTTTTGCATTTTAGCTCTGTAAGATCTCAAATTCTTTGTACTTTGTTATCCTTTCGCTTCAGTAGAATACACAAGATACATGTAGAAGTGGGACAAAAACCTTTTTGAGAATAGCAACTCCTCCTATAGAAAACTAGTGGGAGGTTGATCGGAGACGGGTAAGGGGTCTCCCTCACATTGTTAATGAGATCGCAAATAATTGGTTTAGGATCATGAAAGATCTATCGATGCTTTTGATTGAAGATATCTCATGTTCATTGTGTTCTATGAAGTTATATGAGCTCTTCCATTGTGTTTGTTTCATGTTCATACACTTGAATTTCTTTCTATTTGGTAATAGACTTCCTGCAGTAGCATTGTGCCTTGCTGCCATTCAACATTGAAGATTTTTCATCTCGACCTACATAACAGTTTTTTACTTTTATCCCTTTGACCTATGCAAGATATTCATTGCCAACTATCGCACCCAAGGGTGTGACCTAGTGGTCAATGATGTGGGTTGAGCACCATGAGGTTTCAGGTTCAATTCCCAGCAGTGAAAAAAATGCTAGGTGATTTCTTCCAATTTGTTGTAGCCTTGGTGAACAGAGTTACCTGATACCTGTTGCTGGTGGGAGGTGGCAGGTATCCCCGTTGAATTAGTCGAGGTGCGCGAAAGTTGGCCCAGACACCACGATTATTAAAAAAAAGGAATAGAGATAGTCATTGCCAACTATAATTGCAAGGATGAAGGCAACACAAAAATATTCATTTTTGGGCCATTTTCTAGAGGCCCAACCTAGCCCAATGTAGTTCTGTTGGTCTAGCAAGCCTTCATAGCTGCCTAAAGTGTAGCGTGCCTGCTGAAGACCGTAAGACTTGATATAAGAGTAAGCCAATAGCGAATAGCTTTTCTTCCCCGCCTCCTCGAACTTCATTCCCATCCTGCAGTTAAAGTGGTAGCAATTGTAGCATCCACGGTATGGATTCTTTGGAAGTTGATTGCACTTGCATGTACCTTCAAGGGCAAAGCCAGGATTTTCAGTTTATGAGTTTTGGATCACAATTTCCTATACATATTGGGTTCTGAATAATTTACTTTTATATATGAAATAATTATTAACATAAGTATAGAATTTGAGCCAAAATTAATGAATTTTGCCGAACTTGTAACTATCACTTGAGCTCCGCCCCTGTGTACCCTATGGAGACTGATGTTATGCTTTTATTCATTGTAGTACTTTTGCATTTCTTGTTGGAGGACACTTTTTTGTCGTTTTTTTATCGAAGAAAGTTTACCTGTAAATAACCTTTTAGATAATTTGATAGTGTAAAAAATTATTTACACCGACGATATTGAAAACTTCAACTCATATGCAAAAGTTTACTGTTGGGCATTCATCTAGTAGTTGTATATCTTAGCTTTTCTTCAACTTTGCTTGAAATAATAGTATTCCGTATTTTATCATTCAGTAGATATATTGTTCAACATAGACCTTAAGGGCTCGTTTGGTTTGAAACGAGTTATCTCGGGATTAATTATTTTGGAATTATTATCCCACTTTTAAAGTGGGATAAAAATAACATTACAATTTCGGGATAAGTTATCTCGCGATTTTATTTTAACCAAACATGAAATAAAGTCATCCTAAAAATTAATTCCAAAATTAGTTATCTCTTATCCGATCATCCCTCATACTAAACGAGCCCTAAGTGTTTCCAATTTACTACTAAATAAATTAAACATCGACCCTAAAGTTTTAAAAGATCATATAGAGAATATAATATTAGATTATGTACAAACCATATTGGATCGTCATGATTTTAAAGTTATAAATCAGAAAGAAGAACAATGTATTTCAGAATATTGTTATACAATTTGTACTCGATCGTCATGATTTTAAAGTTATAAATAAAAAAGAAGAACATTATATTTTAGAATATTATATAGTTTCTAGTAATATTGAAGTGCAATAAGTATTAAAGTACTATTTCCGTATAGCATGAGTGAACTAAATTAATTTAAGAATTATTTCTCATTACCATGAATAAAATAGATTAATTTTCCGAGGTACCATGAGTTTAATTTATTGCAAGAATCATTTTCTCATGTATCATGATTGAGATAAATTTTAAATTTTAAAAATTATTTATAAGGTAACATGATTAAAATACTATTTCGTATTAAAAATAAGAGAAAAAATATATTTTAAAATTATATCATATAAGTCATGACATACTCATATGACATCATAATCCGTACTATATTTAACTTGATAATTTTGTTGGATTATTTACGAATCATGTCGGATATTCATGAATCGAAGCTACGAACAAATAAAAAAAGAGTATTTTAAAATTGTGACACAAAATCATGACATATTTGTACGACTCCATGCTATATTCAATTGAACTTTCCTATTAGACTACTACATATGCCAAATGAAAAAGAGGAAAATAATTTAGGGAAAAAGGCAGTGATCTACTCCTTAATTTTGTGATTTAAAATTGATATACTTTTGTTAAAAAAATGACTCATATATATTCTTATAATTACAAAAATAGCCTAGATATACTCTTATCGGCTGACGAAAGTGAAAAAAATTAATTTTTAATTTTTAATTTTTTATTAAAATAAAATTCATATAGGGATATATTTGATCCTTCTCACAAAGTTCAGGGATATATTTGATCCTTCCCACACATGAATTTTTTTAATCAACTTGGTACTATATATATTGTCACAATAAGAAACACTTCAAAGTAAAAACATATATACTACTTTTCTTAATACAACATGGAGAAGGCTTCGATGATTGTGTTTTTCCTAGTCATGATTTGTTTGATCTTTTCATCTGGTTAGTCTCTCTCTTTATCCCTCTACTTTGTTTATGAACATTAGTCAATTTTTTTTTTAATAATCATGAACAAACGATGCCGCGTAAAAGATTTTATTGTATAATGACAATAAGGTCTATTCAAATTGTGATTTTATTAGGGATGTCAAGTCAAATTGGCTAAAAAGCAGGTCATAATCCAGCCCATTCAATTCTTGATAAATTTTGATTTCTTCCTTTGTTCTTTTATATATATTTTAGGTACCTAATGAACTTTTTTTTGTTCCTTATTATGATTATATAATTTTGATATATTTTTTTAAAAAGAATCTGTTAACTATGAGATATTTAACAATGTGCTAATATTTTTTTAATCCTCAGATGTGGCGACAGGATGTCGTACCGATCATGATTGTGTAAGTGCAAGTGAGCCTTGCGCCAAAAAGGGAATTCTTTCTATATAGTGTACAAATAAAAGGTATTAAAAGTTGTGTACATGTTGCAGTCGTATAAATCTCTAAAAGACTAAATCACTCCTATAGAATCCACAATAGAAGTGTTAACAATTGAAATAAAAACTCAACTAATATATATCACCTATATAGATCTGTTCCATCTATTTAGTCTATCTGTCATTAAGTTTGCACCGATCCTAAAAAAATTAAAAGTCTTTCGAAATAATTTTATTGCAAGCGATTTTAAATTTATTTCATTTTTTTTAACACATTCACTTACCGTGATTTCACATCTTATATCGATGCCGCTATGATCGATGCAACGTTTGAAACAAAAGAGAATAAAATTTATTTACTTGTTGATTATGGATCTTTAATTTCGCTCTAATTTATATTTTGGGGATGAAGAAGTTCGTGGTAGGAGAAAATAGGGGGTAAAGGGTGTAATAATAAATTTCACCTAAAAAAGGTAACAGCTCCACCATGTTGTCATTCAGTTCATAAAATTTCATGAGATCATATTAAATTTGTATTTATTTTATTTATGTAATTAAATTAGACTTTTTGAAATTGTTCTATTATCTCGGATTTTCTTCAATGTTGGTACAATTTGATTAATTTTTGATATTTCTTTTAAAAGTCATAGAAAAATCACAATTTAGGAAGGCCCGAGGGGTTTCACGTGACACTGCTTCGTTGAATTTTTTACTAAATATATATATATATACAATTAAAAGGCAAAAGAAAAAATAAAGGATATATTGCTAAAGTGACACTCCTTGAGACAGAGGTTCACCCAATCCAGTTGGTTTGATGTTTGAATTCCATTGGCAAGGTTGTGAGTTCTCGAACCCACATAGTCTCATTTTGATACATTTTTTATGTTTTTTTTTCCTTTGACCTAATACTCATTTTAATGGGTGATACCGCTAACGAAAAATCCGGTGTACGTCACTGAACAGATTCCATGCCACTAGAAGAGTTTTGGTAGTATGCATATGTCCACTCCATAGGAAACTTCTACACACTGCAGCAATATTCTTCAATGCCTTCTTAGGAAGCAAGAAAATAGATGACAAATAAGAGTGGATATATATCAACACTGAATTCACCAACTGCACTCTTTCTGCATAAGATAGATTGTTGTAATGATGTATTTCATGATCAATTTAATGAACTTATAAGGGAAGTTCAACCCATAAAGCATTTAATTTCTTTCACAAATTGTCATTCTATAGCATCATAGGCCTTTCTTATGTCTATTTTAATTAGATAGGTCTTTATAGTAGCCTTCCTGTTATACAGTCTCACTAAATCTTGGCAGATCAATATATTTTGCACTATGTGTGGTAGATATGATGTATGGGAACACTTCTTTCAACCTAATGCATAGCATGTTTAAAATCACCTTATACACAGTATTGCAATATTTGACTTATTTTTACACTTTTTTGATCTAAAAGTGAGTGCTTAAAAGCACTTTTTAGCTCTGCCAAACACCATCAAAACTTAAAAAGTGCTTAAAAGTCAAAAGCACTTAAAAATAAGTCAATACAAACACCCTCTTACTCTTGAATAGAAGTGAAATGAGCAATAAGTTTCTTTTTTGCTGTAAGCTTATTCTTTTTTTGATGGATAGTCTCTATTCTTGTGTTGTAATTAAACTTTTGGTATGAAATACACCACCTTCAAAAGACTGGAAAAATTTTGGAAAAAAAATAGAAAAAGTAAAGAAATCTTGTTCTCATAAGCTTCAATAAAACTGTGTATCCAATACTCCTAATAAATGGGACACTTCCTAGACCAAAAGTCCCAACAAAACTTCTAACAAGACTATTTATAATTATCTAAAAATGCAAAAAATAATTGTGATAAAAATGACCCTCGCAGTGAATGACATTTCAACAACAACGGGGTCCAAAGTAACATGCACGTTATGATAGATTGATAAGATTATATCATATTTAACCTAGTCATTCGGTTAGATTATTCACGAATTATGTTGGATCGTCATAAATCAAAGCTACAAATAAATAAGAAAAGGTGTATAATTTAAAACTATGCATGAACTCGTGACAGATAATTAGTATGCATGCATTCATCCTATATTCAATTAAACCCTCTTGTTAGACTTACTTACACAAATTTAAAAAAAAAGGAAAACAATTTAAAAGTGAGCAGATCTTTGAAAGGAAAAAGTAAATTTCATTTAAGGACATTTTTCCTTGACTAATGCATAACCTTAAAAAATTCTTTGACCCACTAACCAAAATTCAAGATAAAAATAAAGTTCAAAAAAGGAAATTGACCATGTCAATCTATCTATATACTAGAAAAAATGGCAAGATCTTAATGAACTAGGTACTATATATATTGTATCACAATAAGAAGCACTTCAAAGTAAAAATATATACTACTTTTCTTAATACAACATGAAGAAGGCTTCGATGTTTGTTTTTTTCCTAGTCACTTCTTTGATCTTTTCATGTGGTTAGTCGCTTTTTGTTCCTTTACTTTCTTTATGATTGGTCAATTTTTTAAAAAAAATCAATTTTTCATATTGTTTAAAAATATCCAAAAAAATGATACCGTTACAAAGAGATTTGATTGTATAAAGATAAAGGTTCTATTTAAATTGTGGTTTTATTAGGGGTATCAAATAGACGTGTTTGACTAAATTTGGATGGGTCAAAATTGGTTGGGTAGAAGTTATTTCGACTGAAATGAGCTAAAAAATGAGTCATAACCCAACTCGCCCAATTCTTAATAAATTTTAATTTCTTTTTTTGTTATTTTATATTATTTAAGTAACTAATAAATATTTTTAATTCGTTATTATGACTATATATAACAAAGTAAACAAGAAAAATTGATAATATTTCTCATTAGTTAGTTTGGGCTATATATCAGTCCAGTCTTTAAATATGCTGAATTGGACGAATCAAAATGAACTGAATCAATAAATGAATGGTTTATTCCCAAACTTGAATGGATTAGGCAGGTCATATTTCACGAGTTAGTTTTGACACCTCTAGGTCATCAATAATAGGTGTAGTCGCAACAAGACTCGTTGCTAATTTTATTTAGTAACAAATTAGCGATAGGTCAATTATCAAAATTTCTGTTATCTACGAGCTATTTAATAATTTTTTTTAATCCTCAGATGCGACGACAGGACAGCAATGTGTTCTTGATCAAGATTGTGCTGCTATAATTAAGTTCTGCAGAATTGGAAATAGAGAATGTGTTAATGGAAATTGTGTATGTTGTGTTTCACCAGTTGGGCTATTCAAGAAAATGTTAGCCTTGTTTGGAAATTATTGAACTTCCAAGACTCTTCTAATAATTAGTTGTTGTTAAATAGCTATAATTTGGAGTTTATTTTGTTCATGTAAATCTAATTAATGCCTTAATATTGGCTAATGAATTGAAGATTATAATGTTCTAATATATCAATATTAGGTTTATGTTTATTACTTGAGCATGTTAGAAGCAATAACAATACTAATTACGTCTTGCTTATTCTAAATAAGTTTGGGTGGGTGTTTTAATTTGGTTGAGTTTTTTTTTTTTCATTTGGCTAGGTTTTTAATATGTATAAAGTGTAGAGATAATGGATACTTTTATATATATATATATATATATATAACAAATACACTGCCAATGCATATGCTATACATACTTTATCATAATAGTAATTAAACTAGTTAACCGAAGAGTATATAACTATCAATTAGTTCATAAAATTTCATGTGATCATGGTTTAATAGCGTAAGAGATGTGAATAAAGTTTGTAACACCATACATTAAAGCTGGATAACAAATAATGGTTATAGAAAGCTCTAAAAATGTAGCGACTAGTTGCTCAACAATGTAATCTTGTGCATTATATTCATCAAGAAATTTATTGGGCACGTGAACAAAGTTTCACATTGATATTTGAAAAGACAAGAAAGTTACATATAAGGTGTAAAAATATTCTTGATGAGGCGACACCTTTTGGGAAAAATCATGTGGCCTTAGCAAAAAAATAGGATAATATCACACCATGTTAAAAATATCTTTAAATTATTTTAGCCCGTAAATGATATCATAGCCAATAAATCTAGCGAGATGAGTATGGAAATAGTGGAATGATGGCGTGAGGCTCGAATTAGTACCTTTGTCAGTCTACGATTCGGTCAGCTATCTTTATCCGTAGCTTTGAAGATCATGCATACCTGCAAGAGAAGCCAATGGACTTTGTTGGCCATAAATATTGAGATAATGTGAATGACACACAATGAATCTCCAAATTAACTCATGAATCTTGGTGACAGGCATATGAAATTTAGTTTGAGAAGAAGATTATTAAATACGTGAACAAAATCTTATATTAGCAGCTAAAAATTAAGAAAAGAAGGCTACGAAACATAGTTTGATGGTAATACTGAGTGCAACAAGTATTAAGAACTATTTTAAATACTATTAAAAAAAAGAGGGAAAAATACATTTTAATATTATGGCATGCAAGTGATGTCACACTAGTATGACTCCATAATATATATGGGACTTAAGTCATGTACGGTCCCTTAAGAATTCACTTGAATACTTTGTCTTAGACTGTGCTAATTGAACACCTTCATTGTTCAAAAGGTGTACCCTATTGAACATTTTTTCTAATATGACAAAGTACGTGTAGTCCACATCAAAGAAGCGTGTGATTCTTTTTTAAAAAAAATAATTTTTTTCTCTTCATCTTTTCTGGCAGTGGTTCATAAGATTTTATTAATTTTTTCGATAAAACTCCGTTCTTGCTCCTGTACCAGTAAAAAGTAGGTGGGAAGAATTTATTAATTTTGATTAGTTATTATATCATGTCTTTCGTGAGTGGACTCTGGATCCTCCCTGCTTGCAGAAATGAATGGATCAGAAAGGGGCTTGGTTCTCTATTTCCGGGCAGGGGGTAAAGGCCATAAGAAAAAATTGCCCTACCGGTAAGGAAGAGGGAAAAAAGATGATGTCATCTATCTCGACTAGTTTCTCGAGGCGTTGAAAACCTTGCTCCTGACTATTCATATTCACGGCTTATTCATAATCAAGGCTCTAACCTCCTAATCAAGGAGTGAAATTCTCTGCTCCCCTCGGAAAACTCCATTGCTTTGACCATCCTCAATGACCTGAGGATGCTTCTAGCCTTCAAAGAAGACCAATTGACCACTACTACTATAATGGAGAAAGGACAATCTGCCTTCTAACCCGAGGTCCAGGTTTTCTGGCCCTAGAAAGAGAGCGTGCCAAAGACCGATGAATAGATAGGGGATGGACAGTCCTTGGAGCCATACCACCAAGAAGAAGATCAAGGGAATCTTCGAATATGAGGTCGAGCCTCTCTTTTCAATGAAAATTGAGCTCGTCAGATTTGCTTGACACACACTCTACAATTTTAACTGGTTATTAAAAAGTATTCGATAGGTACACTTTTTGAATAATGCGGATGTTGAATTGGAACAAATTTAAGATAAAATGTCTAATAAATTTTGCAAACAACATTAAAGGGTCATATATGACTTAAGTCTATATTTAACCTGATTATTTGTTAGATTACTTATAAAATATATCGAATTGTCACCATTTCTAAGCTACAAACAAAAAAATTCAAGAAAGTTAAATTCAAAATATGACATGAAGTCATGTCTATCCCGTTAGAATATTACTTACGCAAGACAAATCAATCATAATTTAAATTTTACA
Organism: Jaltomata sinuosa; assembly: GCA_003996215.1. NCBI lineage: Eukaryota > Viridiplantae > Streptophyta > Magnoliopsida > Solanales > Solanaceae > Jaltomata > Jaltomata sinuosa. The sequence continues at coordinate 45,902 of QJPP01000021.1, forward strand.
CATTTATCAAAGAGGACAACAAATTGAAGATAAAAACGAACTTCACAATTGAATATAATTATATCAATATTATCTGTTTATTAGAAAGATTAACAGGAACTTAATGAACATGGTCCTATATATTATCACAATAAAAAACACTTCAAAGTAAAAAGTATACTACTTTGCTTCATATAATTAACATGGAGAAGGCTTCGTTGATTGTGTTTTTGCTAGTCACTTCTTTGTTCTTCTCATGTGGTTAGTTTCACTTTGTCCCTCTACTCTCTTTACGAATGTTAGTCAAATTTTTCTATAATAATTATAATTCAGAATATACTAATTCCATATCTGCCTCAATCATATAATAACTTTGAATTTCTCATGAATTAACCAACATATTACAATTTTTGTGCAAGATGCTAATAATTTTTTCTTAATCCTCAGATGTTGTGATGGGACAAAAATGTTCTTCAATTTCGGATTATCCATGCATATACAAATTTGGATATCTAGTATGTCTTAGGGGCATGTGTGGTTGTTGTTGTTGGGATCGAAACCGAGATGGCGTCATGCAGAAGCTAATAATTGCAAACTTTAACAATGATAAATTAGATGACAAAGAAAATTATACTAAAAAGCATATTATTGATAATATTCGGTCAAGCGACCAACATATGATAAAAACTAATATTAAAAATATAAATACAGTTGAGAGAAAATCTCCCCCTAAACAAAAATCTTCTAATGACTACATTGTGAATGCTATTGTGTTTTGATTTGAGAAGAGGGATCTTCAATTTATAGAAGTCCAAACTTCTCCTCCAAGAAAAGATTAACCAATTATGGAAGAGTTATTTTCCTACAAGGTTAACCTCTATTGATAAATTTGATTTTGCGCACGCTGGCTAAGGGTATTTGTCCATCCATATATACATGCTAACCAAATAATATAAGCACAAAAAATGACATGTTAATATATAATATTGCTAATAGATAAGCAATTACGGTCAAATCTCTTTATAGTGACATCATTGGCCTGAAAGTTTAGATATGAAACTCGAAAATTTATGATACATTAGATATGTTTTTGACCATTATCTCAAATATCTAATAAATAAACAATTACGGGGAAAGGGGAAAAGTTGGTTAATAGAGAGAGTTAAATGCAACACATTTAAGAGATGATAAAGAGAGTTAAAGAAGTGACATTTTTTTAACATGGCACATAAATGAAAAAATAAGGAAAAAGGCAAAAAAAAAAAAAAAGGTGAAAAAAGATAATTACGTTTCTTAGCCATAGAAAAGTGTCACGTCACTCTTCTCAATGACGGAGCCAAAATTTTCATCAAAGGATATCAAAATTTAAAAAAAGAAACACACAAAAAAGGCAACATTTTTTTTTTACTAATGAACACAAAAGGTAGTTATATTATAACTCGACGAGATATGTAATAATAAGTAAAGTGTCGTTTTAGTTGTTTAAAAATGAAAAAAAAAAATGGCTGCAGTCAAGTGTATTGCTATGTTGTTAGTAGGGGTAGAATACACAACCTCAGAAAAGTTTTGCAACACCTTAACTACTGCACGAAACCTTCAACTTGTGTCAAATGTCGTCAACACATGTATATATTAATAAAACCAAAATTTGAATTATATATATAATGTAATTTCCGGCGAAATGCACTCAGAAACCTGATTCCCCACTCATGGTCTCTACTCGAGACTCGACCCAGACTCAAGACCCAAATTGACCCTAGTCAGGGGCTCGAGATTCGAGAGTAGAGCCTGACCTAAGACTCAATTTTTGACCTGACCTTGATCGTGATCCGGGACCTGAGATCCAAGACCCAAGATTTGATCCCTGACCCAAACTCAAAACTCGAGCTCTGAATTTGACCCGAAACTCAAGACTCGAGGCCAATCCCTGACCCTTATTTGAAACCTGAACTGAGATCCGGTCCTATTTCGAGACACAAAATCAATCATGATCCTGATCAAAAACTCAAAACCCAAGATCCAACCCTAATTCGGGATCCGATATTCAAGACTCGAGGTTCAAGTCTCTACCGATAAAAAAAATCAAAGTAAATCTTAGGTGATAAGTCCAAATTAAAGTAAATCTTAAATATGTGCTAGAATTGGACTAGTATTGTGCTAAATTGAATGAAGATCACATAGTAGCTCATTTAAGTTTTAAACTCAAAATAGCCATATTTTATTTTGATAACCTCATTATAGCCAACTTCAATAAATTATTTACTTTTATTAGCTAAATTAATAATTTAAATAATTATAGGTTTTTGATTATTTTTTAAAAGAAAATAGTGACTAAAATGGAGAAGCAATGCAATCAAAACAGTAGATGTCGCCGGAATTAATGGATTTCACCAGGAAGTTTGCCATAAAATTTTTGTAGGAAATTTAGATTGAAATTAGTATCAAAAGATAAATTCTTTCAAAATTTATCTATTTATGTATGTTTCATGGAGTGAAAGTGACCAGAACTCAATATATTTGAGAGATAAAGTTTATGTTTTCTCTTAATTTTTCTCAGATCTACGAAATTCTTTAAGAAATTGAAAAAAATCGGTTGTAGGTTCGTGTAGAAGAAGGTGAGAGGAACAAATAGTAAAATTTTAGAGTTATTTGGGGGTGGTCTGTCGGTGGCAATGGCGGACCGGCAGTGACAATATCGCCAGAGAAGAAAGGCCAAAAAAAATTTTGTTGGAGATTTAGATCGAAATTAGTGTCAAAAGATAGATTCTTCCAAAATTTGTTCATTTATGTATGTTTCATGGAGTAAAAGTGACTAGAACTCAATATATTTGAGAGATAAAGTTTATGTTTTCTCTTAATTTTTTTCCAGATCTACTAAGTTCTATAAGGAATCGAAAGAAACAGGTTACAGGTTCGTGTAGAGGGAGAGGAACACATGGTAATGTTTTGGAGTCATTTAGAGGTGGTCTACCGGTAGCAGTGGCAGTCCGACAACGACGATATCGCCGAAGAAGAAAGGGTAAAGGGCTAGCATAATCATTGTATAATTAATGTATAGTTATTTTTTTTAATGTATAATCATCATATAATTAACGTATAGTTATTTTTTTAATGTATAATCATCATATAATTAATATATAATTATCTCTTTTATTATATAATATTTAAATCAGTAGCTAGTGTATAATTATAAAATATTCGATATATAAATTATTGTATAATTTATTTTTCTCATTATATAATATTTATACATGTGTTATATACTAATTATACACTAATTATAAAGAATAAATATTGAATTGTAAATATTTTAATCATGTATAAAAATAATTTTTAAAGGAATATAATTTTTTTATAAAATCTAATATGACCATACTATTTATGGCTATTTTTTGAAAACTTGTTTTTAGGGCTATTAAAAGTTATAAACACGTTGGGCTTGGCTACTTATGTTTTTATCCCTTACAAATTTGGTTGTGTTGGGTTGGGCTAAAATCAGCCCAATATGAAATTATCTTGAGCCCAACCTATAAAATTTGGTTAAACTATCTAAAGAGACATACCTACTTACCATATTTACTAACTCTCCCACTACTTTATTTTAATTACTTAATATACCACATGTTAACCAAAAAACTCCTTCGGATACATCACCTCACCTCGGATACATCCCACCCATCGAATACATCCCAACCCTTGGATACATGTTGTAACCCCTCAGATACATGTGGATACATGTTGTAACCCCTCGGATACATGCGGATACCCGATGTATCCGAGATAAAACCAAAGATGCCGATGTATCCGAGTGGTTTGGAATGTATTCGATGGGATTGAGATGTATCCGAGTGATTTGGGATGTATCCGAGTGGTTTGGGATGTATCCTGACGGAATTGTGGTGTATCTGAAGAAAAAGTAGTGGGAAAAAGAATAATTAGCTCCTAAAAATGTGTGTTTTATATAAGTTACTCATAAAATTTTGAATGGATTGGACGGGTCATCAATTTGTGGGCTATATTTTACCTCTAAGTCGAAACTACAAGCAAATAAAAAAAAGTACATTTTAAAATCACTGCATAATGTCATAATAGATTGATATGCCGTCATGCTATATTCAATCGAATTGTCCTGTTAGACTACTTACACATGCCTAATCATCATAATAATTTCAAAGTTACTAATAAAAAAAGAGGAAAACAATTGAAAGAAAAAAGTAAATTCCATTTAAGGAGATTCATAAGAAGATGACATCAAATCTTGAAAAAAAGATTTTCAAATAATTAACATTGTTATAGAGAGATTTGACTGTATATGATAACAAGGTCTATTCAAATTATACTTTTATTAGGGGAGTTATATGAGCGGTTTGGACGTTTGGTTGAATTTGAGCAGATCAAAATTGGTTGAATTAATAAATGAGCTAAATGTAGGTCATAACTCAAAGCGTTCAATTTTTAATAAGTTTTAATTTCTTTATTTGTTAATAAATATTTTTTTAAGTACCCCATAAACTTTTTTTGTTCTTTATTATGACTATATATAACATATTAAATAATAAAAAGAAATTACAAGATATCTCATGAGTCAATTTAGGCTACATATCAGTCCAGTTTTTAAATGGACTGAATTGAGTGAATCAAAATGAACAGAGTCAATAAATAAATGACTTATTCCCAAAACTTGAATGAGTAATCTGGCGGAACTTATTTTCATGAGCTAATTTTGTCTCTCCTAAGATTTTATAGTGTGTAGTTGCACCCACTATTTTAAATTGGCCATAAATTGAGAAAAAAGGAATTAGAAACAGACAAATCTTATAGCTAAACAACAAAACTCATCACTCGTCACAAAAAATTGTTATCTACGAGCAATTTAACGTGGTGCTAATAATTATTTAATCCTCAGATGTGGCGACGGGACAACAATGTAGTGACGATCAGGATTGTTCTTCTGTAATTCCGTTCTGCAGAATTGGAATAAGAGAATGTATTAATGGAATTTGCAAGTGTTGTGTTTCACCATCATGTGCTGCTGTTGATCAAGAAAATGTTGGCCTTGGTCGAAAATTATTGAGCTTAATTTGATCATGTAAATCCAATTAACGCCTTATTATTGGCTAATGAATTGAAGATTATAATGTTCTAAGGATTTTTATCTCAATATTAGTTTATGTTTATTACTTGAGCATGTTAGAAATAATAACAATTAATTATAGTTATGTCTTGATTATTCCAAATTAATATGTTTGGTTTCCCTATTTGGACTCAACTAAATTTGGATTAGTGTTGAGAAGTCCACATTGAAGGTAAAGCGCTCCCTAACAGAGATGACTCCATATTTAGCAGGGTTCGTATTTGATACTTTTAATTAAGGATGAAAGAGTACCTATCATTCCACCAAACAAGTTGGGATTAGCTATATGCCTATATCAATACTCACGCTAATATTATGCAAATACAAATATACTATCACTGTATATGTTGTGTATACTTCAACCATGTTGGTAAACTAGTTGGCCGATAATCCCATCCACACCACCTACACACTCCTACTCTCCACCTCCGCTCTCATAGATATAAAAATTAAAAGAAATAATTGAAAAACGGGTCTCTGATCTCTCTCCTCCCCTTTCTCTCTGACCTTTCTCTAATCTCTCCTCTTCTCTCCAGATCCGGTCGATCAAATCTATGTTTTCCGGCAAATTCGATGTCCTCATGACGACGACGGCGACGTCCGGCTCTACGCTTTTTGATGAATTATTCCTATTCTCGGATCTCTCTCCTCCCTTCTCTCTCTCTTCCCCTTCCTCTCATCTCTCCTCTTCCCTCCATATCCAGCCGATCGGATCTACGTTTTTTGGCAAACTCGGTACCATGATGACGATGGCGACGTACGGATATTGATTTTTGGATACACTGGTGAAATTGATATTGGATACATGCTTTCACAGATACATAAAATTATGAATCCTGTGCACATATACAAGAAATTGATATTTGATACATGCTTTCACAGATACATAAAATTATGAAACTCAAATACACAAATACATGAAATTATAAATCTCATATACACAGATACATGAAATTATGAATCTCACATATACAACACATAACCATGTATCCCGATGTTATTTAGTGGTAAAAGTGTAATTTGCAACTAATATTTGATGAAGTAATTAGCTCCTATACTAATATGTTTTCTGTTGTTTGCCCGGGTTAATATGACATGACAAGTCAAATGCGTGTTTTTTATTTTTTGAGTCAAATAATAGTAGTTGGTTGACTTTATTATCACAAAGAAAACAAAAATGACGACTTTGATTGGTTATTTTTTTAAGTTGAGTGGCTTTATTATCTCAAAATTTACAAAAGTGACTTCAGTGACCATTTAAGGAATTAATTCCTAAGATTAACCTAGTTATCTTGTTGAAGTATTCACAAATCATGTCGAATCGTGATGAGTCGAAGATACAAGCAAATAAAAAAAAGTACATTTTAAAATTGTGGCATGAAATCATGACAGACGATATGCCACTATGTTATGTTTAATCAAATTGTCCTGTTAAATTACTTACACATCATTATAATAATAATTTCAAATTTACACATAAAAAAGAGGAGAACAATTAAAATCGAAAGGTAAATTTCATTTAAGGAGATTCTACATCAAATCTTGAAACCATGTACTAAAATAAATTCTTTAACCATAACAATCCTATCTATTTACTAGCAAGATTGGCATGATTTTAATGAACTTGGTACTATATATATTGTCACAACAAGAAACACTCTTAAGGTAAAAGAAAAAAGAAAAAAAATCAACTTCCCTCAATACAATATGGAGAAGGTTTCGATGGTTGTGTTTTTGCTAGTCACCTTTTTGATCTGTTCATGTGGTTAGTCTTTCTTTGTTCCTCCACTAGTTATATTTCATTATAATTGCCAAAAAATACTAATTTATAATTATTTTTCATGTTATGATTATATTATATTATATGTTTGTTATAGAAGTAACAAAAATATCCGAATAAATGACGTTGTCATAGAGAGAATATTTGATTGTATAACGATAACAAGGTCTATTCAAGTTGTGATTTTATTAGGGGTGTTATATGAGCAGTTTGGCTGAATTTGAGCAGATCAAAATTGGTTGAGTTAATGAATAAGCTAAATGTAGATCATAACTCAACGCGTCCAATTCTTAATAAGTTTTAATTTCTTTCTTTGTTTATAAATTTTTTTAAGTACCTCATAAACTTTTTTTAATTTTGTTCTTTATTATGACTATATATAACATATTAAATAAAAAACATATTTTGATAAGATTTTTCATGAGTTAATTTGAATTACATATCAGTCCAGTTTTTAAATGAGTTGAATTGAGCAGATCAAAATAGACCGAATCAGTAAATAGGCACTTATTCCCAAAACTTGAATGAGTTGGGCGAATCTTATTTTCATGGACTAATTTTGACACTCTAAGATTTTATAATGTGTAGTCGCACCCACTATTTTCAATTGACCATAAACTGAGAAAAAAGAAATTAAAAACAAACAAATTTTATAGCTAAATAACAAAACTCGTCACTAATTTTATTTTTCAACATAGCTACATCTCTTTTGGGGAGACGGTTGAGTCTCCTTGTTTTTTGTGTCGAACCTTGAGTCGAATTGATTGTGTCATGTGCAACGTCCATCAATGATGGTTCATTAATATCCGTTGATTTAAACTCATTCCCCCTTCTCAACTACGAAAAAGATCGAGAGGGGCCCGAAAGCCCCCAAAGAACGGAAAGTAGCGATAGGTGGATTATCAAAAATTTCTGTTAACTACGAGCAATTTAAAAAGGTGCTAATAATATTTTAATCCTCAGATGTGACGACAGGACAGCAATGTAGTAGCAATCAAGATTGTTCTGCTGTAATTCCCTTTTGTAGAATTGGAATGAAAGAATGTACTAATGGAGTTTGTAAGTGTTGTGTTTCACCATCATGTAATGTTGATCAAGAAAATGTTGGCCTTGGTCGCAAAGTATTGAGCTTGCAAGACTCTTCTAATAATTAGTTTGTTCATGTAAATCTAATTAATGCCTTATTATTGGCTAATGAATTGAAGATTATAATGTTCTAAGGATTTTTATCTCAATATTAGTTTATGTTTATTACTTGAGCATGTTAGAAATAATAACAATAATAGTTATGTCTTGATTATTCCAAATAAGTTTGGTTTCCCTATTTGGACTCAACTAAATTTGGATTAGTGTTGAGAAGTCCACATTGAAGGTAAAGCGCTCCCTAACAGAGACGACTCCATATCTAGCAGGGTTCGTATTTGATAACTTTAATTAAGGATGAAATAGTACGTATCATTCCACCAAATACGTTGAGATTAGCTATATGCCTATATCAATACTCACGCTAATATTATGCAAATACAAATATACTATCAATGTATATGTTGTGTATACTTTGACCATGTTGATAAACTAATTGGCTCATAACTCCATCCACACCACCTACACACTCCTACTCTCCAACTTTGTCCTCTTAGTATTTGTCTAGATTATATAAAAGACTTCGGATATAATTTTTTCTACTTACTTACCAAACACAAGAAAATAAATAAGAAATCTACTTATGAATAATTTTTTTTGAAAAATATTTTTCTTCGTACCAAACACACCCTAAAACCTTGGTTACTAATTATTTATAAAATTGACTTAGAAAATATCCATATGAGTCATATATCACATATTCATGTTATGTAATAGTTGGATATATTCAAGACATTAATATGAAGATGGTAGTAAATCTCTATAAGGTAGATTATTTATACTACTAATTAGTCATTTTTCTTTGACCAATACTTTCCATAAATAAAAGATTTTCTTTGACCCGCTCTTTAAACTTCAAAGTTCATATTAGTAAGTTAATAATGAACTGGGTACGATATATTACAATAAGAAGCACTCTAAACACACACAGACTGAAAGACACTTCCCTTTTATACAATATGGATAAGAATTTCTTGACTGTTTTTGTTTGTCACTTTATTGATCTTTTCATGTGGTTAGTCTCTCTTTTTCCTTTCTCTCTCGCTCTCTCTCTTTATATATATCTTTTTTATAGCTTGTTTGATCAAGTATTCAATTTTTTTTTTTTTTTAAAATACAACAACTACAACATACCCAGTGTATTCCCACAACGTGGGGTCTAGGGAGGGTAGAGCGTAAGCAGACCGTACCTCTACCTCAAAAGTAAAGTTAAAAAAATCTTTTTCAAAAAAAGTACTTTTGTTAGGGCAATAGTTTGTGTTTGACTAATCAATGTGAAAATCACTTTTAGAATATTTAGAGCACTAATTTGTGTTTTACCAAGATTCTAAAATGTTTTTGATCAGAACAAGCTATTTTTTTCAGCTTATGAAAATAATTTTTTATACTGCTCAAAAGTATATATTTTCTTCCTAAAAGCTTGGTCAAGCACATCAACAACTTTCTAAAATACGCAATAACACTTTTGATTTCTTTAAAACTTGACCAAACAAGCCATAATCTAGGTATACCTTTGATCGAGTTTGCTTCACTTCCTGATCCCTCACCGATCATACATTAACTTCCAATCTCTCATGACTATATGTGTGTGTAATAGAAATTAACAATAGATAAATTTTGTAGCTAATAAATAGTAAAATTCGTCTTTAATCTTATATAGCGATAAATTATCAAAAAATTCTATTAGCTATGCGCAATTTAGCGATGGATTAGTGTATATGTGAATTTATGCCTCTACATGGTGCTAACAAGTTTTTAATCTCAGATGTGGTGAAAGGAAAGAAGTGTAAAACTGCTGCAGATTGTCAATACAAATGCCAAGTTGGGAGGCTGATTTGTCTAAATGGCTTTTGTGTTTGTAGTGTGTCCAAGACAAGCTCTGTTGATCAACAAGGCAATGACATTGGTGGCAAAGTTCATGTGAATTAAAGTTGTTGGAGTTTGTTCATGTGAATCTAATGTCTCTAATTATTGGCATATGAAAATTATTACTATGTTTTAAGGAGTATTACAATGTTATATGATGTTTTGATATAACAAATGTGGGAATAAAATTGAATTACTTGTTGGTTGGTTCATTAAGAGAAAATAATGTTACTTTGTTTTTGGAGATAATAGTATTTTTGGTCCCTCAATTAATGATAAATTCTGATTTCGATCCTCATATTATATAGTAATTAAGTACTGTGATGAAGCGATTGTTGCTCACTCGACATGATCATTATACGATATTACAATTCACCCAATACAATCATTCAGGGTAGACAAGATTTGAGATTCCCTTCAGTGGCTGAGATGTTCAATCGACTCCCCCCTCCCCCTTTGGAAATTTGGTCAAACAGACAATAAAGTGGGGAAAAAAAAGACGTATTAATATTTTTAACAATGGACATGGTACGGCATATATAGCAGTACTTAAGTAACGAGTACAAATAAAATACAAAATTTCGTTACCTAGACAATGGTAGGACGATATATATATATACCCTTATTACAATCAAGACTTCATATGAAATCAGTAGCTTTGACGTAAATCATTCGTACTAGGACAAGTACAAATAATAAATTTCGAATATTAGAAAAAGCAAAATGTAGCAGAAGCCATGGCAGATACCAAGTAATTGATGGAGCAGAGTTTACAGAACCTAGCTACCTTTGGGTATTTCCTGTGCAAGTACAATGCACTGAAAGAAGTAGCAAAAGATAACATAAGAAATAATACGAACCCATGGAAAAGAGATCGATTTTCCTTAGATATAAATACAGGAAATCGATCTAGACCTATGGATTTGTTGGGAAGAAAAGGTAAGAATGTCGCTAAACCAAAAGTGATTGTAACGATTTTGGCTGCCGTTAGTCGATGATCTTCATCGACTGACGACAACAATAAATGTACATCATGTTTTCTTCTCATTGTTTTTTCTTCCTTGCAAAATATCAGGATATATTGGTCTATCTATGGGTTAAATTTTTGATGAAAAAATGTTGTGGAGATGAAGCATTAATAATTGCTGAGAAGATATTTTGGCTGAATTTCTAGGAAATTGTGTAGGATATTAGAGGAAAGTACTTATGAAGGAAGCTAGAGACTAAATAGCTAGTCTTTCACCCCTATATCCAAGTCAGACGAATAATTTGCACGTCAGTATCGTTGCGGGCCTCCACCAGAGTGTCCTCTAGCTTGCTGAGGATAGGAAGATGTGAATTAATATATTTCCGGGCAATTGCAAGCACATAATAATGAGTGATAGTTTAGGTATGAAACTCATACTTCCAATAGTTTAGGTATGAAACTCAAAAAAAGAGGACAGTTTAGATGTGTTTTTGATACTTCACTCTTTTTAGTTTGATGAAGTAGATTCCACCATTATTGAACTCAAATGGTTTCTGGTTTGGGTTAGCTCGGATGAAACAGGTTATTTATGATTGACGTTACACAGAACAATAAATCACTGTCACCTATTTATTAAAATTTCACATATGCAATCTCATAATTCCGTTAAAAGGAGGGTCATTTAAACTCGAAAATTAACATTAAAAGCAATTGAGGTCTAGTAGGTGGAAGGACATATCTTTAACCCAAAATTTGACGTAAAGGGCAATTGGGGTCCAATACGTGAAAGAAGATTAAAATTTAAGTAATTTTCAATACGCTAGACACATTTTTGACATATCTTTAACCCAAAATTTGACGTTAAGGGCAATTAGGGTCCAATACGTGAAAGAAGATTAAACTTTAAATCATTTTCAATACGCCAGACACATTTTTTTTAATCCTTTTTATTTATCTTGGCTAATTCATATTTTTTAGAAGTGAATTACCACAAAACATCTAATTAAATTCATTCTCTTGAATTTTGATTATTGAACTAATTTTAGATCTATACTGCACTAGGTACCAACCCACTCTTATTTGTGAAACTTTTTTTTCCTTTGTACCAAACTAACCCTATACATATTACTACTATCTCATTCTCCTCCCTTCCTCTCCCCCTCTATCCTAGCTCGGCCCAAGCAATGCCGAAAAGTCCCATGCCTTTTTTGGTCGGTCCAACCCACCCGCCCCCAAATAAAAAGTCTCTCTGTCTCCCTCCCTAGCTCCTCCTCTCTTACTCATCAAATTAAACTATAAATGCTTACAGGAAATAATAGAGTTTAAGGGTCAAAAACACACCTAAAGTATCCCGGTGTTTTTAGTTTCATATCTGAACTATCAGATGTGTGAGTTTCCTATCCGAACTATCACCAAATGTTAAGCGAAACACACCTGAACTATCAGTCGTTGACTTTTCCTACCTGAAATTTCAGGTATGAAACTCAAACAACTGATAGTTCAGGTGTGTTTCGCTAACTATTTGGTGATAGTTTAGGTAGGAAATTCAAACATCTAATAGTTCAAATATGAAACTCAAAAAATCAAGATACTTTAAGTGTGTTTTTGACCCTTCACTCGAAATAATACAACTAAGAAAAAGCCACAGCAGCAGCAGGGAAGAGGCATACAAATCCAACAAACCACACATATATAGCATTGGCAGGAAGGAACACTCCCATGGCTACAATTACTGCGCAAGCTGCTGCAATTGCACCTATTTTCCCTGCAACGACGGACGCAGCAGCAGCCACCCGTTTCTTGCTCCTCTTACGAAACCACATCCCGAGGAATGTGGCAACAAATCCAACCGCATTAGCTGCCACCACGAAGTTCAGCCCTCGAAGAGACTTCAAGGAAGACGTGGTGGCAGTTGTTGTTGCATAAGCCAATAAGGAAACAGCTGCCTGCGCTGTTATTCCAAGTGTGATTTCCATCAATCTCGTCGAGTATTCTCTCGACGAGTAAGAAATCACAATATTCTTGTTGGTAGTTGTAAGATTCATTGCAATAGTTTCATCATCGATCAATATTCGTATCTCTTCAACATTATTCATGTGATTCGTTATTCCACCTTGCAGAACATTAATGCTCTGTTCGGGGACTTCCACGTTGTCGTTGTTCCCTTGATCTACCACTTCCTTCTCCTGATGAAATTCCTCGTGATGATTTTGAAAATTGTCACGTTCAAAAGATTGATTTTTGAGTGTAGACAACATGATTACAAATTTACAAATTGAGAAAAAAAATTAAAAATCGAATTTGTTTTTGAATTATTTGGAGACTTGTGACTGACTTCTAGCTTTATAAGGGGAAGACTTAAGCAAAAAGACAATAATTGCCTTCTAGCTGTGTAATTTCTTGTGTTCTGCTGAATAATTTCGCAAGTAGAATTTCTACTAGTTAACATGTAAGAGTTTAATGGTCAAAAACACACTTAACTAGTACTATTACTTTATCGTGAGTTTTACACCTCAATTATCGGCTGTTTGTCTTTTCTACATATCACTATCTATGTAATAAAACACACCTCAAAGTTGATTAGGTCAATTATTAATTGTTTTCTTTTCCCACGAAAACTATCAACATCTTCTAGATGTATTTTAATACATAAATGACGACAGTTCAGGTTGAAAAATGGAACAATCCGATGATAGTTCAGATAGAAAAAAGGAACAACCGGTGATTATATTCTTCCATCTTCAGTTTTAGTTCACGATTAATTAACTTTTAAAAAGTAATTTCGCATAATTAAAGCGAAATTAGTACTAATACTTAGAGCAGGGACACTTGCCTTAATTTGCTTCACTAATTTCTTGTCTTATGAGCTAAACTAATCAAGCCATTGCCCAGAAATTCAGCCAAAATATCTTCTCAGCCATTATGCACTTGCAATTGCCCAGAAATTAATACACATCTTCCAAGAGGAAACTCTGGTGGAGGCCCGCAGTGATACTGACCTACAAATCATTCGTCTGACTTAGATATAGGGCTGAAAGACTAGGTAATTAGTCTCTAGCTTCCTTCATAAGTACTTTCCTCTAATTTTCTCCGCAATTGCCTAGAAATCATTCGTCTGACTTGGATATAGGGGTGAACCTAGCTTCTTTTCTTTGCTTACAATTTCCCAGAAATTCACATCACAATTTCTAGCTATCTTCCTAAATCATCATATCTAAACTCATTTAAAAATAAGCTCCATCTTCACAACATTTTTTTTCATCACAAAATTAACCCCTAGACCAATATATCCTTAGATTTTGCATGGATGAAAAAACAAGGAGAAGACATGATGTACATTTGTTGTTGTCGTCAGTCGATGAAGATCATCGACTAACGGCAGCCAAAATTGTTACAATCACTTGTGGTTTAGCGACATTCTTGCCTTTTCTTCCTTACAAATGCATAGGCAGAGATCGATTTCCTGTATTTATATCTAAGGAAAATCGATCTCTTTTCCATGCATTCGTATTATTTCTTATGTTATCTTTCGCTACTTCCTTCAGTGCATTGTACTTGCACCGGAAACACCCAAAGGTAGCTAGGTTCTGTAAACTCTGCTCCATCACTCACTTGGTATCCGCCATCGCTTCTGCTACATTTTGCTTTTTTTAAGATTCGCAATTGATTATTTGTACTTGTCTAGCTAGTACGAATGATTTAAGTCAAAGCTACTGATTTCAGACGAATTCATAGCTTGTTTTCTTCTCGATTGTAATAAGGATATACATATCGTCCTACCATTGTCTAGGTAACTAAACTTTGTATTTTATTATATTTGTTACTTAAGTACTACTATATATATCGTGCACACCATGTACGTACGTTGTTAAACATATGTAATCAAATACGTCAAATATATTTTTCACTTTACTGTCTGTTTGGCCAAGCTTCCAAAAAATTGCTTATTTAGGAGTTTGTATCCATTCATGTGGTTTTTCCTCTAGAAGTTACGACTGGGGATATATTTAAATAGATATACCCTGCTAGTCTTTCTTATTATCGTTACTTGACTGACTGTTACGTATTATTTATGTTATTTAGTCTCCAAAGCGAGCTGCCGATAATTCAATAACTAATCAAGAAAGTAACTCACTGAACTCAGGAACCAACTCCAACTAATAAAACAAGCTTAATATTCTTGAACAAACCTTACTATATATAGTAAAAAGGAGAATTTTTTTTCGGCTTGACTAAACTTTCTTTTTCTTATACTCCCCTTTGAGAAGAGAACAAACAAAATTTGAGAAAGAGATATTCGTGGGCCGTTAAACGACCACCTATATAATAACAATAACAACAACATATCCAGTGTAATCCACAAATAAGGTCTAGAAAGAATAAAATATATGCAAATCTTACCACTACTTCAGGAAGGTAATAAGCTTTTCCGACTCTTATACTATACTATAATCGAATGTGGTCTATTTACTACTTCTTTAACCACCAATGCTTTATAAGATCAAAAATGATCCAATTTTTAAATATACGTTACATATTTGAAGAATTGTGATAAAATTATATTTTGGGACATTAATCGTGATAAAATAATTTAATTTTTTAAAATTAAATTATTTGATCTAGGTGATCACTAGCAGATATGGTTGCTCTTACTGTATACAATCCGACTGTAGAAATGAGACTTTTAAGCATGTCTAAATTAAATTTACTAACTCTAAATCCGCCTCTATAATACCATAATTTTTAGTGGGAAATTTACATAAATGTAATATTTGGTCATCTAGTTTATCAACATGGTCAAAATATACACGATCTATACATTTAGGTTATATATGTTATGTATAGGTATGTGTATTATATGTGTAGTGTATGTATTATATAAAGTATGTTGGGCTAAGATTTTTAGAGCCCATTTAAGAATGGATTAACTACCTAAATAGACATACCTCTTTACCATATTTACTAACTCTCCCACTACTTTATTTTAATTACTTAATATACCACATGTACCACTCGGATACATCGCCCCAGGTCATGATACATCGTCTCACCTCGTGATACATCGCCTCATGACCTCGGATACATCACACCCGATGTATCAAAGGTAAAACAAAAAGAATGTCGATGTATCCGAGTGGCTTTGGGATGTATCCAATGGAATTCTGATGTATCCGAGTAGTTTGGGGATGTATCCAGAGGTGAGGTGATGTATCCCGAGGTCAGGCGATGTATCTGAGTAGAGGCGATGTATCCGAGCGGTAAGGAGGTGGAAAAAGAGTAATTAGCTCCCAAAGATGTAAGTTTTATGTAAGTTACCCTTTAAGAATAGACCTTTTTAGCCCGGCCCATGTAAGTCTGCAGGCCCGTGGGGCTTGAGCAATGTGGGCTGGGCTAACCCGTGGGTCAAATAAATAAATTATTTCAAAATAAAGTAAACTACTAAAAATAACAAGATTACAAGAAGATTCCTAACTCAAAATCTACTTAAATCATCATATATTAATATAACAAAGACCAAAAATAAAAATATTAAAATTTAAATACTGTAAATAATCAAAAAGCAAAATCCTAAATTTTCTAAAAAATCGCTATTTAGTATTTACGTGCTTTTATTCTCGACAGTCGACAGCCATCACCTCCTTGACTCATTCGTATTGGTCATTTTTAAATTAAAAAGATTATAAAATAATATTTTTTTAAAAAGGGGTTGGCTCGTCGCGGCCTGCAATCCACAAAGTGATTGATTTGGCTTACTGTTTTCTGGCCCATTATTTTGATGGGTTAGCCTAGCCTAGCCCATCAAATTTAAAAGCTCGAGTGGATTAGCCCAAATAAGATGGGTCGGCCCGTATAGACAGATCTACTCTCGTGAGGAGCTAACATGTGACATGTAGCATTTCTTTTGCTTGGAGAACCTCTCACTTGTTAATTACATATTTTTTGTTTTCATACAGTGTTCGATAATGTGGTGCTTAGCTAATTGAATTTGCATCGTATAAGGCTCATTTAAAGGGAAATTTTGTGCCACATAGACCAACCAATCAATTAACGAAAATAAACTGTTAATTACCCTTGATGTGTATTGATTAAGATTAATTCCATGGACACTGTCAATTGGAGAACCATAGTTTAGTCTCTGAAGTCAAAATATAATACTTTCTTCGTCCATTTTTACTCGTCACATTTCGCTTTACGAAAGTTAATTTGACTAAACTTCAAAGCTAAATTGAAGTAGATTAATTTAATATTTAAAATTTAAAATTTAGATGGTCGAAAACTATACAAAAAATGTCGTAAGTTGCAATCTTTCTCATATTAATAAGATAAAAAAATACATCTTAAAATGTTGGTCAAAGTTCATGCAGTTTGACCACAAAAAGCGAAACAATGACAAATAAAAGTGTACGAATGGAGTAGTAAAGAAAAACAAACAAGTCAAACTATAGTGTCTAATCCAATCTCTCTTACCCCAAGTTAATTATGTCAAACAAATGGTAAATAATACTCTTCTTAAATTTATGAATTAATTAACCACTTTGGAGTGGATTAAGATCTTATAAATTTATGGTACGTAAGCAAAGGCATTATAACGTGCAAACAAGCTAAAGTAGGCCACAAATTAAACCACCAAATATGGATAGGATTCCTATTGAGAAAATTTCCTTCATGAGGGGTTTTGGGCTTTCGGGTACGAGCTCTGATTATGAAAAAAATCTTTGGTAGGAATGCTTTCCCTTTTAATGATTCTTACGCAACAGAATCGGGATCAATTGGGCCCGATAAGGTTAATAAGGCACAGACCTATATTCGTATTATGAATAGTATGTTTCAATCAATTAAATTATAAGCCCCTATGTGTCTCTAGGCTCTAGCTACCAAGTAGAGCTAACGAGAAGAGAAGGTCTTTGTCCTATCGGCCAGTTCTTCCTCTTTATATTCGGATTTCAATTAGATTAATGTGCGCTCACATTCACAAAGAACCCTTCCTTTCTATCCTTACATCAAGAGCCAATATCTATTTCTTATAGCGACTTGCTTCTTCTCTGGATACACAGTTTTTCATAAATACGCTTTAGATGAACATAACAGCCATGAACTTGAAAGTTTTATTTTTAACTACGAATACCAAACATCGGGAGGAAAAAAAAGGACAGTCTACAATTTTATTTGAACCAATCAGAGCTTGATGACATTTGGTGAAAATATTTTTATTTTCTAAGTGAAAATAAAAAGATTCTAGTAGAAACATATGTTGGGGTTTGCTTAAGTGGGATGAGAAAGTGCAGACAAATTAAAGTAAATATATATGGTACAACTGAATGTACAAAAAAATTGTCAAGTTCTTGATGGGACTTTTAAAAATTACAAAAAAAAAAAGGGAGGGATAATTCCACTATTGGCAATCTTTTGGTTATAATTATAATGTTTAATTAAGTACATTTAATCTTCAAAATTCAAATCATTAAAATGTTTACCTTTTTCTTGAGAACTTGTAAGATGAAACAAAATCTCTCCTTATTTCACTACTAGAAACAACGTTTTTCTCGTCGCGAATCAGTGAAAAATTTGTGTTATGACACATGATTTTCTCACGCATTTTTCATCAAACCAACTCACTGAATGCATGGTGGAAAACAGATTCTCACTGAAATAGTGGGGAACTTCCTAATTTTTCTATATAATTTTTTTTTATTTTTTTCTCATCGATTCAATCAATGTTTTTGTGGGAATAGCTAATAAATATTTTTTAATGGGAAAATAGTAATTTTTTAATAGTAATTTTTACAAAGGCGAAATCAAAATTTAAAGTTTATGAGTTCTAATTGTCATCAAACTCATAGCTTATCTTAGTTGATGTTCTCAATTAAATATTTATACATATTTAATAATTTTTCTAATACAAATGCGGAGAGATTAAGTAAAAGTTACTAAGTTATTCATTCGAATCCGTAACTAATACTCTGCCTCTGTCCCTGATTTTCCCATGCATTTGTTATGAAAATTAGGGGTAAAATCAAGATTTTAATTAAATGAATTCTATATTTACGATTTTTATTATTGCTAAACTAGCAATACTTTAAAACTTTAAATTCAAACCTCATATTAATTGACATTTAATATTGGACGCAAATGAACTAGATACAGAAAAGTTGCATTTCCTACTATATATGAAACTGAATCCTAAATATTTTTTCTGTCTCAATTTATGTGATCCAATTCAAAATAAGAGAGTCAAACTGGTCAATTTATAGCCTGTTTGGCCAAACTTCTAAAATTAGCTTATTTTGAGAAGTGATTTTTTTTAAAAGTGTTTTTTTAAAAAGTACTTTTGATGAAAAATAATTTGTGTTTGGCTAATAGATTTAAAAAACATTTTTGAGTAGCAATTAGTGTTTGGCCAAGCTTCTTAAAAGTGCTTCTAAGTGTATTTTTTTATCTCAAAAGTGCTTTTCAAAAAAGTGTTTTTGGGGAGAAGCTATTTCTTTTAGCTTCTGGAAAACAACTTCTGCTACTCCCAAGAAGCACTTATTTTCTCCCAAAATCTTGGTCAAACACCTTAATTTTTTAAAATAAACACTTTTGACAAAAAATAAGCTTGACCAACCAGACTATTAGTCAGGCCCAACAAACTAATTTAGGTGTGTGTATATATAAGGTTAAGGTTAATCCAATGATGATAGTGTTAATTAACATTAAACTAATTAATGCATGATATACATTTTTTTCTTTGGTTTAATAGGGATATTATATTAATAGAACTTAATATGCATCAATACGTGAGTAGCAGCATGGCTGAACCATTATTATTGTTCTAAGGGGAAGTGGGATTAATGAAAACAATACAATTATTTGAAATAATTGATGACCTAAATATACATTTACTCGTGAACTTCCATCTCTTAACCACGGTTAAGTAGTAATTAATATTCCGTCTGTCTCATATTAGTTGCTCACTATACTAAAAATAGTTGTCCCATATTAGTTGATCATCTTACTAAATAAAGAAAGCATTAATTAAATTTTTCTCATATTACCTTTGCAATTAATTCTTTTTTGAAAGTGTTCACATTTGTTTGTAAAGTTCCAAAAAAGTTTTTTAAAAGGTAAATTAGTAAAACAATCTTCTTATTTATGATTTCTTAATATACATGTAAAAAGAAAAGTGTGCAACTAATATAGGACGGAGGGAGTATATATTTGTATCATATTGAATCATTTAATTATGATAAGTTGATATAATTAATTTGATGTGAATATTGGATGCAGATAAATATTTTCCACTAGCTTATATACCTGCACAGTGACGGATCCAGACCTTTACTTACGGATTCACGAAAATTTAGTAATTTTTGCTCAAATTCTATATATGTATGAAAAGAATCATTAAATATTTATAAATATTTAAATATAAACTCAATTACTATTATTATTATTATTGTTATTATCATTATATATATTGATATAAAATCGATATAAAAAAACTCATAAACTTCAAATTGTGATTTTATTTTCGTACTTTCATTTACCTCGATCAACGTGTATTTAACCTACCTCACCACCCACAATAACAAAGAAATTAGACATTATATTAGTGGAGAAATATAATGCATAAATAGAAGTGGGGAACATAGAAAATATATGAGGAAGGAAAGTTATGCTATGGGTTGTTGGAGATTCTAAAGTGTGTTTCCAAAGCTTTTTACCTGCATGGTTATGGTGTAGTGATAAATACTCATTCATCTTTAATCAAAGATTCAATATTCGAGCCTTGTTAGATATGGAGTCGCCTTTATTAGGAATTGTTTCTCCCCTACAATATAAGAGTTTTCAGCGCAAATTTAAATTTAATCAAGCCTCAATGTATGTACCGGATACCGAGGTAGGATTTCAAAAAAAACTTTCTACATGTTTTCCATGAATTGCACCATATTTTTTAAGAATAAATTGAACAAAAACCCTCCTAAAATCTTCTATAAATTATTGACAAATTGAAAGTTAGTGATGCATGAGCCAATGAAGTTACTAATGGAGGCATTAATTAAAAGCTTTGAATTGACATGTACTTTGTGCTGTCTTTATTTAGTTTGGTGTTAGATAATTCAAAGATACCAATTAAAGATGATGGTAAGTGTATATAGAGCACTTACAATAAACATTCCAAAGGTTTTTTTTTTCTAGTTTTACTCTCGATGTTCATTATTCGTATTGAGTGATTTTTGGATTCATCGTAAACTGCATCGAAAAAGGCATTTGATCTCTCTTTTATGGTTTTTTTTTCTCGTATTTGACTCATCCGAGTTAGCCCTACCAAGGGGAGCCCATATCTGGTGCGACACTCTCAATAAGATCTTTTTCATTCTCGGGAGCTCAAATCCCAAACCTTTGATTAAAAATAGACGGATCTCGAACCATCCCACTACAACTCATGTTTATAAGATTTCAAGGGTTACTTTGTAATTAATTATGTATATAAAAAATATAATAATTAAGAGTCCTCTCTAATTATTTCTTTAAGATATAGTAATAGTTTTCAACATTATTATAAGTGAGATCATTAGGGGTGAAAATCGTTTACACCCTCGAATTTTGCTTTAAAAATCAAACACCCCCCTCAACTTTGAACAATAATCATTCTCCCCCCTTTATCCTAATTGGCTTTTTAAAATACCTATTTTGCCCTTGTATTATCAATCTTTATATCTTTTTTAAAAAAACTTCCTTGTAATCACAATTTTTAATTTTTAAAATCTATATAACATATTTTCTATTAAAAATATATATATTATTTTTTAGATTAAAAAAGAAAAGTGAGAAATACTAATTGTGTATATAAGTTAATGACGTTCCATAATGAAATAAATGAGCAAAATAATAATAAAATTATTAATAATAATCAAAACTCTAATATCTGATTATACAAGTAAAACTAACAAGTAATTATAACTTTATAAATATATTTCAATGCATATAATGCAAAAATAATTAAAAATAGAGGTATATATAACAAATTAAATGATTATTATTTATAAATTTTAAATTATAATTTAAAAAATATTTTATTATTGACAATCAAAACTCGTTTATCTATATAGACATTAGAGAATAACAGAGAGAGAATTAAAACATGCATCTATATACATAATTACATATATACATACATGCCCGTTTGACCATAAGAATTTTTCTCTATTTTTTCAAAAAAGTATTTCATTTTATTCAAAAAATATTGTTTGGCCATAAAAATTTCAAATACAACTAGAAGTTGTATTTAAAAAAATGAAAACACCCAAATACTTATTTTCACTTTTTTCTATCTGACTTTTTAATTATATTTAACACTTTGAATTCTTAAAAGTCTTTTAAAAAAAGTATGACCCAACACAACTCCAACTCCCAACATAACTCCAACTCCAACTCCAAATTTTTTAAATAAAGTAATTTTTTTTTAAATTTTCATGGCCAAACCCCCCACTTAATGCATATAATATAAAAATATCAATCATAAAAAATAGCATTAGATTTTATGATTAATTTGTAAAAGGATTATTTTATTAATAATGTTAATGAATTTAATCATAATGGTAAATAAGTTAGGTTAAGAAAAATAAGTATATATAATATAAAAAAAATATTACATAAATAAAAAATTAAAAATGTTAAGAGTAAAATAGACATTGCATAGGATAAAGGGGAGAGAATGATTATTGTTCAAAGTTGAGGAAAGTGTTTAATTTTTAAAGCAAAATTAAGGAGTGTAAACGATTTTCAACCTATCATTAGCTATAAGAACATCATGATCCCAATTGTTTTCAGATAAATGTGATGATGTTGAAAAGTTTAATCAACCAATTAATTAACGAAAGCAAACAATTAATTACCATTAATGTGCATTGATTAAGAATAATTCCATGAACATTTGTCTTGCTGTTAGTGATAAATACATCAGGATTCAAGTTAGGGATAATTGTACTTTTAGTCCTTCAATTATTGATAAATTCTTATTTTGATCCTTATGATATATAACTTTACACATTTATTATTTAATCTATCTATACTATATTAATTAAAAATGTGAAGGACCTTATAATGTGATTTAAACTTTTTGCCCTTCATTAAAAGACTTTACTTTAGATAAAATCGTCTTTCTACTATTTTCCTTTAATTATTATTTGAATATTTTTATAATATATTAAATTAAAGAATCTAAAAATATATGATAAATTTTATAAATTAAAGAGTCCTAAAATATGGTAATAGCAAAATATATGGTGTAAATTATTAGGAGAACCAATCTCACCGATTGTTCTTGACAAAAAAATTGAAAAGAACGAATAAGTCACCTAATTTCCTATCAAAGAAAATTCATGTGAAAAAATAAGGAATAAATCTAGAATTATATATGGACAAATAAAAAGAGATGTAAATTCTTATTCTCATATTTGCACATCCAAAATAGACCTAAAGGCTTTCCTCTCTCTTCATTCGAATTGTAAACTTCTCTTTATTTTTTTATGGTAGAATTATTACGGGTTATTTTTGTTAGATTATTTTTTGATTTAATTTTTATTATTAATTCTTGAGCCGAGGATTTACCGAAAATAATATCTTATCCCATAAAAGTAGTAATAGTAGGGTAGGGGTAAGTTCTGCGCGCACGTATGTTATTGTTATTGTTGCAGATATTAGATGTACCAATTTTCAATGGCTTTTTGTATAAAGATTTGGATTAATCATATTGTTCTAATATCTCAATTATTGTACTGTTTTATTGTAATTTCTTTTCTATTATTTTTCTGTTCAATACATGTGGTAGATGAATATTCCATTGGGCTTTGAGGATTTTTTGTGTAAAGATTAGGTTAAATCATATTATTCTGATATTTTGATTATTATATTATTTTATGTTAGTTTTTTTATTGCTATCTGCTATTTTTTCTGTTTAGTACAGGTGGTAGATGAATGTTCGGTTGTGCTTTAAGAAATTTTGGTATAAATGTTAGGTTTAATCATATTGTTCTGATATCTCCATTATCATATCGTTTTTTTGTAGTTTCTGTTATGTTACTATCTCCTATTTTTATTACTTAATACAGGTGATAGATGAATGTTCGATCGGATTTTAAAGATTTTTTTTAAAGGTTAGGTTTAATCGTGTTGTTATGATATTTCAATTGTCGTATTGTTTTATTGTAATTTCTATTCTATTACTATATGTTATTTTTAATCTTATATATTTTTTATTGATTGACGATTTAACACGATATATACGTGCAACGCACGTACACTAAACTAGTTAATTAAAATGTGTATGTTAATTTAATCCTTTTATATAAGAAATATATTATATTTAGACGAGTTTTAGAATTATATTACTTCCAAATATGAAGTTAAAACGCAAACTTAATATAACACATATATTGGTAATTAATGTTATAAAGGTTAATAGTTCTAGTAAATTTGTGAATATTTTTCAGCAACGTACGAGATCAAATTAAAAATGCATTATTTCAATTAAATGAAAGTAAAATGGAGTAGCTAAATATCACAAAGACTGAAGTAATAGTTAAATAATAATTGAGGGATCGAAATTATTATTAACCCATTCAAGTTATACATGTCGAGAATATAATTAATTTTTTTTTTTTACATGACCAACATAAAGCAGATGATAACTTTCTCAAAATTAAAGAAAATGCATTGCTGGATAGAAAGCAAAAAAAAAAAAAGGAAGCTTTGTTTCTTTTTTCTATCTGTTTGTATATTGGTTTATTTCATTGCAAAAGAGGTTTTAGGTTTGCTTTAAACATGAATTTAGTGTGTCAAAAGAAGAAGAAAAACAAAATGGTAATTGGACCTTTTTGCTTTTAATTATACAAATAACTTTTTTCGTGTCAACTGTAGCATTTTATCAAAATATCATTATCAATTTGGCGATGTCATCTCTTTTAAAATAAAAGATAAGTTCCCCAAACTACTGACACATAACACAATAAAAATAATAATATATTCAGTGTAATTTCACAATAGAACTTGAAGAGGGTGATAAGTATGCAACTTTACTCCACCTTGTGAAGATAGATCAGTTACAGTAACGGAATCAGAAATTTGATGAAGGGTTGTGTGTAAATTTTCTTCTCAACTGTATTAAGAGTGTGCAAAATTAAATATACACTCATAATAATTAGCATTTTACCTCTGTATACCATATAATTTTTTGGCAAAAGGTGTGCACTGGACCACCCTTCGCTTAAGACATGGCTCCGCCTATGGGTAGAGAGATTATTTCCTATAGACTCTCGGCTCAAGTAAAACATATCAAATCGGGTATGAGAAAAAAATACAATAGAGAAGTAGTCATGGTGAAGATAATTATGAAGAAAAGAATAATAGTAACAACAAATAATACAATAACCGAAGCAAAGGAAACAACTGATAATAATAAAAGAATAAAATATCAAAAGAGTAATAGTAATAATAATACTAATAACCTTCTATCCTAATCATCGATCTTCTTATCCTCCTATCTACGACCATGATGTATTATTTAATCACTCTTTCTCAATACTTTTTCGGCCTACTTCTACCTTTCTTCAAACTCAGCATAGTCAACCCCTCATACCTCTTCACTGAGACATTTGTATACATCTTTATATGTCCGAATTATATCAAGAATCTCATTTATCTCATCTTATCCACTGCGGAGGGTTAACATTTATAATGGATATCTGGGGAAAAATTGTACATAGTTTCTGTGGTCATAAATTAACTAACATTATCAACAGTTCGTAATGTGTTTAAAGAACAAATTAATAAGTTAATTATCCAGATTGAAGTGGATTAAGAGTACGTAGGCAAGATTAACATACGGACGAATTAAATTAAAGCAAGGTATATTATTCTATAAACGCATAAACCACCACTAATTATAATAATCAGTCAAAAGTCTATATAATTAATAATTACTATTTTAATAATGCAATTAGTGATAGCAAGTACAAAGTGAATGGAAATTGTAAGGACATGATTAACTATTAAAATAATAATTAGAAAAAAAAAATGAAGTTGATGATTGGAGTATAGAAAAATAATGACGATCTTATCCCTTTTTAGCCAATTAGGGTTCATTCATGAAATTATCATATAGGAAAGAAAAATAAAATTTTGCAAAGAGAAAAATCTGTTGAAGTTATTTGAGTGGGTGTGAGAAAGTAGAAACACATGGTACAAACAAAAAACTAAAACTATTTAACTAGTATAGTTCTCGATTGAAAGACGGAATTAAAATTTTAAGTTTATAGATTTAAAATTTTAAATAAATAATTACATATATTTAATAACTTTTTACAAAATAAAAACAGAATTTAAACAAAAATTGTTGAATTCGACCAAATCCCTAAATTATACTCTAGCTCAAGGGCGGCTCTACCCCTTTAAGAAAAAGGCGGCCGCCTTAGGCCCCCAAATTTGAGGGGCCTCATTTTTTTTAGACAATAATAGATTATATATTTTTTATAAGAAAAATATTAATTACAATTTGTAGAAAAAATAGACTTTTTATATAAAATGAAAAGAATTATTAGAAGAAGTTTGAAATATCTAGAGTACTATGTATCAAGAAAGATTAAATGCATTGATTATATATATTATTAACTGAAAAGGAATTATTAGAAGATATGAATTATAAAAAAAATAATTAACAACCTTAATTTGCATCTCAAGTAATTTAAAAAGTAGACTTTATTAAAAAAATAATTTAATTTTTCTTAAAAATTTAAGGCCTCCGTATATTTTTTTTCTTAGGCCATTAATATGCTTGAGCCGTCCCTGCTCTAGCTCCGCTCAAGTCTTTATGCTTTGAAAGAGAAGAGAGAGAGGGGGGGGAGAGGGGGGGGGGGCGGTTGGGTTACATTGGCTAATGGCTGTGGTTCTTCATTTATTATTAAATTTTTTTTGGAAAAAATATTCGAACTAGTTATCTTCGTTAATATATTATTTTTAATACTATTTTGAAAATATTGTATATAACATAGTGAGATTATATATATATACACACGCTAATACATGTATTTGCGTATCTAAAAACTCAAACTGCGACTGTTCATACATACATACTCATATAGTTGGCAACACATACATTCAACTTTTGTTTTAAGAACACATTTATACATGCATATACAGTTGACCATATATACATTCAACTTAATAATTTTTTTTATATAAACCATAAATTTACTATTACTACTAACAAAAATTGGAATTTTCGATAGATGTTACGTTAAGATTCTCAAAAAGATTAAGTGAGAGTTTGGTCATGGAAATAAAAAAAAATCACTTTATTTGAAATTTTAATCATAGTTTTTGCAATAAATATTTAAAATTTAAATATATATTTTTAAAAATATATAAAATATAATTTAAACATGAAATATAATTTAAATGAGGTTATTTTGTAAAAATAAAAAAAATAAGATTTTTTTTTTAAAATAAAAAAAGTAAAAGTGAAAACAAAATTTTGGCTGTTTTTAAAGTTGTATTTGAAATTTTCATGGCCAAATGCCGATTTTCAAATAAAGTGAAAAAATTTCATGGCCAAACGAGTCCTAAATTTGTGAGGCCCCTGCTGGGAGGGGTGGTCAAGCACAATTTTTTTCTTTTTTCTTCTCGCTTAAACGAAGGAAAGTGAAGAGCTCTATCATAAGGCATAACTTAACATTACATAGTACGCACGTTTTTGGGACTTGATATATATGACACAATTCAAAAGATAAATTTGTGTGATCTTAAGTCCAAAACGGATAGTACACGCCATGAACTTGAATCATGACAAAATTTATCAAATTTAAATCTTGAATCCGCTTCTGTTCGCCGTTGACTCTCCCTCCTAACAAGTTGGTCATCCTTTTTTTCCTTTCAAAGTCGAAATCCATCTTTCTTTATTCCTTTCTTGGTTGATTGATTGCTAAACAAGAGCAATAATAGATAAATTCATTGCTAGAAAAAAGAATAAAGGAGGGGGTACTATTATGTATTGTCATTTTCTGTCTTTATCCTACAAAGTTGTCCTCTTCTTTTTCTTTCCTATGTTTTGTCATCCATTGCATCTTTTTCAATTAGGTAAAATGAATTAGACAAAGGTCGTGGTGGAGTGATAAGTACGTCTTTATTTATAATCAAAGGTCTCAAATTTAAATCCCTCTGCTGTATGTGGAGTCACCTTTATTATGAAACGGTTTACCCCTTCAATGTGGGACTTTTCAGCACGAATTCGAATTTAGCGCGAACTCTAATGCAAGTACCGTACACCGGGTGAAAAATCAAAATAATAAAGTGAATTAAGTGATAGGACATTGTATGTGTATTTGTTCCTTTATTTTTTTGGTGTGTCTGATTAGGGGCGAACTATAGTTCGTCTTGTGGGGTTCAACAAAATTCAGTAGTTTGACTTAAATTACTAAATATTTATAAATAATTTTATCGGGTATATATCTAGCTAGTAAGTTATCTTTATTAATATTCAAAATTTATAAACTGAAAATTTTAATTCCGTCTTATACGAGACATACTTCTTGTTTTTAAGTTGAATTTTTGGTACAAAGTTGAGATTTAATTTCTGAACCTCAAACTTTTATAACTTAAGGAAATTGCAATAAAGCGTTGAAACTTGGTAACACGTAACACCAAAGATTCTTGCTTAAACCTACTGATTTTGTTTTCTAATATTTGTTATATATAAAAAGTACTTTCAATCTTTTTGTTATTTAAAAAAGAAGAATTAATAAACAAATTGACTCAAACATCTGTACGTTTTTCATGGTTTCCCAACTAACGTACACATCTATATTAAAAAGAAAAAAACACTAACTAAATACATTATTCTTTAAATTAAGAAGTGAACAATATATATTATCATGAACTTATCTTCTTAATTATAAAAACGTCATAGTTAAGTTCTACCAGTTGCAAACTAATCAACGTTAGACAAGATGGTTAGTCCCATAACAGATATCATAGTTAATATTCCTACTCCACACCCCCTCCCCCCTTAAAAAGTACTATTTCCTTCGTTTTAATTTATTTGTCCTCTTATTTTCTTTTTTAGTTCGTTTCAAAAAAAATATCTTTTTCCTGTTTTGGTCATTTCTTATGTCTAAATTTTCACATGAGATATTTAATATCACAAGATTAAAGGACATTTTTGGTACATTCTACATATTTTTAGTGGTGTTTGGCCATTAAAAAAAAAGGAAATTCACTTTATTTGAAATTTTTAAAATTGGAGTTGGAGTTGTGTTCCGCTATACTTTTTGTAATAAATTAATATTTAGTATCTATATGTATTTTTTTTAAAAAAACATAAAATATGATTTAAACATTAAATAAAATTTAAATGACATTATTTTATAAAAATAACAAATTTTGGATTTTTTTGGAAAAAAAATTAAAAAGTGAAAATAGGGTTTTGGCTGTTTTATGGTTAAACAATGATTTTGAATGAAGTGAAATAATTTTTCAGAATAAAGAAAAGAAAATTCATGGCCAAACAACACCTTAACTTAAGATCACAAGATTCAATTTTACTTTTTTTACTTTTTAAAATTTGTACCAAATAAAAATAGGATGATCAAATTGAAATGGAGGGATTACTGTCTTTTATTAGACTTTTAAGAATATTGTATCAACATCTTTTTTTTTGTTGTCGAATTTGATTTGTTTGGATGCTTTATAACAAGTGTCTTGTTGCCTTTTTATCACATCAATAGATTTCTTTTTTTGTTGGTTAATTCATCTTAATAATATCACTTTTTTTAATGCTATGATCCGGATAACATCAATCACCTCAGTTGGATTTGACATTTACATAAAAACATTAGCTTACAAAAATTTAATTAGGTGCGTTTGGATTAGAAAATTAGTTGGTTTTATGTGTTGCGCTAATTAAAGCTTTGACTCTGAGAGTGAGAGCTATCGGCAATCTCACGTACTTTTATCAGAAAACAAAGTTAATTTTGTCCTAGAACCCTCTGCATAAGAGGAGGCCGACCCAGAGCAAGGAACCCAGCGCTACCGACTAGCTGGCAATGAAAATGCTGAAGTTTGAACATATTTTTTCTTGTCTTTTAGTCTTGCAAACATTAATAAAAAATTATTATTTTTTATTAAAAAATATTCAGTGATTATTTTCATAGGAGGGGGGATAGTAAAGTTTTCGAAAGTTTCTCACTATTTCAATGAGAATCTATTTTTCACTATTCATTTTCTCAGTGAATTGGTTCAGTGGGAAATTAGCGAGAAAATCATATTCTATATATAGCACAATTTTTTTACTGATTCGCAAAAAAAACTTTTGTTTCTAATAGTGAAAAAATGCGTTTCTAATTTGATTTTGATTTTGGTTTTTGTTGTTAAATAATGTTTAATGTGTATGCTTGAATTTGTTTTAGAGAAAGTTTTGAGTTTGTTTATCAATTTGTGTTTTGGAAAAATTATTAGTAAAACCATAAAACAATTTTAGAAACTTTCATATAAGACTAATAATATGTTTGGAATATGATTGATACAATTAATTGCTCTATGCGCCTCTTGTTCTCTTTTTCTTTTTCTTTTTGATGTGAGTCTTTTATATTAGGGGCGGTAAAATCAGTTCACGAAAATCTTATTCAATCAAATTATCATGGGCAGATCTAATGTAACTGTACCGAGTTGATACGAACTCAATATTTTCAATGAGACATAAATTTTTCAAATATCAAATGATTTTAAAAAAAAATATTTTTTCGATCAAATTGACTCAAGTTCTCAACCAATTCACGTAAGTCTAGAATTATCCCAAGTCACCAAATATATATTTTCCATTTCCTTCTTACTATGTCAATCACAATAACCTTTTTCTCTACTTAGCCACTAATTTTAGCATGTACATTCATTAGCTGGATTAGATCTTCTTTTTCTTTTAAGAAAAAATAAATCACATTTTCATTTCTTAATCAGGAAAAAGACAGAAGATTCCTTGAAGGGTACCTTTTTTTTAAAAAAAATAATGAGAGAAGTAGTGAAAACACTCTTGAACTATACGCGAATTATTACTTTAGTTCCTAAATTACTCCTAGCAATTAAAACACCCTTAAACTTGACTAAACGAATTTAGAAATACCCCCAAACTATACGCACATTATTACTCTAGTCCCCAAACTACTCCTATCAATTAAAACACCTCTAGACTTGACTAAACGAACTTAAAAACACCCTGATTTGTCAGATCTGATGAACATGTTTACACTCCAGCGTGGTTAATTCGTAAATCTGATTTCGGGTTGCCTTAGATTTTACAGTTCGTAGATATGGGTTAGGGTTTCATTGTCGACGTTTGCTGCTAGAATTAATCATGTTTCCTACTCCTTTTCATTGTATTTTCAGTCATCTTCTTCATTGTGGTTAATTCGTATAAGAGGATTGTTGAGTAAAAGCTTGAGGTTTAAAATGTTTTAATGAAGGAAATTATAAATAGGTAAGAAGATGGGGTTTTAGCCGTTGGAGTGGGTTTAAAATTAATAGAAAATGTTAAATATGAGGCTTTTTACTGTTGGCTGCCTACGTGATTTTTTTTATTTCCTCGCGCGCCTAAATGAGGTTGAGACCACTTGCTATGCAATGTGGCAGATCGGAGGTGTTTTAAGGTTCGTTTAGTCAAGTTTGGGAGTGCTTTAATTGCTAGGAGTAGTTTGAGGACTAAAGTAATAATTCACGTATAGTTCAGGGGTGTTTTTAAGTTCGTTTAGTCAGTTTTGTGGGTGT
This sequence comes from Jaltomata sinuosa, assembly GCA_003996215.1. NCBI lineage: Eukaryota > Viridiplantae > Streptophyta > Magnoliopsida > Solanales > Solanaceae > Jaltomata > Jaltomata sinuosa. Next base: position 77,564 of record QJPP01000021.1, read on the forward strand.
TTTAATTGTTAGGAGTAGTTTAGAGACTAAAGTAATAATTTGCGTATAGATCAGAGGTGTTTTCACCACTTTTCTCAAAAATAATTATAATTTAGTAATAAAAAGCTTGATAATGGATGTTAATTGTAGGAGGATTAGACCAGTAACAAGAATTGAGCATAATAAACCTAACTCTAATCACACAGCCATACACGTTTAACTTTAATCACGGTATTAATACGTTTTGCTAATTTACTTATAACACTGAAGGTTTAAATATATATATTTCACACTATTACGGTAACAAACCAATTTCCACGCACAAAGACTGATGTATATTAATATAATCACAGAACGAAATTACATTGAAATACAAATACTAAAACAATAATTAATTGGGAATTAGAGAAACAAAGAAAGGATAACTAGAAGGGGATGAGAAGTTTCAGACATCAGACGTTCGGAGTTCCACTGATCATTCTGGTGTGTATGCATTTATTGACCGAGAGTATTTCTATCCCTGGATCTGACTGGGATACTATGTCGAATTAGGTCTTAAACCTAACTCTATCAGTATATAAAATTTAAACTCTTTTAAAAATTGCATGAAACCTTAATATTCTTTGGTTAATTTATTATTTTTCTCTTGTTAGTTCTTATCTAAACCGTGGAGTTGCTATTGTACCAAAGAGACGTGGCATAGTAAGGGATCTCCATAACCTGTTGTAAATTATTTAATTAACAATAATGGAATTAAAATAGGGTTGTTCTTTACTCCTATAAAGATACACTATTAAAAACATGGAATCAGCAAGGATAAAATTTTATAGTTAAACAATAAAAATTTTGTGCTAATCTCATTTAATTACGAATTAGTTATGAATTATAAGAAAATTCAATTAGCTAGGAGCTTTTTAGTCTCGGATTAGTTAGGGATTATCGACAAATTTCATAGCTAATTTCATATTTTTTAATAGTGATTGAGATTAGGTCTGTGTATATCCTATTTTTTTTGGACTTCACTTGTGCGGAAGTACATCGACTATGTTATTGTTGTTGTTGGAATTAAAATAGTACTACTCCTAGTTAATTATTAATATATTAAATAGGTGGGGTATTAATTAGAGTAATAATTTAATTAAAGAAAATGCAAGTTTGCGGTTGCAAGTTGCTACCTATAAGATTTGGAATCACTTTTCCGATACAAAAAAATGTAGTCAATTTTCTATGTTTTATTAATAATATAAAAAAATTATAAAATAGGTGAATTTGTTTTCCTCTAATAAAGTAGTGGACATAGATTAGCAACAAGTGGATGAAAAGTTAATAAATAATTAGCAAATAAAACTGAACCACAACCTTAATAAGACAATTAGTACAGACAACCTTTTCTTCAAGTTTCAAATACATAGTAGTTCTGATGATTGGAAACACAAAGAACTCTTTAGTTTTTTCATAGTACTTCTTTACCCAAATCACCCACTAAATACCCCCCCCCCCCAATCACAGTATCACACCCACACCTTCATCCTAGGTAGGTATGTATGTGTATAGGAATACATGTATTGTGTAGCTATATATTTATTTTGTCTTATATAATCATATTATTTGTACGTTCATCCTATACTTTATGAAATTTTGTTTATGTGAGTTTACTTATATTATTGAATATTACAAACTTGGATAAAGGAGGAGGATTGCAGTAGGTTAAGGTAACCAACTAACATAAAATTTGTCCATTCACAATGAATCATTATAATGATGTTGTTTGGTGTGATGATAATATGAGTTGAGTTTAAACGAAATAGTGATGATTCATGTAGCCTATTCCAACTTATTTAGTGACGACTACACTCTCTATGTCACATTGTTAGAATGTTCTCCTCTGACCAAAAAGATGAATTGATCTTGAACCATATTCATTTCATGAGCTAATTTTTATTTTTAAGTTAGATTTTATATTTATTTTCTTAACATGGTATTAGAGCCAGACTCGTCTTTTATTCTTAATTCATATATTGAGTCACATATTACATTGTATGCTCTCCATATGTCTAGTATTTGACATGTCGAGGAGTGGTGCCATGATAGTGCATTGAAAATGAACTTCAATATTATAGAGTGTATAATTGGAGACGATTTTTTTGTATAGGAGAATAATATTACGAGTGGGAGTGAGTATAACGACGTTGGGATCGGATAAATTCAGAATTTAAATATTTATGGGTCGTCACGAATGAGAGAATCAGTTTTAAAATGTATGTATAACTCTATTGATACTTTTTTTTTCACACATAAATATGATAAATCGTTCGACGTCAAAACTCTTGAATTTTGTTGAACTTGCAAACTCATGAACGAATCCAATGGTGGTGCCATCCTTGTCTAATGGGTATCAATTGACACTTGTTTACCGGGAAGTTACTCTATGTAGATAGGTATAAAAAATTATGTACATATATTATATGTTAAATTTTCTTGACTTTTTCATGTATTTAATTTTTTATATTTTGATTTTTCTTTAATAAAAATTCTAATTCCGCCACAATAGGCATGTGTTCAAATGTATGGCTTGGCAGGATTCCAAGAGAAATTGTCATGAATTATGACAACCAAGTAAAAAATGAATATGCAATATCAAGTGAGTGACACTACACTTATAGCGATTGAAAACGAACTTTCACTATATTTATATGAGAATCATCATATGTGTTGGTTTAAATAAAATTAAAAAATTTGATCATATAACATTGTTTCTCAAGTGGCCTTTTTAAGTGCATGTATTCTTCTAGTTATAGTGCCAACATAGTGATGTCTGATAAAATAAACAAGTGACCATACAAGTAGTAGACTATACGAGCGAAGAGACGGAGTCAGAATTTAAAGTTTACAGAGTTTGAACTTGTATCGAACCGGGACAAAGTCAGAATTTAAACTTTACGGGCTCAATCTTTAAAGTTTTAGCATTGTACCTATTGCATTGTAAAGTTGTGGGGGCTTCATATCTACTACTTTGTTGAAATTTTTGTAAATTTTTATGCATAAATTTATGTTCCCTACTAGTGAAAGTACCGAATTCAGATGAACCTAATACCAATAATACTCTTTATCCATCTCTATTATCGAACTCATACCTTGTTTTAGTTATTAAGTTCGAAGTTAAATACTTGATATATTTAATAAATATTTTAATATATATATATACACAAGATTTAAACTAAAATTACCCGATTCGTTCAAATTCGTACCTAATATTGTAGCTCTGTCCCTGACCATACAATTGGAGTACTTGAATAATAATTGAACATATGACCAAAATGATAAGGGAACAGTTCTCCCATTTCAGACAAGAATTGGTTGATTATGAGATATTTTCTGATAGGCTGACATTAACATCCATAGACCAACTGGAAATAAAAAACACTTTGAACTAGGAATAGATATAAGACAATATAAAGCTATTGGTAATAATAAAGAAGAGTATTGGCCGATGGTCTTTCGGAAACAACCTCTCTATCTTTACTAGATAAGCGTAAAGTCACATACACTTTATCTTTTTTAGATTCCATATGTGAGATTACACTAGGTATGTTGCTGTTATTGGTAATTAGCAGTGGCAATTGGAGGGGTTGGGTCAAATTTGGGCGGGTCAAAACGGGTCAATATAACAAACGGATCAAGATCCAACCCGACCCAAATTTGCTTGGGTCAAAACGGGTCAAGTAATGGGTCATAATCCAATCCGTCCAATTTTTATTAAGTTTTAATTATTTTATTTATCCTTTTATAAATTTTTTAGTACCTAGTAGAATTGTTTTTTTATTTATTATGACCATATATAACATTTCAAATTTTTTAAAAAATCTTTTTAAAATATTTTTACAAAATTTCTCAAAAATCAATTCGGGCTATATATCAACCCAATTTTTAATGGGTTGAAATGTGTTGGGCTGAAATGTGTTGAACTAATATATGGACGGATCAATAACCAACTCAAACTTAAACGGGTTGAATTTGATTTTTCCACCCGGTAATCATAAAGAACATATGAAAAAAATCTAAGATACTATTAAGTAGATTTACGTAGTGTATTCATACTCAAAGAACATAACTTGCCTAGGACATATGGATTCAATAAGAATATTTTCCTATAATCATTTTAATTAATTTGTTTTATGGTGACACAATAAAAATAGTTTTTATACATGGATTTCATCACCCCAATATGAGGCAAATGACTCTTGATTTGCACTAAACTAATTATGTGTGTAAATGAGAGCATCTAATCATATTTAGTGATTTTCATATGGAATAAAGTTCCCTTTTATCTCTTCATAAATTGTTAAAAAAATAATAATGTAAGAAAAAAAGAAAAAAAAAAGGATAAGAGCCTTAGTTCAGTGATAAGAGCACAACTCATAATATATAAATTTAGAGCACGTCATGAGTTCAAACTCTAATATGACCAATAATCTGATATCTAAGTGAAGAAAGATAGAGAGGCAGACTATCATCCCCTAAGTTTCGAATTGTGAATTACTTGACCCTCATATTTTCTCGATTACCCCTCCCCCCCAAAAAAAACACAAAACAAAAAGGAAAACAAAAATTTTGGTATTCTAAAACTTCAGAGTACCTTCCACTAAGCAATTTGCAGTAACAACAAATAAGAGTCCTACAGAGAAATATACGTGGTGTCTGAGTCAGCTAGTGTATGTTCATCTCTTCTCCTTTTTTTTTTTTTAATGATTGTGGGGTTTATATCAATTTATGCATATCTCGACTAATTTTACGAAATTCTTGCTACCTCCAACTAACGCAGATACCAATATCTCCCATTTTACAATTATGAACAATAAGTAATGACTTGATCACAAATCAATGAGAAAACAAGCCAAAAAGTACAACAACATTTTGAACCAACCCATTTTGATCCAAGCAAATTTAGGTTGAATTGAGTCTTGACTCATTTGTTATCTTAACCTGTTTTGACCCGCCCAAATTTGACCCAATCCGTCCAATTGCCACCCCTACTGTTTGAGTCAGCTAGTGTGCGTTCATCTCTTGTCCTTTTCTTTTTTAACGACTGTGGGTTTAGATCAACTTATGTATATCTCGATTAATTTCACGAAATTCTTGCTACTTCCAACCAGCACAAATACCAAATCTCCCATTTTACAATAGCTTTTTGCTTATGAACAATAAGTAATGACTTGATCAACAAAATCAATGAGAAAACAAGCCAAAAGTGCAACAACAACAATAACATATCCAGTGTATTTTCACAAAGTGGAGTCTGGCGAGAGTAGAGTGTACGCATACCATATAACCTCTACCCCAAAGGTGAGGTAGAGAGGCTGTTTCTGATAGACCCGGCAAATACTATAAAAATAAGTTCACTGAATATGTTAAACCACTTGTTCAGCTAATGGCCAGTTGATAAAAAGAAAAGGTAAGACGCCAGCATTTAGGTAAGTAAGATGTTAAAGTAAACAATATGGACAATTACAATTCTTCTCTATGGGTCCCTTCAAGTGGATTTCGACTCATCATTATTATTTTAAAAAATAAAATAATCATCATTAACATGTTTTTATATAATTTCTAACTTTATAATTGACCTAGATTTCGTCATCCACCACTAGATTATTGTTCTCAAATTGGATAGCCTCTTCTTATAACATTGACTTTCAATCTATGCTGCTCGGACTTTTTAAAAATGTTATCCGTTGGTATGTTGGATCCTCCGAAAATAGTACATTTCAGGAGAATTCGACACTAGTGCGACAACATTTTTGAAGAGTCTGAGCAACATAGCTATCTTTCGTATACCATATATGCATCACAAACCTATCTTCTTTGTTAAATATTATTACATCATGTTAGAGATTTCATGACATGCATGTATGGAATGGGACACATACACATACATACATATATCGATGCATCAAGGGACCTATCAAACATATTGTATGACCACAAAGAAGTCAAAAACACATTACGTGGTATTAGTAATCTATGTTGCTCGGATCCTCCAAAAAATACATCGAATAAACCAGTCTTCCTTATAGATCTTTCGTTCGAGCAGGTAAGCAACAAGAATATATTGACTGTACAAGCATTTCCCCTTCTTTCTCTAACTTCTGAGCCGCTAAATTATGAGGCTTGGCACACTCGTGTCAGATCCTCCAAAGTGCACACTTTTGGAGGATCTGACACGAGCACATCAAACCTCATTATTGGAGGATCCAGCATACACTCGACGTTATTTTTAGAGGATCCGAGCAACATAGTAGTAACACATGTCACTCACCTATCAGAAAGGCCCTCATCTATCCTCGTGCCAGATTCTCCGAAAATACATACTTCTGGAGGATCCAATGCACAACCGGAGACATTTTTGGGGAATCCGAGCAACATAGTAGTAACACATGCCACGCACCACACGTGCATACATGACGCCTTTTTTTCGATGTGCTTCCTAAATTGATGTTCTCTGATTTCTGCTTATGTAAGCTCCCCCTGCTACAGTTTTTTAACTCTGTTTGTTGCTGAATCTGGCCCACTCTCCTCCTATAAAAACCCCTCATTTCTCAACCAATACTCTCCTACAATCTCAGCATTTATCATCAAACTAAAGTTTCTTCAAAGCATATATTATACAACTAGTTAAGTATGATTCCATCAGAGGCTGTAGCAACTCACTACTTTGCTGCTGAAAATCCTTCACCTCTGCCTATTGACTTCAACTTCATGCACAACAGTTTACCATCACTCCAGTTCAGCAGACACTTAACAAATATACCGAATTATCCAACCTCTCTTCCGGTTCACGACTTCAATAATCTTCTACCGTCTTGCATCAGTGGTAACTCTACCTCTGATGAAGCGGATGAGCAGCAACATAAGATCATTGACGAGAGAAAGAAGAGGAGGATGATATCTAACCGGGAATCAGCTAGAAGATCAAGGATGAGGAAACAAAGACATCTTGATGAGCTATGGTCACAAGTTCTTCGTCTTAGGACGGAGAATCACAATTTGATTGATAAATTGAACCATGTCTCGGAATGTCATGAAAAAGTCCTTCAAGAGAATGTGCAGCTAAAGGAAGAAGCTTCCGACCTTCGTCAGATGTTTACTGATCTCCAGTTTAACAGTCCTTTCCCTGATTTATGCAACCTTGAAGACGTTCCGTGCACCACTGCTCATCTCAAGGCTGAATCATCCAACCTATCCATCACTCATTCAACAAATCTGCTTCACTGAAAAGAGAGAGACAGAGAGATATGTTTTGTCTGTTTACTTTTCTTCATGTTGTTTGTTTTACATGAATGCCAAATGAGTCTTTATTTCATATCTGAATGTCCAATAACATCTTAGGAATTATGTTTACTCTTAGTTAAGACATTAATATTTTTACATAGCTTAATCCTTGCGTAATTCTATAGCTACATTCGGATAAGACGAGGGATTTTCTCGGATGGTAAACATCCCTCACCTCCAACCCTACAGTTGTGAGTTCGAGTCACCAAGGGAGCAAAAAAGGGTGGGAGCTCCCAGTGAGGGGTTAAAAAAAACGTGCGGATAAGATTTATTTGAACATGAAATCAACAGTAGCCCCATGATATAACAAAATCAAAGTTTCCATGATTGATTTCCTAAGTCATTAGAACAATCACCTGATGTGATCAGCAAAATCCTCCAGAATTCTTAACAAGAAAGGAAACAAAGAAATAATTGAGTGGGGGAGGGAGGAGAGAAAACAAAAGCAGCACCACGAAGATTTACTCTCTTTTTTTCTCATTTCCACATCACGGAGAACAGTATACGCAGCGAGTGGCCTCAGTAAATTGAGGTCAGCAAAAGGCAGGTCCCATGATCAGACCTGTTTTGCACACATTAGCACAAGCATTGTGAGACAAATAGAAGTGGAGGGTGCTGGTGATAGTGGTTCATTATAAAAGGAACTACTATAAGAAGCAAAAACACTTGAAAAGGAAACCCCACTATGACAAACTTACTGTTTTTAACTTTTTTGAGGACTGAGGTTATCAAGTCTATCCAAGTATGCAGTTCATACAGAAGAGACCATTCTTTCAGGTGAAAAGGAACATCCTCTCTCTCTCTCTCTCTCTATCTCTTTGTTCTCTCTTCGTGTGCATGGAGAACATAAAAGGACAGCCTAATGTGTATGCAAATCCATCATCTCTCAGAAGGTTTATTTTTCTACTGAAAATGTCCTCTGCCATAACTTTCTAAAAAACTAAAACTTCCACTCAGTGATAAAGAAATGAACCTAGGGTCTAACTCAACCCCGAAAAACTAGCTCAAGAGGTGAGGATTGTCCAAAACCATACAAGGAGACAAAGTGCACCTTAATCCAATGATGTGGGGGTCCAACACTCAGATATTTTGATCCAATTCAAGCATCAATATGGATAGAGGATAGGGATTTGAGGTGCAGCCTAATGTTGCAATTCATCCTGCAATGCAGGATTCAATTAACAAGAAGATGGACCGTCTTTCTCGAGGAGTCCACTAAAAGAAGAGGTCACGACACAAATAGATAGTAACCTATGTTGCTCGGACTCTTCAAAAATGATGATGGTGTGTGTCGGATCCACCAAATATAGTATATTTTTGGAGGATCTAACATGGATGCTGTAGACACATAAATTTTATTGGATTAAATTCATACAAAATTTGAATTTAATTCAGGTTCATTTTGGGTTGAATGATTAATTTGGGCTTTACAAATAAATAAGTCCATTTTATTAAATTCAAGTCCAAGGTTCATTTCACCTTGGAGCCTAAACTCATGTCATGTGTCAAGATGACTTGGCATCCCCGTCAAATTCAAGACCAATAGGGTGGTGCCATGTGTTCAAATGAGGTGGTAATCTAAGTCATTTATAATAACCAGTCGAAAGACGCCAAGTGTCCAAATGACATGCTTTGGCCAATCACAAGCAACCTGGCTTACTCCCTACAACTATAAATAGGGGAGTTACATAACATTCAGGGGGGATTCGGGAAGCATTGGCATTCTACAAGCATTGGAGAAATCCACAACATCGATTAGATAGTTCTTCAAAGGAGTGATCAACGGAGTTCTTCCCGGAGATCAACCTGAAACGACGAAGTGCTGCCCGACGTTCCCGGAGATCAAACACATCTCAAGGAGGTCTAAATCATCCTACATTTGAGAAATACGCTACTAAAGGCCCTCGAATCACGGAGAAATATTAGGAGAGAAGAATCAAGAGAACAACAGAATTGTACTCACAAGATTCCTCAATAAAAATTACTTTTTCTTTTATTTATTTTGATTGCAGTTAATTTTCAGCACTACGAAAATTTGTTGCGAACAAATTTGGCACGCCCAGTGGGACCAGTTCTTCTCTTCATCTCTTTCTCCTGCAAATCAAATCTTGCAAACTTCAAAGTCAACTGTTGTGATGGCCTTTGGAAAGAACAACAATGATTCAAGCAATAACATCTATTCTGCTGAATGTAATAGCACTGGTCCAATGACCCGTAATATGTTCAAGGCTAGCGACATAAATAAATCAGAATATTTTATCTCTTTCGAGATGGTGGAGAAATGCAAATCTCATACTATGGCTACAACCTTTGGGGGCAAAATACACTTCTTTCCATCAGACGAAGTCTCTCAAACTGGCTTCAACTTTAAGGACTTTGAAGATTCGGCAGATTCAACTATTCCAACGAAGGTCAATGCCTTGATGGTTGACGCAATCGACATGGATGAGAAGTTCGCAATAATGGAGCAAACCATTGAATCCTTGAAGAAGTCTATTGATGACAAAAATCTTCAAATCACCCAACTTAGGAGCAAGTTAGATCTCTACAATCCTGGAGAGTCAAGTCACAATCTAACACCGCAAGAAAAAGTTGATGTTGAACCTCCCATCAAGCCAGCTGAATCTTAAGGTGCAAAGCAATCTTCTTCGGTGGCTACTCTAACGGTTCAACAACTGCAAGATATAATTGCAAACACCATTAAAGCCCAATATGGCGGTCCACCACCAAGTTCCTTAGGATACTCAAAGCCGTATTCCAAGCGAATCGAGGGCTTACCGATGCCAATTGGATATCAACCATCAAAGTTACAACAATTTGATGGAAAGGGAAATCCAAGGCAACACATTGCACATTTCGTCGAAACTTGTAGTAGTGCTGGTACATATGGCGATCTTCTTGTTAAGCAGTTTGTTCGTTCTTTGAAAGGAAATGCCTTTGATTGGTACACAGACTTGGCGCCTGAATCAATTGATTATTGGGATCAACTTGAAAGTCAATTTCTCAATCGTTTTTACAGCACTTGCCGTACAGTGAGCATGATGGAATTGACAAAGACAGAACAAAGTAAGGATGAGCCCGTAGTAGACTACATTAATCGTTGGCGAATGTTGAGCTTAGATTGCAAGGATCAACTCTCTGAAACTTCTGCAGTTGAAATTTATATCCAAGGAATGCATTGGGGACTCGTGTATATCCTCCAAGGCATTAAGCCTCGAACTTTTGAAGAATTAGTTACGCGCGCTCATGACATGGAGTTGAGCATTGAAAGGCATCACCTGTCTTTGATCCACGGAAAGAAGCTAACAAACTCAATAAGTCATCAGAATACCAAACTAAAGAATCCATGTCGTTAACTGTGACATCTACGAAGGCCTCCACAAGACAAAGGTTGAAAGAGAAGGATGTACATCAACAAACACGAGAAGTGACAAATCAACCAACTTTGAAGGAGTTACAAGCAAAGATGTATCCTTTTCCCGACTTTGACGTTCCTGCGATTCTTGACGAGTTACTGGCCAAGGAAGTCATTGAACTCCCTGAGTCAAAGCGACCTGAAGAATCCAACAAAGTCGACGATCCCAAGTATTGCGAATTTCACCGTATCGTCAGTCATCATACCACAAAATGCTTTATCCTAAAGGAAAAGATCATGGCATTGGTGCGAGAGGTAAAAATCATCATTGATGAGGGCGAGACAGCAGAGGCAAACTATGCTAGTGCCAAACTAGACCATAAGAAAAGTTTAATTTCAGAAGCTTTACAACTTATGCGCCCTTTGACGTCACTGAACACTGAAGAAGGGATTGTCATGCTAAAGTTTGGGAGCTTTGAACCAATTGGAGTTTCTGTCTTGAAGAAAACAACAAACACGTCCAAGAGTGATGACTTCTCTAATGACAAGAATGGTGACACTTGGACCTTGGTCGCTTGCAAAAGACAAAAGCGTCAAAGGACTTCTAAACTTCGACTTTCGAAAGTCGACACAAGATCAAGTGCAAATCAACTTCAACCAATGCATAGCATAAAATCCAACACCAAATCGAAATGCAGCAATGCTTCATCACAAAGGGTTAGAAGTACAATAACATTGCTGGAATTCCTCCCCAAAATGCTCCTCGACGCACGAGCCTGAACTGCATGTTGAAATGCTCCTCGACGCACGAGCCTAAACTGCAAGTTGAAATGCTCCTCGATGTACGAGCCTAAACTGCAAGTTGAAATGCTCCTCGATGCACGAGCCTAAACTGCAAGTTGAAATGCTCCTCGACGCACGAGCCTAAATTGCAAGTTGAAATGCTCCTCGACGCACGAGCCTAAACTGCAAGTTGAAATGCTCCTCGATGCACGAGCCTAAACTGCAAGTTGAAATGCTCCTCGACGCACGAGCCTAAACTGCAAGTTGAAATGCTCCTCGACGCACAAGCCTAAACTGCAAGTTGAAATGCTCCTCGACGCACGAGCTTAAACTGCAAGTTGAAATGCTCCTCGACGCACGAGCCTAAACTGCAAGTTGAAATGCTCCTCGATGCACGAGCCTAAACTGCAAGTTGAAATGCTCCTCGATGCACGAGCTTAATTTGCAAGTTGAAATACTCCTTGATGCGCAAGCCTAAACTGCAAGTTGAAATGCTCCTCGATGCACGAGCCCAAACTGCATGCCATGAAGCTCGTCAAATTGAGCTAAATTGTCAAGTCACTAAGCTTCCCCAATTCGAGCCAAATCTCAAAGTTGAGAAGCTCTTCAAATTCGAGCAAAGTCTTCAAGTTATACGCTCTTCAAATTCGAGCTTAAACTGCAAGTTAAAGTGCTCCTCGATGCATGAGCCTAAACTGCTTATCATGAAGCTCGTCAAATTTGAGCTAAATCTTCAAGTCACAAAGCTCCTCAAATTCGAGCTAAATCAACAAAGTTAAAGCGCTCCTTGACGCACGAGCATAAACTTCATGTTGCTTCTGATCCGCACGAGTTTAAACTGTGTACGTCTCAAAAAAAAAAATCATGAGTTTATGTGCTCATTATATTCTTTGAAATATCGAGGCATACATGGCAGAAGAAAGAAGATGAATTGCATTGAAGTGTTAAAAACATACTTTATTGCTTCAATATTTCAATAGTTTGATACAATGATTACAAAAAAGGGTGACATAAAAATAACTATACATCATTCTTTACAAAAGCCTAAGTCATGAATATGATCAGAAGCTAAGTCTTGTTGCTGATTTGTCTTGAATGACTCTTTTGGTTTCTTGCAAGTGTTCGTTGATGGCTATACGAGAGAAGTCGTCTCCCTTGAAGAAAAAAAAAAGAGAGGCTCCAATCACCATAATAATTGTCTATGATGAGCTTCGAGAAAACACAAATAATCAAGTATGTGTGATGCTTGAGGAAAGAGTAGCTTCGCGACATGGTCGACTGCAACAAATCTTTCTTTCGCAAGAAGGTGTAGCTTGTTGCCAAAGGCTCGAAAACTTCAACCTATCCTCATCTGGTATATCATCTCAGTCTGATATAGAGACCCTTTGAGATCCCTTGCAAATCTGAAAAAGAAACAAAAAGGGAGTTGTGAAGCGTGATGGCTAAAATGCGAGATAGAAGCTTAAAAAAAAGAGAGGTATAAACTGTACAAATACAGATGGATTTAGGAATTAATTTTCATATAAGTTTTAGCAACGGAAGTTTCCTGTCCGACGCCACAAACGGCTCGCGATTTGAATACTCCTAGCTTGAGATATGAAGTTTTCCGTGGGACTGCGCAAAGTTGGGCAGCAAGCATGACAGACGTCTGGGTCAACTTCAATGAATTATCTGTACAAATCCAGAAATCCTTTGGCCATGATTTTTGTACAGATTATAGTTCTTGGAGTTCTCTTTCCAACGAAAAAAGAAGCTCATGATTTCAGCACTCCTACTCCAAGTTATGAATTTTCTACCATCGACGTGCAAAGCTGGACAGCAAGCTTGACAGACGTCTGGGTCAACTTCGAAGCAATATCTGTACAAATCCATAAATCTTATGGACATAATTTTTATATAGATAGTAGTTCTCAGAGTTATCTTCCCAGTGGAACAAGAATCTCGTGGTTTCAGCGCACCTACGTCGAGTTATGATTTTTTTACCACAGTCGCATCAAGCTGTGAAATAGACATGTCAGATTTGCAAGTCGATTTCAGAAATTAATTCTGATCAATCCACATGGAATTTTGATCTGAAATTTTGATATATTGCAGGACATTGAGTTTCGTTTTTGTAGGATCAAGATGCTCGCAATTCCATTGCTCCTACATCAGGAAATAAATATTCTTGCGAAGGTGCATAGAGTTGGAAATCACAAAGTGTGAAGGACGAGACGCTACACGTACTTCTCCAGCCAAATCGTGAAGGATGAAATGCTCCGTGTATTCCTCCATCAAGCCGTGAGAAGGTCTCCCCAAGATCTTCTCCAAATTGAGAGGAAGAAATCATTCCACGCCAAAGCTTGAAAGATAAGATTGTCCACAAACTAGCCCACCAAAGCCTGAAAGATGAGGTTGTCCACATACTTGCTCTCCAAGGATTAAATACAGTCGCTCCAAGAATCTTTCTTGCCAAGCCGCAAGGATCATGAGATGGGCTACGGACTTTCTTTGCTAAGGATGAAATCTGATCGCTCCAAGCCTCTTTCTTGCCAAGCAGTAAGGAAGTGACGCACTAAAGGTTCAACGTCGGTCATATGGACATCTGATAGATCGCCTATACGATATCGAGATCGTTTGTGTTTCCTCATAAACCTGCAAAAAAAAAAAAAGAATGGAGTCCACAGTGCCAATGACAGGACGCTTTAGTTTGGGCATGATGAATCAGGGTGTCGGGGGCATGTATAGCTTTTGATTCGACAGTCAGTATTGGTTCCATCCACATGAAGCTATTGAAAAGCTTTAGATAGAAGCCCTCATAGACAACTGGCGTTCCTCCTTAGCTTGTAAGTTTTATTTTTGCTACGATTGCTGACGGCTCGTCCAAGGCTAAGTAATTTGCTATTAATTTGTGGTAAAACTTTACAAGAAAAGAAATAGGAGTGCAAGAAGAAAAGAAGCAGAAACTAACAGAGAAGACACTCCTATCTAGGGACGTGAAATTTCCTGCGAGAGTGCACAAAGCTGGAGAGCAAGCTTGACAAACGGCAAGATTAATTTCAAAAAAAAAATGAAATGTACATAACAATTGGAGTTAGGACTTCATTTTCTTGTATGCTTCAGCTAAGGAAGTTTTCTTTCCAATGCCACTGACGGCTTGTGATTTGGATACTCCTAGCTTGAGATATAATTTTTTCTGCGAGAATGCGCAAAGCTGGAATGCAAGTTTGATAGACGGCTGCATCAAATTCAACGAACAAACTGTATAAATCCGTATCGATTTTGGGCTTCATTTTCATGGTGCAAAGCTGTCAAGTCCATGTTGCAGCAGACGCAACTTTGTCGCTCTCATCAAGCCATATCTGTTAACCGTCCTGAAGCACTTGAAGAATCTTTCGCTCCACAGAGCTTCTCAAAGGTTATCATCGACCAGTGCTGTTTTGCGTCAAATTCTTCTTCGCCAAGATGCAAAGAGTTTTCTACGCCACGAATTGAGGGAGATAGGCGCGAATTTTCTCGCCAAGGATAGAAAAGAGTTGCTCCAAGTGTCTCGTTGCCATGCCGTAAGAGGGAATACGCTAGTATTGCTCTCCAAATCCTCGAAAAAAAAAGAAGAGGGTGAAGCACCTATGTTGCTCAGTAAAACCTCGACCGGAAAGGTGACGCGTCAAGTGGTTCCTTGTCAATCATCTGGACAGTGTTTATATCTTCTTGGTCTGATATCGAGACCGCTTGCACTTTTTTCGTGAACCTACGAAAAAAGAAGCAAAGAGGAGCGCTCACAAATATCCGGAGTCACGACGTGACAGATTATAGCGTCAACTTCAAGAATTTGTCTTGGTCAATCCAGATTGATTTGATCTTCCATCTTTGGCATAGGTGTACTCCTTGAAGTCAAGTTACTTTAAGATCACACGTCTCATGATTTGGACACTCCAAGAATATTTTAGCGAGGGTGCACAAACCTGTGAAATCAACAGGCCAGATATGGAGCCAACTTCAAAAATCGATCCTGTCAATCCAGAAGGAGTTTGACAATGATTTTTGAATATGTCGTAGTACTATGAGTCTAGTTTCTTCAGAACCAAGTCGCTCGTCATTTGGACCTCCTACACCAAGAAAAAGACATTTTGGTGAGACTGCACAAATCTGTGAGAAGAACTGGCAGATCTGGAGACAAACTTCAAAAATCGATTCCCGTCAATCCAGAAGGAGTTTGATGTTGATTTTTGGATATGTCGCAGAACTATGAGTCTAGTTTCTTCAGAACCATGTCGCTCGTCATTTGGACATTCTTACAGCAAGATATGATTTTTACTCTGCAAGTATGCGAAGTTGAAAATTAGCAAAGCTTGAAGATTGAGACACTCCGTGTACTTCTTCCACCGATGTTGCAAGGAGGCTAGATGCTTCGCGTGGCCTCTACTAACGCTGCCAAAAAGATCGATATGTCTCAGCAGTGTTCTCCAAATACATGATCACAAAGACACCAAGGGATGTCGTTTCAAGTGCTACGGATACCAAAAAATTGTGGTTGATATGATTTCATGACATGTCCTTATATAGAGGTTCCTGTGAACAATTTTCATTTCTTTTACAAGGAAAGTTGTGGTAAAATTGGAAGAAGAAAATCATATCAATTCTTACACATCTAAATGGAAAGAGTGAACCAACAATTTAAGGAAAGAAATGCCTATGTGATCTCTAAATTTGATTTTGAATTAAGGTAAATCTTTGAAGGAGTTTTCTTCCATGTTAATTGAGGAAAATCCCTGCGGGCAGGATACAAATTCCCAAACAGCTGGCTCTCAAAATTGGAAAACTACCATAATGAGAGAGATTTCTTTGGTGAAGATTTTGATTCTTGGACATCAAAGGAAAGTTAATATTTCTTGGTTCAAAGCTCAAATCAATTTTTTTTAGAGGTTCCAATGTTCACCAACGGGCAATGGTTTGAAATAATATGAAGTTGGTCATTTTCTTTTATAATCATGCCTACCCAAGAAAAGGACGATTAAGAAAAGTCAAGTTGGTCATTTTTATGGTCATTTTGTATGTTCATACATGGCGTTTGTATCTTAATCAAAAAAGAGAAATCAAGAGTATTACAAGAAGTCATTTGTCACTTCGATGAAGGACTTTCACTCGGTGAAAATGTGCAGAAGAAATTCTAATAGTAGACAACTCTCGAGTAGTTGTCTAGCTAGAGTGCGCCGGCGAGAACAAGTACTTTTAAAGTCACAAAGATGAAAGTGTTTTCATGAATACTTCAAGTCTCGTCGCCAAAGGTTCGGCAAGCCTACACCTCGACAAAACTCAAAGTAGGGGGCATCTGTAGACACATAAATTTTATTGGATTAAATTCATACAAAAGTTGAATTTAATTCATGTTCATTTTGGGTTGAATGATTAATTTGGGCTTTACAAATAATAAGTCCATTTTATTAAATTCAAATCCAAGGTTCATTTCACCTTGGAGCCTAAACTCATGTCATGTGTCAAGATGACTTGGCATCCCCGTCAAATTCAAGACCAATAGGGTGGTTCCATGTGTTCAAATGAGGTGGTAATCTAAGTCATTTATAATAACCAGTCGAAAGACGCCAAGTGTCCAAATGGCATGCTTTGGCCAATCACAAGCAACCTGGCTTACTCCCTACAACTATAAAAAGGGGAGTTACATAACATTCAGGGGGGATTCGGGAAGCATTGGCATTCTACAAGCATTGGAGAAATTCACAACATCGACTAGATAGTTCTTCAAAGGAGTGATCAACGGAGATCAACCTGAAACGACGAAGTGCTGCCCGACGTTCCCGGAGATCAAACACATCTCAAGGAGGTCTAAATCATCCTACATTCGAGAAATACGCTACTAAAGGCCCTCGAATCACGGAGAAATATTAGGAGAGAAGAATCAAGAGAACAACAGAATTGTACTCACAAGATTCGTCAATAAAAATTACTTTTTCTTTTATTTATTTTGATTGCAGTTAATTTTCATCACTACAAAAATTTGTTGCGAACAGATGCGACAACATTTTTGGAGAGTGTGAGCAATATTGATAGTAACTACATTTCTTGGATGTCAGTAGAAGGAAAGAAGTGGCTCAAGGACAAAACTTGAGGTCTGAACAGAACCTGCTCAAAGAAAATTTAATTGAGCCTTCATCTTTATAGAAGAAACAAATTGCCGGTACTTTTCCAGTAAAAGTAGCACTTTTAATCCTTGTTTTATAATTTAGACAATGCATTTCCATATTCAAAAGCCAATTGAAGGTAACAGTCTCCAAGACTCCAACTCATTGCTTCATGTTCACTCACATTTCAGATGCAAACACATTTTCAAACAGAAAGCCTTCTAAAAGATAGTGAAAACACTACTGAACTCGCTTCTAAACGGCTAAAGAAATACGAAGTTCAGAGGCATCTGACGTTCAAATCCTGATTGATTGTGTCTCCTTAATCTGGATAATTCAGAGATCAGCTGGCAGTGTTAGGTACATTATGCCAATAATGGATTCAAAATAGCATTTAAATTCTTACATTTTACGCAGTTAAACTCACAAATAGTTCCATCACTAAAGTTAAAACTGTAAAGTTCTCAACCTTTGTGAACATCACATCAGAATCATCACAAATCATTCATTCATACAGCTTAGCTTCATTATTGTTACTTTATACTTCCTCCGTTTCAATTTGTTTTGTCTTACTTTCCTCTTTAGTTCGTTTCAAAAAGAATGTCTCTTTCCCTTTTTGGCAACTCCTTACTTCTAATTTTCCACATGACATTTAAGACCCCAAGATTAAAGGACATTTTGATACATTCAACATATCTTTAGTTTAAGACCACAAAATTCAGAAGTTCTCTTTACTTTCTTAAACTCAGCGTCAATTCAAAATCAGACAAACAAATTGAAACGGAGGGAGTAATTTTATATTCTTGTGCTTGTATGCATGTCCAAAAGCCCATTTTGATGTCCCACAAAAAGGATTTTCTTCATAAAACCTTTCTTTTTTAGCCACGAAAATGGATTTTCTTCATAAAGCTTCCCTTTCTTAGATTCAATCTCCTTAATACTGAGGTAATCTTACTTCTTCTACCTACTTCTTTCACTCCCCCCCCCCCCTCCTTCCACCGTTTTTTTTATCTTTTACCGATTGTGACAGAGTTTGCTTGCACGCACCTCTTAATTGATGGGCTCATACCAAGTATAGTAGGTGAGATTTGAACCCGAGATCTCCAGATAGTTTACTCTCATGTCTCAACTATTAGGTATTTTGTGATAAGTTATGTATTTTACCGCATTGCACTTCCTTGTATATTCATTACTTTACAAATTCAATAACTACGTCTCAATCTCAAACTAATTGGGTGTCTATTCCATTCCAAGCAGTGGCGGAGCCACCCTTTGGCCAGGGGGTTCATCCGAACCCCCTTCGGCAGAAAATTATACTACTTATATTTTTTATGTATATATAGTAGATGTTGAACTCCCTTCGGCTAGTTCGTGTGTTTGTATTTTCAGATTTTGAACCCCCTCAGTGAAAATCTTGGCTCCGCCTCTGATTCCAAGGGTTGGTCATACCAGTGTAATCTCACAAAAGGAGTCGGGGGAGGATAGGATGTACGTACCCGACCTTACCCCTACCTTTGTGGGTACAAAGGTTTTTTCCAATAGACGCTCGGCCCAAAAGGAATATATTCGTAGCAGGATTGCAAGAAAAATACGACAACAAAATAGCAAGATACAAAGCAAAGAAAGCAACTGATTGTAATATACATAAAAGAATAAGAAACTATGTGGTTACTAAATAGTACTACTAAAAAAACACAATTTAACACCAGGTAAAATAAAATTTTATCTTACACAGAACAGTAAGAGCCTGTTTGGATAAGATTTTAATCTGGTCAAACCAGATTTTAATCTTTTTTTTAGATTAATTGAGTGTTTGGTAAAACAAAAATCAATTAAATAAAGCTAAAAACTGATTAAAAAAAGCTAAAAGTTAAAAGCTGGAACCCCCAACTTTTTGCTTTTAGCTTAAAATTCTTTTTAAGTTTGACCAATACATTTACTCTTTTATCCCTTATAATTTTCTCAAATTCCAATACTACCCTCACTTTTCAGTCCTAAAATATATGAAAGTACTCTCTTTTCTCTCATTCTCATCTCACTTCTCCATCTTTCCCTTTCTTCAACAACAAAAAAGTGCTTAACAACACTTGTTTACCAAACACATTAACAACTTTTTTTTTCAATTTCAGCATTTTTTATCCAAACACTTATCTACTTATTTATAAGTATTTATTTCAGCTTTTAATCACATCGTTTAAAAGCTACTTTTTTTAAGCAAATCCAAACAGCTAAATAGAGACCACCTGGATGATAATATGATGCTGAATATTGATGAACAAGAAGACTAGAACTAGAAGGAACCCAAATGGGCCTTTTATTTAACTTTCTTTGTTTTGGGCCACAATATCACAGGCCCAAGATGCCATTTTCAGCTCATAATTTGAGCTTTTCTTATCCCTCTAGTCCAGGAAATTACGCCTAGTGTTTTTCAAAGTACCCGATCTTGAATTTTTATCTGTGCTTAGTAAAATTTTTGAAAAATGATCATAACTTAAAAAGATTAGCTGGGAAGAACTTTTGTTGCCCGTCAAACTATGGCTAAAGAATTGCTCTTTAACCATGATGGTTCTCTACCACAAAGAAGCTTGTGGTAGCAAAGTTAAAACCTTATCTTTCATGCCATGCCATCTATTATCCTGCGGGAGAGGAGGAAGAATACTACTCCCTCCGTCCCAATTTATATGAGTTAGTTTGACTCGGCACGGAGTTTAAGAAAGAAAGAAATACTTTTGAAATTTGTGGTCTAAAATAAGTGATAGATATTTGTGTGGCTGTAAATCATTTCATTAAGGATAAAATAAGCATTTTAAAGTTAAATTGTTACTAAATATAGAAATGTGTCATTCTTTTTGGGACTGACTGAAAATGAAAGTGAATCATATAAACTAGGACAATTAGATAATTAGATAATTTTGGTCAATTTGAGGAAATCATCCAATTCTTCATATTTGTTAAGCTTAGAGAACGGGGGGGGGGGGGGGGGGGGTATAATTAGCCAAATAATATAACGAGGAACAAATCTGACTAATAAAGAGAAGTAAAGGAATATTTTTGATCCTTCTCCCTAATCAAATTGACTCTGAAGCTAAGAGTGATTTCTAAAAATGGAAAGGGTACCTTTTTATCACCTAATGGGTAATTAAAAGCTTTCCCCGCCTAAAACCCTCAAAACTAGCTCCTATTTTTTTTTTGAGAAAATTACATGATATGACATACTTAAACCCTTAATTATAATCCATAACAACACTTTCAAAAAATTACTATTCATAACAATATAGCAATTTTTGATCAGACCCATCCATAAATTCAAATACAATTAGACGAGTTTCATTCCCCTCCTAAAATCACGCCCAATCAATATCTTTTCCTTTTTCAATCAAACCTCTCTCCCACAATTTCAATATTCCTGCCATTACACCCAAATTAATCGTCATTTTGTAATCCTTCTGTCTGTTCAAAAACCAATTTGGATTTTTGAATTGACGAGGATTAGCCACAACCATCATCAAGTTGTCAAGCTCTGCAGTAAAAAGCTCACCAACCCTCTTGTTCATATCGATATCGGCTTTTTTGCAGGCAATGTTAGCAAAACGGCGATCGATACCTTTGATAGAGGTCATAGCAAACATGATCTTCTGCTTTCCATCAACATTTGTGTTTTGCAAACAGTTTTATACTCCCTCCGTCCCATTTTATGTGGCATACTTTTCTTTTTAGTCTGTCTCAAAAAGAATGTCAGCTTTCTATAATTAGAAAAGATTTAACTTTGAAATTTCTCTTTTACCCTTAATGAAATGATTTACAACCACACAATTATTCAAGGATTATTTTGTACCAAAAGTTTCAAAAGTCTTCCTTTTTTTCTTAAACACCGTGCCAAGTCAAAGATTGCCTCATAAAATGGGACGGAGGGAGTATATTTTTTTAAATTGTATTTTAAATTTTCTATATGTATATGAATATTATAAATTTTGCATACAAATTTGTTGTATTTGTATTTTTTGATCCAACACAAATATATATGTTTGCACTGTTTCACACGAGAATGTATTTCTCTTCTTAGACTTTGTAATCCTGTAAATGTATTTTTAATACAAAATGTACTCGAATACAAATACAAATGTATTTTGACTGCTCTTGTATATGTATCGACACACATTAAAAAGTCAAATTTATTTGTATGTGTTTAGCTGATCTTATATATGTACTTAACATACAAACATATCAAATGTATTTGTGCTCGAATACAAATTCAAATGTATTTTGACTGCTCTTGTATACTCGAATACAAATCCAAATGTATTTTGACTGCTCTTGTATATGCATCGACACACATTGAAAATTCAAATGTATTTGTATTTTTTTTTACTATTCTGACTAATGTATTAGTTATATGCAAAGCGAATACACAATACAAAATGATTTGTATGTTTGATTGATCTAGTATATATATTTACACAAATAAAAATATACATTTTGTATTTTTAATAGAATTGGCAGAATCACAAATACATCTATAACAGACTTATAAAGACAAATAAATTCAAAATACTTTTTAAAATTTTGTAGTTTTCAACCAATTTAAGTTTTTCATTTGGAAAAAAAATCTGAAAATGCAGATCACGTCAAAAGACTCTTTCCTTTTTAAAGATCATTGATATAAGGAATGAATTAAAATCACTAAAGATACTTTCTTTTTTAAATGATAACAGTCACCTAAAATAACTCTTTCACCTCAATATGTATTTGTATTTGGCAGATTAATTTCAGTAGTTAAATACAATTAAAATAGTAATATTTTGCCATTTTAATTACTGTCGCCTGTAATTCCAAACTCTTTCACCTCAATATGTATTTGTATTTGGCAGATTAATTTCAGTAGTTAAATACAATTAAAATAGTAATATTTTGCCATTTTAATTACTGTCGCCTGTAATTCCAAAAGTACTGCTATCTCCTCATTAATTATGGGCTCAAATTTGCTATTTGTGAAATTTTCTCTTTTTTTTTTTCATTGACACAGCCATGCCATGGATAGCAACAACCATAAACCTAAAAGCTCTAACCTTTTGAAGGAAGATTACAAAGGGTATACAAGAATCTCTGATTTCACCATTATGGTGGAAATACTTTCAAGATTGCCAATAAAGCCCATTTTCCGATGTAAGACTGTTTGCAAACTCTAGTATAATCTTTTAACTTCCGACCCTTTATTTGTTAAGCTGTATCACGCAAGATCTCCTAACTTTCCCTGCATTTTGTTTTATACTCGTGGAGCTGATGATTATCACTACAACCCTTCGCTTCTAGAACTCAAAGCAGATTATGATTATTATTCTTGCCCCCTTAACAGACCCATTGTGTTGAGCCCTAAGTTTCACCTCCCTCCACTGAAATCAAATTAATTGAGTTCAACAGATAACATTAGGTGGAATTATTCATAAAGCTTAAGAACCATGCTGGAAATATGTATCAAAACATTAAACATCGCAAAGAAGGCAATATTGCAGGAAGATTAGGACCGGAATAGAACAATGGTGGCACTCCACAATAATCAATATAAAAACTAACAATAAATACTCGATAAGAGGCTATCTACATGACTATAGATATCATCATACCAATGATCTCTTCGTTTTTTCTTTCTGTAATTCAAATTTTCATAATATTCAGAACTAACAGTAAATACACGATAAGATGCTATCAACATGACTATAGATATCAATGATCTCAGTTTCTTCTTCAAGCTCCATGCCTTCGATTTCTAATCTCCCACACTTCTTGTTCCAATCATAAAAGAAGATCCGACTTGGCTTGAATGAGATTCTAGGGATCAATATGATCTCACCATGAAGAGTAGTAATAGAAGGGCATGAAATTAAATATTCCAAGCCGGGAGAAGAGATCGGAGGGAAAGGCAACAATAGTATGCTTCACCCATTCTTCAGACGTCTCTAAAATCCACAAGTCCATCTCTCCCTTGTACCATCTTGAATGATCAATGACTGCGCATTTACCCTCGAGTTCTATCAAGTTACCAATCCGTACTTTGGCAGTACGCCGCACATCTTCCCATATAGAGATAATCTTGAAATTTTCGGTTCTAACATTAAATGCCACTATGCATAATTTATAATTGTAAGAACCCAAGATATAGATAACTCCATCAACGCAAACTTTTCCATTAAGAAATAATGTTAATAACGAATCATGCGTTGCACTTTTAATCTCTCTCCATGATTCACTTGAGCCTAGAGTGAAAACCCAGTATCTCCGGGAATTCTTATCAGATTGTGTAATCATCAAAATTTTGTACTTCTTCTTATCTGGTTCGAAACCTATAAAATAGTTCCAACTGGTTTGTTTGTCAACAAGCTTTAGGCAAGGAAGATATCTCACTTTTCTTGTAGTGGGATTATAAATAATAGACTGCGGCTGCACTCGTAGAGTATGCCATAAACAGAACAAACCTTTAACATACTCAAATCTATCAAAGATAATGCCATCTAATTCTTCAATACGAAGAGCAGAGGCTTTTCTATGTTTCACCTTCAAGTCTATGGTATACAGCTTCTTTTTCCTCGAATATGCAAGAAATTTGGTTTTATCGGGACCATATAAAGAGCGGCTTTGATGAACGTCTACAAAAGATTCATCATACGATACAAGAGAGTTACAAAATCTGGAAACGCACTTGAAACGAAATAAAGAATTGACAGGAAGCCAAGAGAATATATCAAATATGATATCTGAAGGTATTTGGATAGTAGTCTTCATCTTCTTCCCTTCCATGATTTCTCCTTCTAAGAACTTTTTATATTTCCAGCAAATTTAGGATATTTTAGAGAGATTTCAGAATCCAAAAAAAGAAAAATGCTTTTCCTCTTAAATAGCCTTTCCGAATAAATAATACTCTCTCTGTCCCATTTTATGTGGCAGTTTTCGCTTCCCGAGAGTCAAACAGTTTAAGTTTGACCGTGAATTTGGACATGCAATTTTTAAGTTTTTTGAAATAAAATTTATATATTTGAAAACTGCATAAAAAGTACTACAAGTCTCAATAATAGACAATTCAAAATATTTAAAAGATATAAAAAAATTACGGTCAAAGATAGACTTGTTTGAATGTCGAAATCCGAAATATGCCACATAAATTGGAACGGAGGGAGTACTTCTATATGAGAATATTCCGCTTTATCTTATGTAATGTCTATTTTATCCTTACACCGTCAACTATTTTTGACCTGCTATTAATTAGAATTATCACATATTATTAATATTTAAATAAAAATAACAAAAAAAGTATCATAAGTAACTTGGACTCTGAATTAACTATACAGAGTTTGTTTAGGATTCTTACTTGGCTTACCAAAAATAGGAAAGTCACTTTCACGCTTCAACACCATTGAAGCAACAAGCTTTCACCACTGAAGCAATTAGAGATAATCATCAGCACAAAAAAATTATATGGTAAACTTGGAAAGATGGAGAAATCTTGATTAATTTGAAGTGGCACAAAACTAGCTTCTTACAACCCAAAAAAAGAAGAAATTCAAGGTGGTAAATGTTTATGGTAATATCACTGTAGCGACTACATACATTCCAAGTTTTTACTCGCTCAAGACTGTCATGGGGGACGACTTTCAAGTCTCAAATGTTTATCCCAAGACTGAGATAATTTAGTACTCCATTTATTTAGTCGTGCTTCCTCCTGGATATTATGTTTTGCATCTCTTTTTCTGGTTTAGTTTAGTTTAAAACCTTGTGATATTACAATGTTTTGTTGATGCTTGTGAATTCAGGTAGAACAACAACTCTGCCTATATAATCATATATTTTCCATTTTCACATTCGTAATTACTTGCATTAGAAAGTATCCAAAACTGCATGTCATTTACTCGTTCCGTATTGCATCTGTATGCTTGTATCGTAGGAAGAGAACGAAGAAACAAAACATTGGCCTATCAGTTTGCTTTGAAGAAGTGCTTATTGATGCAAGAAGTTACCAATTGCAACTGATGTTTCTCTTATGTCCTAATCTTTTTGATTTATGTTGAAGTATCAGTGTCTGCTGGTTTCTTCATATATCACATTTTTATGCTGAAATTTGTTGTTCATATACCTCGACCAAACATTATATTATCTTATGTGATTTTATGTTGGGATTAATTATTTCTATTCTCAAACTGAATGACCCCTAAGTGGTGAAGGATATTCGTTTAGAAAAACTTCAAAATGAATGACCCTGAATTGGGATATATTGTATGCAATTGGACTTGCACAATTACTCCAACCTGAGCCATTAAGCCTTCAATTTAAGATGCAATCCAGTAAAATTTGTGTCAGATTTTTTATCCCATTCGTGAGATTGCATTGGATATGTAGTTCTGTCGGATTTAAGGAACTTTTATGCAACTAAAAAACTTCCACAAATAGACGAATAGATCGGGATTAATCTCAACTTTGAAAGAGTGGTTTTGCTCCATCAATACAACTTATCCAGTCATCAAGCTGCATTGTACTACCTTTTGTAAGGAGCTTGAATGATTGTTCGTTTAAGCTAAATCATATTATCAACGTAATGTAATGCTATCTGAAAACACTTTCAATATAAAAAGAGCTCGTTCTGGCTATACTCTAGTTGAATAGTTTTAAATTTTATTTGACAAGTTAAGGTTGCACGAAAAGCTAACAAAGATCTTTATATCTAATTGTCTGGAATCAAGTTACTTGCGTAGTATTTTGAAAAGTAAGGACATATATTTATACTTTTACTTGTCCACTTTAGCATGTCAATAGAAAAAAAAAAAATTCTTCTTGTTTTAGCCTTTGCATTAATTACTCAATGCCCTGAATCATTTTCTAATACTTTTTGAAATGCTAGTAATCATGGGTATTATGGTCATTTTCTTTTTCCTGTGCCATATATAACTATCCAGGGGCAGACAAAAACCCTAAAAAATTGCTGCTTGTTCACTGAAATGGAAACCAAGTTTCTTGGTGTTGCTATGCTCTCAAAACGAATGCACAGGGAAGTCACAATCATGGATTTTCCGAGGGCGATTATGGTGGAAATTCTTACAAGATTGCCAATCAAGTCCATTTTCCGCTGTAAGAAAGTTTGCAAAAGCTGGTATAATCTTTTAACATCCGACCCTTTATTTGTTAACATGTATCACGAAAGATCAGTTAGTTTTCCCAGCATTTTTCTTTCGATTAATGACTCTGTCTGGTTACTTATGGAACTCAAAGATGACAATGATTCTCACCCCCTACATAGAGCCATTGTGTTGAACCCCGGTGAAGAAAAGTGGACATTAATTGGTTCATGTAATGGGTTCGTGTGTTGGTTGAATGGTTGTTGGAATGACGTAGATAATTCGATTTACATTGTCAATCCTCTTTTGGATGAGTATTTCGAGGTTAAATTGCCCGAAAGGGAGAAACATGTTTGTCATATTCTTTATGGATTTTGCTATAGTGAGGCCTTGGGACAGTATAAAGTATTGAGATTTAGAGAGTTTCTTGGTCGTCCAAAAGTATCTGAATTGGAGGTTTATACTCTTGGAGTTGATGAGAAATGGAGAAATGTGGGCGAGGTTCCAGAACCTCTATGCGGATCATTTAATAATGCTAACGTCAATGGTGTTTTTCATTGGATGGATTGCAAAAAAAATGGCAGCATTTGCTCCTTTAACATTTCGACAGAAGAGATGAAGTCCCTGTCAGTTCCGCGTGGTCTGGAAACTTCATCCTACTACTGCTTGACGCTAGTAGAGTTGGGAAACTGTCTGTGTTTGTCTGATAACAGCTATGCTGCGTATATTGATATATGGTGGATGAAAGAGTATGGAATACCTGAATCATGGACTAAAAATCGCATTTTGAAGGACAGTATTCAACTAGATATCCGTTATGATAGATTTATACCAATCTTAATGTGGAAAGATGGAAAAGTCTTGATGCAAAGAGATCGTGGCACACAACTAGTTACTTACGACCCGAAAGAAAAGAAGTTTAAGAAGGTCAAAGTGTATGGTGGATATGCAGCTACTAGATACATCCCAAGTTTTTATTCACTCAAGACTATCATCGGGGGGGAATTTTCAAGTCTCAAAGGCTTATCCGAAGACTGAGATAGTTTAGATATTTAATTTGTCTTATTTACTCCTGTTTTATGGATGCTTTTGAGTTCTGATAGTACAACTCTGCCTGTATAAGAAACATACCTTGTCCATTTTAACGTTCCTAGGTTATTTGCAATGTAATGTCTCCAAAGCTGCATTCCTTTTGTTCATTTCATTCTGCACTTGTCTTAATAGAAAGGAACAAAACATTCGTTTGCCTGTTAGTCAGGAATAATCATGATCTATGTTTCTATAGATGAGTCATTTGTTAATGCTATGCTAGCTTCGAAAAATAGTAGATTGTATATTGTTTATGCTATTAGCCGGAAAAATTGACGGTTCCACTAGCTATTTCAGGTATTTTTGTTAGTCAAGCCCTGTGTTATTGAGCTTCTGTCGATTTTGTTGTAGTCATAATCTATGGTGTAAATTTGTTGATATACTTTAAATTTTGTTGAAATTTTAAGTAATATTCACAAATCTATAAAAAACTATTCGTCCTTAAGTCGATTTACAATTGTTTTGGTTAAGGTTGTGATGTTTATCACTTCATAGAGTCATCAAGATGTTAAAACAATATTAAGCTCTTCATAAATGGAGTTTTAAATCATTATAACGTTCAAAATGTTACACTCATGACAAATATGTATTAAATTATGTTTATTAAGCATCTTATATAAATGAACATCAAGAATATACCTAATTCTCATCATTGGATGAAACAAACTTACCAGTTCTGAAACAATTTACTTCGACCTGCATGTTCTACTTTCATTTTGTCCTTTAGAGGAAATCTTTTTTCATACGTACTTCTTTCCAATCTGATACAAAATCTGGAAGTTATCTTCACATAACTTGTTGCATTAAGATAAAGTTTGTCTATATCTTGATGTTTTTTCATTTTATCTCTTGTGATTCGTTTGTTTGTTTCTTATGAAATAATAATATTTGTTCATAAAATATTGTTTTGATCAAATTCTATGAAATGGTTTCCTTGGTGATTCTTTTTGTAGATGATCATATATTTATGTGAATTTGCAGACATAATATTGGCGCATTTGTTTACCTTTATCAATGTGTTGCTAAGAAATCTTGCTGGATAAAGAACTCCTCTAATTTCTTAATAATCTGCTTCGTATTTTTGTTAATCTATTTTCCCATTTTTCGCTATACAGTAATAGTTTTATCGCCAATACATCAAATGATCTCTTATTTGATTGTAATACTTATCATTCATCATTTGCTAAGAAGTCTAAATTTGGTGTTATAATTTTCTTAATTAACAAGCTATTTTGGTTAAGGCATCACAAAATTGATAGCAATGTTACACTTTTGTAGTTTTCTATTTTAAATTATTAGTGCTTGTTTGGGACTCACGAGCAACACACTGTCCTAAACTAGTATTAAATAAGTGCCAGAATTTACTTCTTTAATATTGGGACAGTTCAACCTGGTTTGCAAACTCCATCCTTGGGCTTGACGCTGCGGAGTTGGGGGATTGTCTGTGTTTGTCTGATAATGGCCATAGTCAAGCATTTTGACGGATTCTTATTATGATAGTTTATACCAATCATAATGTGGAGAAATCTTCATCAATGAGATCGTGGCACAGAACTAGCTTCTTACAACCTAAAAGAGAGAAAGTTTAGGAAGGTCAATATTTATGGTAGTGGCACTGCGGCAAATAGATACATCCCAAGTTTTTATTCACTCAAGACTGTCATCGAGAAAAGTTTTTAAGTCTCAAATGCTTATCCGAAGACAGATAGTTTAGATATCTAATTCGTCTTACTTCCTCCAGGATATTATGTTTTGCTTGTATAATTAGCTTAAGACCTGGCAACTTTTACTGTTTTATGGATGACTTTGAGTTCTAGTAGTATAACTCTGCCTATATAAGCATATCTTGACCATTTTAATGTTCATATGTTCATTTCATTCTGCTGCATTTGTCTGAGTAGAATGTACTACGAAGGAATAAGACGTTGGCCTATCTGCCAAGCCGGGCAACCGGCCTTGTTTGGGGTGACAGTACATGAACTTTTGGGTAAAGTTAATTGGGTGCCTCAATTGGGAGTAACGTTTCGGTTATGTCCTGACTTTTTAGGTAGTTCTTTCCTTGGTGATTTTCTTGAGCAACAGGCTTATAGTCAAGCTAGCCATTTTCATACTACCTTGTAACCTTCGATTCTTGTCTTGCTTTTGCGTCAAACTTCAATTTTTAGGGTTGTAAAGTGCTCCCTACCAAATGTGATTTACTCCAGTTACTGCTTGTGGCCTGTGCTTGGAATCCATGGATTCCAGTCGTTTGTTGGTATATGTGCTGTGATATTATAAGAATGGAATTGAGATGGCTTTTGTAAGTTACGTTTAACAACCATGGGACTAGCACAATGCCTACTACCCTCCCCACTACGATTATATTTGTTTATGTTCAAGCTGCTTGACTGGAACTTTGTTGAATCATGTATTGCAGCTCTAGTATAGGAAGGAATACCAAATGAAGTACCATTTATTTCAGAATCAAACTTTGTTTTCTTGTGAATCTCTGAACCAAATGTGCTGCAATTTCTCTGACGTTGTCAATCCTTGACATTTCTGGGCACACAAATCCCATCTGACTAAATATTCTAGGTTGAAACGCGGCACTGATTTCTCTTGGATCCTCTTTTGTCCTGTGCGCAAGCCGTGTCTTTCAAAAACAGAGGTATCCTTTCCAGTGCCAGCTATCCTTTCCAGGCACACCTTCAACTAGTCACCAGTGCCCAGATTTTTTGTCTCTGCCAGCTCGTAATGTCGCTCCGGACTATTCATATTCACGACTTATTCATAATCAAGACTCTAACCTCCTAATCAAGGATTGGAATTCGCTGCTCCCCTTTGAGGTATACTATATTGATTTATTTTTCAGTTCTGCTTTCTCTCTATTTGTATGAAATTAAACAACAATGGAAAATAGTATATTCTTACATATACTTGTTGTTTCCATTTATCGATCTCCACAACGCCCTCCTTGTTAGCATTTTATAAAAGGAATCTACACAAGTCATTGGGGAAAACAATTGTTGAAAACTGATTCAGTTATCTCTAAGTATATCACTTGATCCTAGACTAAAACTTTGATCAGGAATTAGCAAAGTCTATTGTCTATGAATTTGACTTAATACTAAAAAATATATGCATGCTCTCAATTTGGTATAAAATCCTGACTCAAGAAGAATACTAGACGTACGAGTATCACCAGAAAAAGAAAGAGCGCGTTTTTGCAGACATCAGACACTATATTGGTTAAGGAGAAGGGAATCAACCGAAAAGAAACTCGTGAATTTGAACCTGTTGGCTAAACTAGATCATAGATACTCTTAACATGATGTGATATTGTCTGTTTTGGGTCAAGCTCGTACCATTTTCTCTAAAAGGCATCACACCATTAAGAGTATTCAACATCTTATAAGTAACTTATTTTTCTTTTCGACTCCGTGTATACAAAGAAAGCATTGTTTAATGTAGAAACATATTGGTGAAATCATAAGAAGCACAAAGTTTAGAAAAAAGAAGTAAAGGGTGAAACAGATCAAATAAGGGATTTAACAGTACATATATCTTTGAATTCCATTAAGGAGGAATAACTTGACTCTCCGACCCCAGAAACTAATTATAGGCAGGATTTAAATTTAATGGATTCAACTTTAAGGATTTTCGATATTGAACTCATTGTAGTATCAAGATTATAAGTTCAAATCTAATATTTATTTACATGTACGTTGTAACACCCCAAACTTTCGAGCTGGGATTCCAATTATTTTTCGCGTGTAATTAGACCTGAACCCGAAAAGATTCCCTTATAACTAGGTGTTATGGTCAAACACTATGTGTGGGAAGAGTGTTGGGCGTGAATCAAGGTCTTAAGGAACCCCTAGCACAAGTTAAGTTAAAAGCTTCACTACCGACTAAGTTTTCGTATAACTTTCTAACTTGGATCATGTTCAAACAATCATTACTCCTAGAATATAAAGAGTTAGGTGTCCTGTGACCTACCAAACTAAAGGTCTTCGAGTCTTCTTTCCAACGCCACCAACCACGCATTAATCCGAGTCTGGAGTAAAAAGTTATGATCAGTTTACCGAGAAGACGTCTGTCTGTCCAGAAGACTGTCGAATTTTGGGAGTTAAAACGGAAGAGAAACGGTCCGTTTCTGGGAAAACGGTCCATTTTTCCAACCATTTCTGGAGACAGAAACTCAAAATTTCCGTAAGTTAAAACGCCATAAAAAACGATCCGTTTGTAGCCAAAACGGACCGTTTTGGTGACCGTTTTCTGACGCATTTTTCTTCCTAAACCAATCCGGATTTTAATTGGAATTGCCTATAAATAGGACCCCTAGGGTATTACTACGGGAATTGACTCTTCTTAAGCTATTTGAGGGTATTTTGGTCCTTTTCTCATCCAAAATTCATCCCCCACTCATTCTAAATATTCCTAAACCTCCTAAGGCATGAACAAAAATCAAGAAAGAGCGTTACTTCTCTCCTCAAAGTTCTTGAAGCAAAAGGTGCCTAGGGTTCAAGGTTCTAAAGCAAAACTCAAGCGTTTCGTAAGCTTTCTCCGTCAAAAGGTATGTTGAACGATCCCCTTTCAACTATACTCATAAAGATTGTATTTTTTACATCTCACTACGACATCTATGTTAGTATTGTATAAAAATGGTTGAAGGGTTTCGAAAGGAAGAGTTTGCTTGAAACTTCTAAATGTTTTTCTATGAAATTATCCGTATCTAATTGTCATTTTGAAGCTATGGTTTGAAGTATAACCTTCTTTACGGATTATTGAAATTGGGGCAGATTTGAAGCTCTTTGTATGTTTCTTTCGAAAGGTGATTGTAGTATCTAAATATGGGTTTTTGAAGGAAGGAAAAAGGATCTTCTTAAATCCCTCGATCTTTGAAATGATTACTTGATAATTAGTAAGATTTTAACTTTGAGGGACCTATGTGTTAAACGAGTTTAAGATCCTTAACTATGGGACTATTGATGTGTAAATGATGAAGGCATAATATGATAAGTACGACTTGCAAGTCTTGGTATGACGATACCAACCCACGTGTGCCTTAAGAATGTTAAGAGTCCCAAAATGGCTGATTTTGTTAAATGTTTGAAATGTTAAAATATGAGCTTAAGAGGATTAGATGGTTAACCGAGAAGGTGTGAGTCGAACGGGGCTCAACACCTGAAACCGTGTTTTGCCGACACGGGTATGAGTCGAACGGGGCTCTTCCTTCTGAGTCGAACGGGGTTCTTTACTGTATGCTTGACTTGTCAGATGTATGCAGTTACGAGGTGATTATATTATGACGCTCCAAATCCTTGCGGCAAACTTGGATTGGAGGCTCTGCCGGTCGAGTTGTGATCGGACCCACATAGCCCGTGGTGAAATAAATGTTGGTGATACCATCTAGTCCAGAAGTAATGTATTCATGTAAATGTCATGTTGGTGATTTGGAAACTGCCCCATCTTTTATGTTTATGATATGTATTATATTTTTATGACTTGCTTTATAAACTGTGATATCCCTTCCCCTGAGTTGCATGCCAGTACTTGCCGTACTGACCGTCCTCGGACGCTGCATCTTTTCATGATGCAGGTTCAGAGACCTTTCCTCGTGGTTCTGTGCAGCACTAGGATCTTTGGGATTTCGATAAGCAAGTGGTGAGCCCTCCATTCTTTCGAAAGACGATTGCATCTTTATTTTACTCTGATTTTCAGTTATGGTATTGTCGGGGTCATGTACTGGCATTGGTATTTCATTCTTATGTTAGAGGCTTCGTGGACCTATGTAGATGTTGTTTAAATATTATATTCCCAACACTTGGTTAATTCTTAACTATATTTCAAATGATGTTCTTAAATGGGTCCTTTTTCCGCAAATTCTTTACTTATTGAATGTGCTTGTTAATGTATGCTAAGGGGTTAATTCAGGCCTCCTTGGTCTGGGTTGCCCGTTACGTCTGAGGCCTAGTCTTGGGTCGTGACATACATCTATTCTCCATATCGAAAGTTATGGGATCAGATGAACCAGTAGCCAAAAGGCGACATACAACCAGTAAAATTAAAGCTCTCTTGGTGATTCACCAACAACGAATAGTTATACTCCAAAATAATCAATATCAAAACTAACAATAAATACACGATAAGAGGCAATCTACATGACTATAGATACCAATGATCTCAGTTTTTTCTTCAAGCTCCATGACTTCGATTTCTGATCTCCAACTCTTCTTCTTCAAATCATAGAAGAATATCCGATTTGGCTTGAATGAGGATTTAGCGATCAAGACGAGCTCACCATGAAGAGTAATAGTAAAAGAGCAAGACACAAAACATTTCTTGCTAAAAGAAAGGGTTAGGGGTAAGGCGATAGTATGCTTCACCCATTCTTCAGACCTCTCTAAAATCCACAAATTCATTGGCTCTTCCATATTCATTACTACATGATCAACGGCCGTGCATTTACCCTCGAGTTCTATCAAGTTACAAAACCGTAGTATGACGGTCATATAACCTATATCTTCCCATAAAGATATAATCCTGAAATTTTCGGTTCTAACATTAAATGCCACTATGCATATATTATGGTCGTAATAACAGAAGAAATAGATAATTCCATCAATGCAAACTCCTCCACTATCAAATAATGGTGTTAACAAATCATGTTTTGCACTTTTAATCTCTCTCCATGATTCACTTGAGCCTAGAGTGAAAATCCAGTATCTCGTCGGTATAAACTGAAATTGTATAATCATCAAAATTTTGTACTTCTTCTTATCTGGTTCGAAACCTATTGAACAGTAACAAAAGTTTTGTTTGTCAACGAGATTTAGGCAAGGAAGAGATGTCACTTTTCTTGTAGTGGGATTATAAATAACGGGCAGCTGCATGTTTAGACCCCATAAACAGAACAAACCTTTAAAATAAGCAAATCTATCATAGCTAATGCCACCTAACTCCTCAATACGAAGAGCGGAGGCTTTTTTCTGTTTCACCTTCAGGTCTATGGTATACAAATTCCTTTCATCTGAATGTGCGAGAAATTTTGTTTTATCGGGACGACA
Organism: Jaltomata sinuosa; assembly: GCA_003996215.1. NCBI lineage: Eukaryota > Viridiplantae > Streptophyta > Magnoliopsida > Solanales > Solanaceae > Jaltomata > Jaltomata sinuosa. The sequence goes on from QJPP01000021.1 coordinate 112,362, forward strand.
TATAGAGTGGCTTTGATGGATGTCTACAAAAGATACATCGGACAGAAGAGAGTTATACAATCTAGAAACGCACTTGAAACGATATAAAGACTTGACAGGAAGCCACGAGAATATATCATAGATAATATCTTCAGGTATTGAAGAATTTCTTGAAGAGCTCTCTCTCTTTTTCTTCTGCATAGGGAAAAGCGTTTGTGGGCTGTAACACTAGGGTTTTTGTTCTATTTACTTATAATACCTTATTAATTAGGGGTAATAGTCCTATTTTTGTAACATACTACCCCCCCCCCCCCCCCTCATTCATATTTAGAACAACTAATTGTGGTTGTATCTACAAGGTCATTTATTGCGTAAAATAATATGAAATTAGAAGTTAGAGTTGGAGTTGGAGTTGGATTGTGTTTGGTCATAGTTTTTGCAATAATTATCTAGAATTAATGTATTTTCTAATAAAACATAAAATATGATTTAAAATGAAATATAATTTAAATGGAGTTATTTTATGAAAATAAAGAACTTAGGATTTTTTTCAAAAAACTTCAAGTTGTATTTAAAATTCTTATGGCCGAACAACAATTTTTGAATAAGGTAAAATAATTTTCCTGAAAAAAGCAAAAATTTCTTATGGTCAAAAGCCCACTTAGATGCTCATATGACTGTATCTCCTTTTTTGAATTTTATTACAAAGTTTATCTCATTAGATATTTAAAGTTATGAGTTCATGTCCATTATTTATTTTAATTTTGATAAATTTTTAAGCTTGGGATATGGATGCCAAGAATCACAAAACCAAAAGGTTTAAGCTTTTCAAGGGAGATTGCAAACGAACAAGAATCTCTCATGTCACAATTATGGACCTTCCAAGGGTGCTAATGTTGGAAATTCTTTAAAGATTGCCAATCAAGTCCATTTTTTGTTGCAAGACTGTTTGTAAACTCTGGTATCATCTTTTGACTTCCGACCCTTTATTTGTTAAGATTTATCACACGTCAAGATCACCTAATTTTCCATGCCTTTTGCTTTTGGATGGTCACTCCAACCCTTCGCTTCTAGATTATAATTACTATTCTCGCCTCTGTAACATACCAATTGAATTGAGCCCTAAGTTTCACCTCCCTCCAGTGGGATCGGACATGTCTTTAATCGGTTCATGTAATAGGTTCATTTGTTGGTTGAATGGTTCAACGTATAATGAAAACCATTCGGTTTACATTAACAATCCTCTTTTGGGTGAGTATTTCAAACTTAAATTGCCCGAATGGGAGAAAAGTGTTTGTCATATTGTTTATGGATTTTCCTTTAGTGAAGCCTCTGGACAGTATAAAGTATTGAGATTAGTAGTTAGAAAGCTTCTTTATCCTCAAGTATCAGAATTGGAGGTTTATACTCTTGGAGTTGATGAGAAATGGAGAAATGTGGGTCAAGTTCCCTGTCCTGCAAGCTATCGTTTTGGTAAGGCTTATGTCAATGGTGCTCTTCATTGGATGGATAGCGGAAAAACCGTCAGCATTTACTCCTTCGATATTGGGACAGAAAAGCTCAAGTCCCTGCCACCTCCACCTGGTCTGAAAACTCCATCTTGGTGTTTGACACTAGCAGAGTTGGGGAATTGTCTCTGTTTGACTGATTGTATCAGTGGACAGCGTGCTGATATCTGGTGGATGAAAGAATTCGGGATTTCCAAATCATGGACTAAAGATAGCATTATTGTGGATTCTATTCCGCATGGTATGGCTAAATATCGTTTTGAAACAATATTAATTTGGAAAGATGGAGAAATCTTTATTCGAAGTGGCACGAAACTAGCTTCTTACAACCCAAAAAGGAAGAAGTTCAGGTTGTTAAATGTTTACGGTGATGTCACTGCAGCGACTAGATACATTCCAAGTTTTTTCTCGCTCAAGACTGTCATGGGGGACAACTTTCAAGTCTCAAATGTTTATCCGAAGACTGAGCTCCATTTATTTAGTCTTTCTTCCTCCAGGATATTATGTTTTGCATCTCTTTTTCTGGTTTAGTTAGTTTAGTTTTAAACCTGGTGACTTGCAATGTTTTGTTGGATGCTTGTGAATTCAGGAAGAACAACAACTCATTACGTTTGAAACTTTAGACAATTTTAGTGGTTGTGAAATATGAATCTGCTGCCGCCTTGCTTGATCCCAGGTCTCATTGTGATCATTCTTGCTCTTAACCGGAAATAAGCTCCTTTGTGTAAAATACAATCCTCTATGTCAAATCCAACTATAAAATCAGTACTAATTTGGAGTTATGTCTTGAATTTTTATGTAGTTCTTGACTTAGTTGGTGAATTTCTTGAACAACAGACATATAGTAATCTTCGAATCATGATCAAGTAATTTATTTTCATATTAACATTTTATTTGAGCACGAATCCACTTGGTTAAGCTTGACTCTATGCCCTATTTCAGTAGCAACTTGCCATTGGATGAAGCCTTTAATTACTAGGATTTTGTACATTTTACCTTATTATTTGTTATTTTAGAAATTCAAGGCACAATTAATTATTTTTCCTCCATTTTACCTTTAATTAGTAGGATTTTGTCCTAAATGGAAATGACAGAGTATACATTGGAGGGAATTATAACTTTGACATGAATAAAGTTAAAGTTGTCAAATACCCCTCCTAATTAATACTCCCTCCGCTTAATATGGACTAGAGGGAGTATTTTTTAAGGAGTTGTAAAACAAGAAAACGTCAGATAATTTGAGACGGAGATAGCTAGAAAGAATGGATCCTTTACGATATTCGTATTAAACATTTCCGAACAGGTAATCTTATTCTTACCACAAGCTCCCAAATATAAAAAAGGCTTTCCCTGCCCAAAACCCTCAAAAACTAGCTCCCTTTTTGTTCATTGAGACAAGGAAGTGACATCCATGGACGCCAATAACCCTAATCCCAAAAGCTCTAATCTTTTCGATGCTCTAATTACTGTCACCATTATGGGCCTTCCAAGTGTGATCATGGTCGAAATACTTTCAAGATTGCCAATCAAGCTCATTTTCCGATGTAAGACTGTTTGCAAACTTTGGTATCATCTTTTAACTTCCGACCCTTTATTTCTTAACATGTATCACCCTAATTTTCCCTGCATTTTGCTTTCGGATGGTCGCTCATTCCTTTCGCTTATAGAACTCAAAGTGAATTATGATTGCTATTCTCGCCCCTGTTATGGTTACAGACCGACTGAGTTGAGCCCTAAGTTTCACCTCCCTCCACTGAAATCGAATATGTATTTAATTGGTTCATGTAATGGGTTCATTTGTTTGTTGAATGGTTCAACTTATAGTGAAAAGCATTCGGTTTACATTAACAATCCTCTTTTGGGTGAGTATTTCAAACTTAAATTACCCGAATGGGAGAAAAGTGTTTTGCGTGTTGGTTATGCGTTCTGCTTTAGTAAAGCCTCTGGACAGTATAAAGTATTGAGATTAGTAGTTAGAAAGTTCAAGGGTCATCCTGAAGTATCAGAATTGGAGGTTTATACTTTTGGAATTGATGAGAAATGGAGAAATGTGGGCCAAGTTCCCTGTCCTGTATGGGATCATGTATGGGCTCGTTTTTACAAGGCTTATGTCAATGGTGCTCTTCACTGGATGGATCAAGGAAAAAATGACAGCATTTACTCCTTCGATATTGGGACAGAAAAGCTAAAGTCCCTGCCACCTCCACCTGGTCTGAAAACTCCATCGTGGCGTTCGACGCTAGCAGAGTTGGAGAATTGTCTATGTTTGACTAATCATACCCATACACAATGTGTTGATATCTGGCGGATGAAAGAGTATGGAGTTTCTGAATCTTGGACTAAAGATAGCATTTTGGTGGATTCTTTTCCGCCCGGTATTGGTAAGTATAATTGTGAAGCAATATTAATTTGGAAAGATGGAGAAATCTTGATACAAAGTTGCGGTCGACTAGCTTCTTACAACCCAAAAGAAAAGACGTGTAAGGAGGTCAATGTTTGTGGTCTTGGAATTGCAACTAGATACATTCCAAGTTTTCACTCACTCAAGTCTGTCATGGGGGAAAACTTTCAAGTCTCATATGTTTATTCGAAGCCTCAGATAATTTAGTACTTCATTTAATTAGTCTTGCTTCCTCCGGGATATTATGTTTTGCATCTCTTTTTCTGGTTTAGCTTAAAACCTTGTTTACTTGTAATGTTTTGTGAATTCTGGTAGGACAACAACTCTGCCTATATAAGTACATGTTATCCATTTTCACATTCTCTAAAGCTGCATTTCTTTTGTTCATTTCCATCTTGCATCAGAACAGAACGAATGATCAAAACATATTGGTGTATCAGTCAGGACATTTTCCTCAGTAGTTTAGCTTGAAGCTATGTCCTATTCTAGTCTTTCCTTACTTTTGAGTCAAACTTCGATTTCCAACGCCATCCTTACTACCTTTAATTTTATGGAGCAGCTTGCTTTTATGATCAATTTGACTACACAGTTTTAGTGTAGTCTTTATATAAATATACAAATATATTACCTTCTCCAGAAAAAAAACAACTCTGCCGATGCAAGTATAGATTATCCTTTTTGAACATTCCTAAGTTATTTGCATTGCAAAGTCTCGAAAGCTGCCTTTCGTTTATTAATTTCATTCTGCACTTGTCTTTATAAAAGGGACTAGAAGAAACATTTGCCTATCAATCAAACATATTTGATTTGATGTTTAAAATGCTAATTTTCCCTTTATACTAAATTGGTGTGATGGAAGAATATTAAGGGCCTGTCTGGACTCTGGATATGCAATATGAAATTAAAATTGATATGAAGTTGAAGTTTTGTTTGGACATGCAATTTGAATGTGTTAAGTTGTGAAAATTATCAAACTTTCCTCAATTCTTACACAATCTTACCAAATAAACAAACCATAGTTCATAATCACAATATTATAAGGCATCGCATCGATAAATCACATATCTCCATGTTCTTTTTATAAAGAAATGTTTACAATTACAAACTTTCAAATACACATAATTTTATAAAGATCTACTAGTCAACAATAGTAGTAACTAGTTATTCCCTCCGTTTCAATTTGTTTGACCTACTTTCTATTTTAGTCTGTTTAAAAAAGAATGACCCTTTCCCTTTTTAGTAACTTTTTAATTTCAACTTTCCACCTGGCATATTTAAGACCACAATATTAAAAGGCATTTTGGTACATTTCACATATCTTTAATTTAAGACCACAAGATTCAAAAGTCTTCTTTATTTTCTTAAACTCCGTGCCAAGTCAAAATAGGTCAATCAATTTGAAACGGAAGGAGTATTATTTAATATAATCCTTTTGATATGGTACGAACTATCTCTTTACCCCTTATCATGAGTCTATTTTGCACAATTTAAAATCATGACTTCATACTGCATGTTCAAACGCAAGCTAAGACAATAGTTGAATAATAACGCGTTGCTTCATGGTTTGGAGTGATATACGACAAATGGATTTCGAGAGTTTCAGCCTTGCAGCAGTTACATGTGAAGATGGAGACGAATCAGTGGTTAAATAAAGTTGTGACAATGCTAACTGACAAATAATACAAGTACATGGTTTTGGAAGAAATTGATAAAAACAAAGCTAAATGGAATCTATAGCTAAAAACGATCCTATAAATCTGGTTTTGGATGTTCGTTTTCATCGAAACATTAATAATTTTTCAATTTAATTTGCAACAAGAGGGAATGGAATCAACGCCGGCAAAAATGAACTTTGGAAAATCTCTGTTAGTTCCAAGTGTTCAAGAGCTTGCCAAACAGCACCTAACTAATATTCCGGCCAGGTATGTTCGCCCCGAACAAGAATCTCCTGCCATAACCGCTGGAGTGACAGTCCCAGTTATCGATATTCAAAAGTTGATTTCAGGTGATTCCATGGATTCTGAGCTGCAAAAGCTTCACTCTGCTTGCCAACAATGGGGTTTCCTCCAGGTTTCATTTTCTTCATAATTTTGTTTAATTTTTCCTGCTTATTAAAAAATTTCGCCAAATAAACTCTATTCTTAACATAAATTTTCATCTATTTAGTTCAAAGTAAACATCTATGACGTGTTAAAACTTGGACCGTAATACGTATTTTACAATAATAGAGTTCTCATTTATTGGTTGTATGAGTATTAGTTTCGAAAAATTACTCTTTGGTTTTTGGTAGAATGCGTAGCTTTGAAATTGTGAAAAGGTTGTAGAATGCCTAACATTTATTGTTGAATGTTAGGTTATAAACCATGGAGTGACACCTTCGTTATTGGAGGACTTCAAGAGAGAGGTTATAGAATTTTTCAGACTTCCAATGGAAGAAAAGAAGAAAATATGGCAACAGGAAGACAGCTTTGAAGGTTTCGGGCATGCCTTCGTTGTATCGGAGGAGCAGAAGCTTGATTGGAGTGACATGTTTGCCATAATTACTCTTCCTCCTCATATCCGCAAAGTGGACTTGTTTCAGAAGTTGCCTTCAAAGCTCAGGTGCCTATATCTCTCAGAACATGGTTAAACGATCACTTATCTTTCGTTTGTATCAGAAAGGGACCCCTTTACTTTATTCTCCCTGAGGATTTGTAAGTTAAAATAAAATAGGTAAGCTCTTGTGGTTTAGTAATTTATAAACACAAAATGTGGAGGAATAATTATGAACCTTGAGCCATAATATTCTTTGAGATCAATTACCATACTTATTGTTAAAACTTGTATATCTAACTTGTGCCTCGATCTTCTCTCTTCTCATCTCTTAATTTGTTTGTATTTGAAAATGCAGAGACATCATGGAAGCATACTGCAAAGAAATCAAGAGCTTAGCCGTGACCATCATACGTCAAATGGCAAAGGCTTTAAGGATGGATGAAAAAGAAACGAGAGATTTATTCAGTGATGGTATGCAGTCAATGAGGATGAATTATTATCCGCCTTGCCCTGAGCCAGACAGGACAATGGGCTTAAGCCCTCATTCTGATGCTGATGCTCTCACCATCCTTCTCCAGCTCAATGAAACTGAAGGTCTCCAAGTTCGAAAAGACGGTATATGGGTGCCTGTAAAACCCCTCCCAAATGCTTTCATTGTGAATATTGGCGATATGATGGAGGTAAATAACATCTTTTTACTGAGTTACTGATTTCTCAAAGGCCGGGGAGTAACTGAAATTGCAGTTTTTTTTTGTATGTAAATGTGTTATATTTAACTTGGCAGATAGTGAGCAATGGTGTCTATAGGAGCATTGAGCATAGAGTAATTGTAAACTCAAACGAAGAGAGGCTCTCTGTTGCAGCATTCTATAACATCAACCTTGAATCCGAATTAGGACCTGCACACAGCCTCATTGGACCATCTAATCCTGCCATTTTCCGAAGAGTTCCTGTGCATAAATATTTACAGGACTTTTTTGCACGAAAACTTGATGGGAAATCGTACCTTGATTTCATGAAGGTAGAGTCGAGGGATGAGGAATCCTAGGTAGCATTTGATAAATAACTGTTGTAATTTGGAGTTCTCCTGTATGATTTCTATAATGAAGAAAAATAAAGTACTTTTCATTTCGTCAGATGGACAGTCTTTTATTCAGTATAAAATGTTCTTTTGTTATATTATATTGGTGTGAAGGAAATATAAAATATGGGGCTTCATTTTTTAGCCCCAAATTGGATGGTGATTACTACTTTAAGGGATTTTTATCTAGAGCTCGCTGGAAAATCATACACAGATACTACGAGAATCGATTAAAATGGAGATGATGGGAGCAATTGAATGTTTCATGTTAATTTGGATGCTATTTTATGCATGTTCTGCTAGTACATTAATCTGCATACGATACTAAGCCAGCCTTGCGGCGGCAAAAGGATTAGACTCGCCCATGCTATGGTTCCCTGCGGTCCGAACCCAGTGCTGTTTTAGGTTAGGGTAGAGGCCTCTCGTTTTAGCCAAATACACTCTCTTTGTTTCATTGTTATGTGGCGAGTGTTTACTTATACGGAGTTTAAAATGCTAATTTTATTGTAGTATTATATTGGTATAGAAGGAAATATTTATATGTGAGCGTCACGGAGGTAAGCTCCCTCTGGACTAAAGATAGCATTTTGGTGGATTCTATTCCACCTGGTATGGATACATATAACTTTGAACCAATATTAATTTGGAAAGACGAAGAAATTTTGATTCAAATTGGCGCACAACTAGCTTCTTACAACCCAATAAAGAAGAAGTTTAGGGAGGTGAATGTTTACAGTAATGTCAGTGCAGGTAATGTCAGTGCAGTGACTACATACATTCCAAGCTTTTACTCGCTCAAGACCGTCATGGGGGACAACTTTCAAGTCTCAAATGTTAATCCGAAGACTGAGATAGTTTAGATATTTAACTGTATTATGTTTTCCTTCTATGTTTCTGGTATAATTTAGTTTAAAACCTGGCAACGTTTACTCTTTTTTTTGGATGATTTTGAATTCTGGTAGAAGGACAACTCTTCCTATGCAAGTATACATTATCCATTTTAACATTCCCAAGCTATTTGCATAGCAAAGTTTCCAAAGCTGCATTTCGTTTAACAATTTCATTCTGTACTTGTCTTAATAGAACGAACTAGAAGAATATTAGCCTATCAATCAAGCATATTTTCTTGATTGAAAAAGTTAATCGGGTGCATCAGTTTGGAGTGATATGTCAGTTATGTCCTGAATTTTTAGGTAGTTCTTTTCTAAGTTGGTGATTTTCTTGAACAACAGACTTGTAGTCAAGCTATCCATTTTCATACTACCTAGTAATCATACACAGATTAAAATGGAGATGATGGGAACAATTTAATCTTTCATTTTAATTTGGATGCTATTTTGTGCATGTTCTGCTAGTACATTAATCTGCATACGATACTAAGCCAGCCTTGCGGCGGCAAAAGGATTAGACATCCCCATGCTACGGTTCCCTGCGGTCCGAACCCGGTGCCGCTTTAGGTTAGGGTAGAGGCCTCTCATTTTGAATGGAAATTAGCCAAATACACTCTTAGTTTCATTGTATATATGTGGCGAGTGTTTATTTGATACGAAATTTAAAATGCTAATTTTATTGTAGTATGATATTGGCATAGAAGGAAATATTTATATGTTATTGCAAATGAAGAAGAATCTCTGATGTCACCATTATGAACCTTCCAACTGTGATCATGGTCGAAATTCTCTCAAGATTGCCGATTAAGCCCATTTTCCGATGTAAGACTGTTTGCAAACTTTGGTATCGTTTCTTTCACTTCCGACCCTTTGTTTCTTAACATGTATCACATATTAAACTTCAATCCATTCTTCTCAACACAAACCTCTCAACCAAAACATAGCAACTATTAGTTCATTTCCATCTTTATCATAGCTTCTAAACCATATTACTCCTTCGACGACATTTTTATCATCCCATTTTGCTTTATTAGTTCCGGCAATAAGGACAACTTCTGTGTCAAGTGCAACATCCACAAGTACTAAATTTCATTCATTAATTTTGTTGTTTTGACAAGTGAATAACTGCTCTCATCTCTGCTCAAGCGTCATTTCGTAGAACATTGATCTCTCCACCTGTTCTTTAAGTACCGTTGATAAATACGAAAAGGACAATACCATTTCCCCACAACAACTACTTCAGAACTTTTACAAGATGGTGTGTAATTGAACTCTGGAAGTCACTTAGTATCTTTGTTTTTGTTCAAAGGAAGTGACAGCCATGGACGCCAAGAACCACGAACCCAAAAGCTCTAAGCCTTTTAAGGGAGATTGCAAACGAAGAACAATCTCTCATGCCACCATTATGGACCTTCCAAATGTTATTATGGTGGAAATACTTTCAAGATTGCCAATCAAGCCCATTTTCCGATGTAAGACCGTTTGCAAACTCTGGTATCATCTTTTAACTTCCGACCCTTTATTTGTTAACATGTATCACACAAGATCCCCTAATTTTCCCTGCATTTTGCTATTGGATGGTCACTACAACCCTTCGCTTCTAGAACTCAAAGCAGATTATGATTATTTTTCTCGCCCCCATAACAGACCCATTGAGTTGAGCCCTAAGTTTCACCTCCCTCCACTGAAATCGAATATGTGTTTAATTGGTTCATGTAATGGGTTCATTTGTTTGTTGAATGGTTCAACGTATAATGAAAACCATTCGGTTTACATTAACAATCCTCTTTTGGGTGAGTATTTCAAACTTAAATTGCCCGAATGGGAGAAAAGTGTTTGTCATATTGTTTATGGATTTTCCTTTAGTGAAGCCTCTCGACAGTATAAAGTATTGAGATTAGTAGTTAGAAAGCTTCTCGATCAGCCTAAAGTATCAGAATTGGAGGTTTATACTCTTGGAGTTGATGAGAGATGGAGAAATGTGGGCAAAATTCCGTGTCTTCTATGGTATGATTTTGGCGAGGTTAATATCAATGGTGCTCTTCATTGGATGGATCGCGAAAAAAATGACAGCATTTACTCCTTCGATATTGGGACAGAAAAGCTCAAGTCCCTGCCAACTCCATCCTCGTGCTTGGGGCTAGTAGAATTGGAGAATTGTCTATGTTTGACTGATTATATCTACCCACACCATGTTAATATTAATATCTGGTCGATGAAAGAGTATGGGATTGCTGAATCTTGGACTAAAAAAGATAACATTTTGGTGGATTCTATTCCGCCTGGCATGGGTACATATAATTTTGAAACGATATTAATTTGGAAAGATGGAGAAATCTTGATTTAAGTTGGAACAGAACTAGCTTCTTACAACCCAAAAGGGAAGACGTTCAGGGTGGTAAATGTTTACGGTAAAGTCACTGCAGCGACTAGATACATTTCAAGCACCATCATGGGAGACAACTTTCAAGTCTCAAATGTTTATCCGAAGACTGAGATGTTGACTGAGATAGTTTAGAGTATTTGCTTTATCTTACTTCCTCCGGGTTATATAGTTTAGTTTAAAACCTGGCAACTTTTACTGTTTAGTTGAAGGTATTTCATTGCGATAAAAATCAAAATTGTCAATGTAATGTCAGTCCCATGTGCTCTTTAACCTTGTCAATGTGCTTGAAATCACAAGTCATCGTCAAGCTTCTATCCATTCTTCTCAATACAAACCTCTCAACCAAAACATAGCAGCTGAATCTTCTCCATTTAGTATTATTTTCTCGGTTTTTTTCAACTTGTTTAATTCTCCTTTGATTTTTCCATCCACCTCTTTCTTGTTCCCAATTAATTCTTTGAACTATCTCTTGTCTCAATCCCACACTTGTTATTTCTTTTTCATTTTCATCATAGCTTCTAAACCATACTACTCCTTCGACGACGTTTTTAGCATCCCATGTTACTTAATTTTAGTTCCGGCAATAAGGACAACTTCTGTGTCAAGCGTAACATCCACAAGTACTGAATTTCCTTCACTAATTTTGTCATTTTGGCAAGTGAAAAACTGCTCCCATCTCTGCTCAAGCGTTATTTCGTAGAACATGATCTCTCCATCTGTTCTTTAACTAGTATTGTTCCGTCTTTGATAAACACGAAAGGACAATACCATTTCCCCACAACAACAACAACTTCAGAACTTTTACAAGATGGTGTTAAATTGAACTCTGGAAGTTGTTGTCTCCATTCAACATTGAGGCCTATTCATAATTTTTGGGAGTTTTGGCATAAAGATGCCAACCTTTTCGTCTTAGAAATTGCGGTGGAAAACCATCAGGTGCAAGAGACTTGGCAAAAAAGCTACTTCTGCCACTATATAGACAGATCTTAAACTGCTGATATGCCTCCTCTGGATCTAATGGCTTTGTTTTAACGTCTCGTACACACCTGCAGAAACAACAGGTTTGCTTGTCTTCTTCTTTTGAACAAGTAAATGCTTGTCTGCAAAAAAGCCATTCAGAAATTGTAATGAACAATAGATATGGCATTTTACAAAGATCGACTGGACACATCTCTTCGGCTAATGAACGTATGTGTCCTACGTAGATCGGATTACATCTTTTTCTGAAAATGTTGTGCCTTTTCGCCAGTAGGCACATTAATTTTTGAATAGCTCAATATTAATAAGAAGATTCATATTAATTTATACTATTACTAGCCAGTGGCAGTCTAGCAGAGGCAGAATTTTCGCAAAGGGATTCATCATTATCATATGTATATATTAAAAAAAACGATAACCTTATATATACAGTGTGATTTTCTCATGTTACAAGCATGAATCACTTAACATACCCTTTGCTCTTTCCACAAGGCTTGATAGCATAATACTGATTAGAAGATAATGGCTTATTAAGAACTGGAACGAACATTACATCTTCGTTGAGAATAATATTGTTTTCTCCATTACTAGTTTCGTATCCAACGATCAATTTCTTGTTCTGAGGGAAAGGTAAATCCACGCGATCACAATTTTAATGTCCAAAACAACAATATGTTTCAGATTCCTCATCTTGAATTACTGAGTAACCTGAATTTGGACCTTGAGGAGGTAATGAAAGAACATTTGTATTCTTTTGGTAGTAAGACAGAGGCCTTGTTACATACATTTTCAGCAAAAAAATTGCTAACTCTTTTTAATTTCTGTCTGAAAAATTTCTTTGAGGATCTTGTTAATAACCTCCTATATATCTCTATAAAAGCAGAAACGGAACGCCTCAAGTGAAAAGTTGAAATATCAAAATGTCTTTATAAAATTGAACGGCATTATTATTCTTCTATAAAACATTAATGTTATACTACTTTTAGACCAAAAAAAAAAACCCCATTTTGATAAATACTAGATTTTAAATATAAATACAATATAATAAGTGTGCACCTTCCATTTTGATTACCATAATGGTTACTACCTCCGTTCATTTTTACTTGTCACATTTTGCTTTACACAAGTCAATTTGACTAAACTTCAAAGCTAAATTGAAGTAGATTAATTTGATATTTTAAATTTAAAATTTAGATGGTCGAAAACTATATGAAAAATGCTATAAGTTGCAATCTTTCTCATATTAATATGATGAAAAAATGCATTTTAAAATGTTGGTCAAAGTTCATGTAGTTTGACCTCGAGAAGCGAAACAGTGACAAGTAAAAGTGAATGGAGGAAGTAGTTTCTACTCAGGAGTCTTTAGTGTTATGATACCTTATTAAAATTAAAGAATTGTAAAAAAAAAGACGCATTCTTTTTGAAATTGAAGAGGAGGAAGTGACATAACTACTCCCTTCATTTCATATTAACTGTCCATTTTTTTCTTTACACGCCTTTAAAAAATTATTATTAAGATGGATAGTTTAACTAATTAACGCTTTATCCACTCCTTTGAAAAAAAAATTGAAACTTATAAACTTATTTAGACTTTTAAAAAATGTTAATTGTAGAGGTAAAATAGAAATTTTCTAATAAATTTTGTCTTGATTTGGTAAATTAACAAGTAATTCGGGACAACTAATATGGGACGGAAGAAGTAACAGAATTTCCCAAGTATTCCAAAAATAACAAATTATATTCCGTCTGTTTCAAATTAGTTGTCACATTTTGATTTTCGAAAGTCAATTTGATTAATTTTCAGAGCTAAATCATATTAGATTAATATATAAAAAAAAAATTAATTAATTATTTCTTGATTTGGTAAATTGATAAATAATTTGAAATAACTATTTATAGTAAGGTGGATAATTTACCATTTGTGTTCATTTTACCCTTGCTATTAAATACTACTACCTCCGTTTGAATTTGTTTGGCCTATTTTGACTTGTCATTGAGTTTAAGAAATTAAAGAAGACTTTTGAATCTTGTGGTTAAAAATTAAAAATATGACAAATGTAGCAAAATGTCCTTCAATCTTGTGATTTTAAACATGTCATATGAAAAGTTGAAATTGTTCTTCTTGAAACGTGCTAAAAAGGAAAGTAGCCAAACAAATTAAAACGGAGAGAGCATACATTACCTAATGCATTTTTCAAAACATTAAATTTATTATATTCAAAGAATGATATAATAAAATTACCCTCATTATTTATTATTTTTTAAGTTGTGTGTCAAGTCAATAATGGACAAGTAAAGATGGACGGAAGGAGTAGAGAGAGAGAGAGAGAGAGTGTAACAAACCTCCCAAATATTCTAAAAATAACAAATTATATCCTTCTTTATTTCAAATAATTATCGCGTTTTTTTTTCCAAGAGTCAATTTAATTAATTTTAAAATTAAATTAGATTAATTAACTTTATAAATTAAAATTTAAAAATTCAAAAATTATATAAAAAGTAGCTTTTGTTTTTCATATTAATATAATAAATAAATATATCTTAAAATATTAATTCTTACATATTGTAATTCTATTACCCTTCGAAAAAAAAAGTGTAAAAAATTGTAACAAGTATTTTAGAACGGTGTAATATATATAACATATCTTATATTCAGACTGATAAACCCTACAAAGAAGAAAGTAGGTGACCCTTAAACCCTAATCATCATATTCAGCTCAGCCGAATCACTCTCCATTGTACAGCAGAGAGAGCTTGAGCTTGAACAACAATGGCAGATGAAACTCAATCCATATCAAGAACTTACCCAGTTAAGCCAAAACTAAAACCCACTTCATCAAATTCAACTACACCAACCCCTGAATCCAAGTATTGGAAATCCTTCAAAACCCCTAAAGAACAAATCCAAACCCCACAAACCCTAGTTTCTTCAATCAGTTCCATCTCCTTTTCCCCAATTTCTCCTCATGATTTCGCCGCCACCCATTCCGCCACCGTCTCCATTTTCTCCGGCAAAACTCTTGAACCCAAAACCACCATTTCCTCCGCCTTCCGTGATACTGTTACCTCCGCTTCTTTTCGTTCCGATGGGAGGCTTATTGCTGCTGGTGACCTTTCCGGAGCTGTTCAGGTGCTGGACGTAAAGACCCGGGTCCCACTTCGTCGGCTTAGAGGCCATACCCGACCCGTTCGGGTTGTGAGTTATCCGCGGGTTGATAAGCTGCACCTTTTTTCGGGTGGGGATGATGCTGTTGTTAAGTATTGGGATGTTACTACTGAGTCGAAAATTTATGATCTTTTGGGGCACAAGGATTATGTGAGGTGTGGTGATGCTTCGCCTGTTAGCGATGATATGTTTGTTTCGGGTGCTTATGATCATACGGTGAAGGTTTGGGATGTGAGGGTGTTGAATTCGGGTTACGTGATGGAGTTTGATCATGGAAAGCCTGTTGAGGATGTGATTTACTTGCCATCTGGTGGGTTGGTTGCTACTGCTGGTGGGAACTCTGTGAAGATTTGGGATGTTCTTGGAGGTGGGAAATTGCTATATACAATGGAGAGTCATAACAAGACTGTGACTTCGATTTGTGTTGGTAAGATTGGGAAGGAGAGTGGTGAGGAGGCGCAACAATATCGTATTTTGAGTGTGGCTTTGGATGGATATATGAAGGTTTTTGATTATGCTAAGTTCAAGATTACTCATTCGATGAGGTTTCCAAATCCTCTAATGTCTGTTGGGTTCTCACCGGATTGTTCTACAAGGGTGATTGGGGCGTCAAATGGGACTGTGTATATTGGCAGGAGAAAGGTGAAGGAAAGTGAAAGCATGGAACTTGGGGATTTTGGTGGCTTCCGTCCAGTGGCAGAAGAGCCTCAGAAGCGGGTGTTGAGGCCATCTTATTTCAGATATTTTCAGCGGGGGCAAAGTGAGAAGCCCTCTGAATGGGATTACTTGATTAAGAAGCCGAAGAAGATAAAGGTGACGGAGCATGATAAGTTGTTGAAGAAATTTATGCACAAGGAGGCTTTGTTAGCTGCTTTGAATGGGAAGAACCCGGAAAATGTGGTAGCTGTTATGGAGGAATTAGTTGCTCGGAAGAAGCTGTTGAGATGTGTGTCAAACTTGGAAATGGAAGAACTTGGTTTGCTTCTAAAGTTTCTGCAGAGGTATTCAACCATGCCTAGATTTTCAAGGTTTCTGATGGGCTTGACAAAGAAAGTAGTTGAGATGCGAGCTGAAGATATTAAATCGTCAGATGAACTTAGAGGTGACATTAGAAATCTTAAACGAGACGTGGAGGAGGAAATAAGATTACAATTCACATTGCAACAGATACAGGGCATTGTTTCTCCTCTGCTCAAGATTGCTGCAAGGAGATGATAATTACTTATTGCTGCCTGTCAATTATCTGGCTCTTCATTTTGTCTTTCTGCTATCAACATTTCCTATAAAATTTGACATCAGATTGTAGTATTCCTTCAAAAAGTTTTGTTCTTTTACATAGAATTGTCCTTTTCCTTGGAAGTTGTTAAAGTTTATGTTTACAATTTGGCTGAATTGGGTTATTTTGTATGAGCATTGCTTTAAGCTTTAACCTAATCTGCTGTTCCTAATTGGCATTATTGGCAACTAGTGTACTTTGGAAATCTTTCTAGAATCAAAAAATTTCACGTCTTGGAAATTCTGCCAAGAAAAAGAGACCTGAATGTGCAGAATATTATAGAGTAACTTGAATCTTTTTTGTTAAGACAGGTACACACACAACTTAAGTTGCTGTAAACTTAGTGCTAATATGCTTAATGCAGTTAAGTTGCTGCGAACTTGGTGCTAATATGCTTACTGCGACTTCAAGACAACTTCGAAGTGCATTGATGATGGGCATCACTACGCAAAAACTGAGGAAAACTTGTTCCCAAATGCATGTCATCACACACTTCTTCATTTATTTCAGGTCTTACAGCATGCCCCTCACATGTATAAGCATGATTCCTTGGGCAAGCACGTGAGAATATTTTTGTTGGTGGATGGAAATGAAACCTGAACCATGACCTCTTCCTGCTTTGATACCATGTTGAATTGGATGAAGCGCCTTAGGTAAAAATTAACTGCTACTGAGTAAACACTTCTATTTATTAGTTTTAAGTCTGCAAAAATCAAGGTGCAGAGCTGGCTGCCACCATTTTCAACTTGAAGAATCACGGAGTATTGATGCTTTTCAGTATAAATACATGCTAATATGCATGTGTGACAAAACAAGCCACATATATTCTATCAGCTAATGGCGAAAAGTATCTAGTATACTCTCGATTAGCCACTATCAACTAATAATGACCACTTGATGAAAGTTGAAAGTTATTTAGGATGTTGAATAAAATAAATACTATCTGGATTTTAATTGCACCAAAGGAACAAAGACAAGTTTAAGTTTATTTCAAGTTCTGACGTGGTTTTAACTTTTATTGGTTTCACTTATGCTATGCTCCAGTCAGTCATGTAACATCTCTTGTTATCTTATTTCCCTGGCTTTCCCCTCTTCTCTTTTCTGTCCCTTTATTTTTCCCTATTGCTGAAAACACTGTGTATTAGAAATCTTCTTCACTTTTAACTTTCCCTTGTATGAAAAATTTGGTGGTTTAGTTGCTTTCAGATTTAAAAGTAACATGAATGGATATTATCTCATCCATGGAATAGTTTTATCACTTGCTTTCATTGTGTGCCTCACTATATTATCGTGTCTCATATTGTTTCTGATTGTGAATTTTGTTGAAGCTATATATGAGAAATTATTCAATTGCCAATCTTCTTCTTCTGCTGTTTCCCTATCCACATGTTTGTTTGCTGATCTGGATCTTTGCATTACGGAGAGGGGTAGTGCTCACTCTTTGGAGGCCTGCTTTTGGGAGGCCTAGGCATGCCTCACCTGAAAGTGTGGTTTATCTTTATCACATTTGATTTTGTTGATACAATGTAATCTTCTTACTGATTATCAATGTTGGGATCATGACAATTATCATTACTAGAAGGATCTTGCATTTGACTGCAAAAAAGAACAAGAGTTGAACGTGTAGTAGGATTCATTTTTGCCATATCGGGCAGCAAACTATTTTGTTCTCGCCTGTTTAGCGCCATGACTGAACAATTTAGGGTAAGCTCTTGAAAAATGCTACATTCAGGCTTAATATCAGCAGGCAGTTAGCATTTGGACAAAATAATATGCAAAAACTCAGAGAAGGGGCACAAATGCAAGTGTTGGAGACTGATCATATTATAATTTGTGGAGTTACAGTCATCTGAACTCTATACTAAAGCAGCTCAATAAGTACCTTGAATTTGCTGTTCTCTTAGGTACTGCCACTGCTAGGTACATCACATTGCTTAGAGTTCACCATATAACTATGCACAGTGCTGCAAATATTACAAGTCTTGTTACCTCTTTGCAGGCGGTAAAGAATCCTTCTGCTATCTGATCTTCCAAGAAAGCAAATGGACATAATATCCAACATCATCAACAAAGATCTCAATCATATTGATGTCCTTACAAAAGAGGTCAGAGTCGCTTCATAAAAGAAAAAAAGTTAGGTTGCAGAGGTATCGAAAACACCATAGAAGATCAAAGAGCCCACTGGTTGAGTGGGAAACTTGAGTTAAATATCATGTAGCTTGTTTGGTTACACGATGGAGTAGTTAGGTTCTTTTGCTCAATTCATCTGCCCTTAAGACATTTGTGACAAAATTAGCATAACAATCTACATGGATTTGTTTCATGATTGGACACTCTTTTTTCTAAGAAGAGCATGGGTTCATCTGGCAGAGAATGTATTCAATCCTTGCAGTTGCCTCACCTGGTGGGACTAATATATAAGCAATTAAGACGTGACACTTCCAAGAGGTAGTCTATTTGACTAGAATGGTTTTAACTAGTGATTTCATAAAGTTTGTACCTCTTGAAGTCATCTTCAATTCTTCTGTTCATTCAGGATGTTGTTTGCGGTCTCTTTCTCTTTCGACAAGGGAAGATACATTTCCATCCAAGGGATGAAGTTCTCGAAGAAACTGATAAGTATGTTTCTCAACATTAAATATTGCAGTTGTGTCACCCATACGAATATTCCAACTGTAGATGTTAAATTAACTTGGACTATCACTGTGGAGAAACCAAATTTACATTCTTGCTTCCTTTCAGTGACCTAGTTTGTGAAAATACAGTGATAACACTGCTTTTATACCGATTTAATTATTCTGCGTCAGTCCTTTAAAGATATTGTATGCTGCTTATTCATTTGTAAACTGTACATCTAGTATAACCCATCCTACATTAGTCTCAAGTAGGAGAAAGCAATATTAACTAGAAGCAGAATGATGGAACTGCTGACATTTTCTTAGGAAGATATTTATTGCTTTCATGATTGCCATTGAAGTGAATATTACTTCTACCGTTTTAAGCTTTTGATGATTTATTAGTTTGTATGTGAAGGTGGTATATCAACATGTTGATAAATGATAGTAACAAGCTAGTTCAATGGTCTAACATATATTAAAAAAGTTGGCAGTTTCTTGCTGAAAATTTAATGTTGAGATGCACGCGTCCTACGAGTCAAATCGAGTGAGATTTTCCATGTAGCACGCGTGTGTGTACTTGTTCAACTTTATGATAGTTTAAGTGCCTACTTGTGCACACCCAAAGTTGGAGGGCATAGATGTCAGCTGAGGCCAAGTTAAAAGGGCACGTTTATGTATTATGCCTATCTTTTTTTATTTATTTTCTTGGCTTTCTGCTAGTCTTAGGTTGACTTTCTGCAGCAAACCACATAGGTTCTACATTTTTTGTTTTAAGAAAATACAAGGAATTTGTTCCAAGTGTCCACAACATTGCTTGTGTTGAACGATATGTGGAGATCATGATCTTTGTTTAATTTCAAATTGAAGCTTATCTAGATCTACAGGAACAGCTGGTCATATAGTCAAAGCTGAAACGAATAATATCCTGTCAGGTTTCTGAAAAGGGTGGAAGAAATTTCCTTGATGCTTGAACTATATTAAAATATTGAAACTTCCAAGATCTTTTGTCAATAAGTTTAAGTTACGTGCAGTGCATTATATAGATCTTTTAAAGTAACAAATTTATTTACGACAGCACTAATATGTACAAATCTAATAGATTTTTCATTTAGGAAATTTCTCCCAACCTTCTTAGAAACAGCATGACATGATTTTTAAATAAAAAATTGTGTTGCCTGCTTTAAATATTCTTGATTAAGCCCTTTAAAAATAGTGTTGAAAAGTCATCCTAAGACTAAAAAAAGGAAGTTATCAACATGTTGACTAGCTAGCTGGTTTCCGTGATCAAGAAAACTTGCCTTAGTTGTCTAAATCTCATTAAATTTGACTATTCTTCATGTACATGTCAATAGAAAAGAAGATTATTAACATGATATATACTCAAAAGAAAATATATAGACAGAAACTAAACAAAGTTAGCTTTTTTTTTGCTGAAAATGTATGTAACAAGGCCTCTGTCTTACTACCAAAGTAATCCAGATGCGCTTTCATTACCTCCTGAAGGTCCAAATTCTGGTTACCTAGTGATTCAAGATGAGGAATCTGAAACATATTGTTGTTTTGGACTTTGCAAAAATTATGATATCATGGACATGCCTTTCCCTCAGAACAAGGAGCTGACTGTTCGATACGTATCGGGTGCTGGTGAGAACAGGAGAGTTAACAGGGATGATGTAATGTTCATTCCAGTTCTTAATAAGCCATTGTCTTCCAATCATTATTATGCTATCAAGCCTCATGGAAAGCACAAGGGGTATGTTATTATTGTATTTGCACAATTGATCTTGTATGATATGATAGTAATTGCATGAATATGAATCTTCTGATTGCTGATAGTACTTGAGGAGAAAACAGTTTGACAAATTTCAGCAGTAGTATTTTGTCTTAGCCTTTCATCAGTTTGAGTACTGTATAACGTTTATGTTGCTCGGACTCTTCAAAAATGTCGTCAGGTGCCTGCCAGATCCTCCAAAAGCAGTGCTGTTTTGTAGAGTACGAGCAACATAGCATAACCTACAATTGATTCTGGCAAAAAAAAATTCGCCTTGATAAACCAAGGTCGATGGAAGATCTATATGGCCCTAAGGGGGTTGAATTAAATCCCCTTCATCAGAAAATTGTACTGTGCAAATAGGCGTATAATATAAAACTATATAGTAAAATTGCTTTAGGCTGCAAGTTTCAATCCTTGAATTATTGTTTAATATAATCCCCTTTATTAGAATTTTTAGACTGGCCAAAGTAATAAATCTTACAATTTCTGAATCGCCTTCTGCAGACAAGCATTTACTTGTTCAACAGAGGAAGACAAGCAAACCTGTTGTTTCTGCAGATGTGTACGAGACGTTAAACCGAAGCCATTAGACCCAGAGGAGGCATATCAGCAGTTTGAGATCTGTCAATATGATACAGGTTGCAATGCCAAAGGTAACTTTTTTGCCAAGTCTCTTGCACCTGATGGTTTTCCACCGTACTTTCTAAGGCGAAAAGGCTGGCATCTTCTTGCCAAAACTCCTAAAAGTTATGAATTATACCATGATGCTCTAGGCCTCAATGCTAAGTTGAGGCAACAACTTCCAGAGTTCATTTTCCCATTTCTTAGTAGAAGTTCTGAAGTTGTTGTCGTGGGGAAATGGTATTGTCCTTTCATGTTTATCAAAGATGGAACAGAACTTAAAGAACAGATGAAGAGATCGATGTTCTATGAAATGACACTTGAGCAGAGATGGGATCAGTTTTTCACTTGTCAAAATGACAACATTAATGAAGGGAATTCAGTAGTTGTGGATGTTGCACTAGACACAGAAGTTGTCGTTATTGCCGGAACTAATAAAGCAACATGGGATGATAAAAACGTCGTTGAAGGAGTAATATGGTTTAGAAGCTATGGTAAAGATGGAAATGAAGTAACAAGTTTGGGATTGAGACGAGAAATAGTTCAAAGAATGAAGTGGGAACAAGAAAGAGGTGGATGGCAAAATCAAAGGAGGATCAAACAAGTTGAAGAAAACAGAGAAAATAGTACTAAATGGAGAAGATTCAGTTGCTATGTTTTGGTTGAGAGGTTTGTGTTGAGAAGAATGGATAGAAGCTTGGTGATGACTTATGATTTCAAGCATATTGACAAGGTTAAGAGCATATGGGACTAAGACAGTATGACATCACATATAGTTAGATGTTTCTTTTTGGTTTCTCATCCGGTGTCCCGTACCTGCATTGGGCGCCAACAGAATCCAAATTTGCATCGAGAAGTCTCACGTTTGGGAGTATAGCGCTCCCTAACAAAAGTGTTGATGTTTTTGTGTGCATGTGGGACAACATTTTGTATAAAAGGTTTTAAGTAACATATATTGAGAATATTGTATCAGATTCCACTAATGTAGTTCTACGAGAAAATGCATAAACTCCTCCCTAAAGTTGGACGTGATTTGGATGTAGACACCTAAACTTTACGAGGGTCCTATCATCCCACTCAACAATTTTAAACTGATATTATTACATTCATTTTGTGTCAGCCTCAATTTTCAAAAGTAAGTATTAGTCACACCTCAATCATCAATCGACACTAGTTAATTTAAATTAAAAAAATATATTTTTCTTTTTCTTTCTTTTTCTCTTTCTTATTTTTGACTTTATAACTTTTCTATTCCACAACTCACCCACCCCCTCAATGTGCTTCTTCTTTACTAACCCATTTTCCCCATATTCTTTCCTCTCTTCTTTCTTCTTCTGCAACTAATCTTCTTCATTCTTTTTATAGAATGTTCTTCTTTCTTTTTTTTCATATTCTTTCATTTTGAGCAAATTTAAGGTTATGGAATATCATTAATTAATTTAATTTTTTTTTATATAACTTTAGCAAAATTGAAAATGAAGATTTTGAAAAAAATCAATGAATTCTCAAAATTCGTAAGGAGTTAAATTTAATTTTGAATAAAAGTTAAATGATATCTCCTAATCATCTTGAAATTCAATGCAACAACAACAACAACATACCTAGTGTATTCCCACAACGTGGGGTCTGGGGAGGGTAGAGTGTACGTAGTTCGTACCACTACCTCAGAGGTGAGGTAGAGAGGCTGTTTCCGATAGACCCCCCGGCTCAAGACAAAAACAGTCTAAGAATAGGCTAAAAAGGACGTAACAATTATTTATGGTTGTGTTGTTTGTTTGAGAGTATTTTTTTGTTGTAGTACTGTTCTGTTACTATCTGTTGTTTTTGTTACTATATATTGTATCATGTACTTTCATTACGTCTTTTTTCCTTGAGCCGGGGGTCTATCGAAAACAACCTCTCTACCTCATCTTTGAAGTAAAGGTAAGGTTTGCGTACATTCCACCCTCCTCAGACCCCACTCTGTGGACTACGTTGGGTATGCTGTTGTTGTCACAATGAACAAGTTTGGGATTGAGACAAGAAATAGTTATGTTCAGCCAATTTAAGCAAGATTAGACGGATTATATTTTCATGGACTAATTTTACCCTTCGCCATATAAACATGAAGGGCCATACCATTTTCCTACCATCTGAATTTTTAGTCTTTGGCTGTAGAGGCATGCATAAATGTTGCAGTACTTTTCTTCTCAAGAAGATTATATATTGGTGGACAACTTTTAATTATGTGCTTTGACTTTATAGTGAAGATATATATATACACCTAAGTTTGGTGGGGACAAATATTAACTTAACTTACTGATAAATGTTCTATATGCATTAATGGGGTTGGTTGGTTTTTGGTTCTACTTCTGCAACAATATGCCTAGAGAAGAAGCAAGTGCTTAGCTTGTCTTCCATTTTTGAACAAGTAAATTATTCACCAAAATACAATAGGATACATAATTAAGGAAAAATTTATAAAGGGCAGCTCGGTGTATCAAGCTCTCCCTATGTGCGAAATCAGGAGAAGAGCCGGACCACAACTCCACAAAGATCTATTGTACGCAAAACTTATATATGATGTTAAACAAGTTCAAGAAAAGAAGATACAAACATTAAAAAAATGTGTAATCTTTTTATAAATTTATGACATCAATATTCAACTATATTTTGATTTCTTTCATACAGAGGCAGAGTCATGATTTTCAGTTCTTGAGTTCTGAACTATAATTCTTTTTGCTTACTAAATTGTGGACAGATTATATATACATATAATGTTTTTAAATATAGATTTGATTCAAAACTAATGAATTCTGCCGAACTTGTAGCTTTAAGGCTGGACCTCGACTTTCATACACATATTTGGTTAAGTGATATGTATCTCAGTTTATCATGAAGTATTGTCTTCCACGTTTATTTAATATATGCCAATTGCTCCCTATTTATATTGAAAATAATTTCTTTCAAACATTCACTCTTTTTTTCAAAATTAAAATCATTTCTTGAGACAAATTATTTTAGTGTCAAGATCATAGATTGGTCCCAACTAAGAAAAAATAAAAAAGAGAGAGAAAGACAAATAGCAAAACGCTTCTTTATATACCAAAACAAAATTTTACTAAACCAACAAAGATCTAAAGGTACCACCAAAGGATGTGGTGTAGTGGATGGGGCTGCTCCTCACTTTAGCCAGAAGGTCTCGGATTTGAGCACTGTGCATAGAAAAATCCTTGGTAGGGAGTGCTTCCCTCGAATGGGCCCTACGCAACGCGAATCTGTATTAATCAGACTCCAATATGAGTATCGGATACCAGATGAAAACAAACAAAAAAAAGAAACAAGATCTAAAGGTAGGGCAATGGTTTAGATTTTGGGCTTTTAAATGTTTTTGGTACAATTTTTTTTGTGTTTTGGACCACAAGACCATTGTGGGTAAAGCCCATTTATAGGGACAGTTTCATTTTCTGAAAGTGACTCAAAAACCTCTGTGAATTGACACCCACATTTATATCATTCATTCAGATTTTTAGATAATCATATATCCACAATCTACTAGATAGTGTGTTGAAGCTATGTTGTTCAGACTCTTTTAAAAGTATTGTTGGTTGTGTTTCGAATTCCTTAAAAGTTGTGTATTTTTTGAACAATCGGATACGGGTTGTAACAAAAATTTTGAAAAATCCGACCAACATAAGATTGGAATGAACATTTTCGAGCGTGCAAAAGATTTTAACATGTATTCTGAATATTTGTTCTCTATTTTTTTTCACAAGTGGAGTTTGGGGAGGATGGTGTGTACGCAGCTTTATCCTTACTTTGTGAGGGTAGAGAAACTGTTTCTAATAGACCCTCGGCTCAAGTAAAACACATCAAACAACAAGTATGTAAAGCAAAAACAAAGACGAAGAGAACAATAGCAACACAAATAATATGATAATTGCAGCAAGAGAAATAACAAGTAATATTAATGGAAGAACAAGATAGTAGGAGAGTAATACTAACAAAACTGAAAAGGAAACTAGACGCACTCGACTACCTACTAACCTTCTACCATTATCCTCGAACTTCATATCTTCTTATCTAGCGTCATGTCCTAGGTAAGCTACAGATATACCATATTTTGTCTAATCACCTCTCTCCAAGACTTCTCCATATTTTTTTTCCCTTCCCTCATAATACTTTTTAAATTATTTGGTGTTCGAAATTTACTTACCCGATTTAATAAACCCACTACACGTGTAATGAACCGATTGGGTGTGAACCGAAGACCTTTGGTCGGAATTTTTTTTTCCATCCAATCTTCCCATTTTGGAGTCTGACTAGTCCGGCTTTGTATCGGAAAGTCTCGTTGGGGGTAAAGTACTTCTTATCAAAAGTAATTATATACTCAAAGTTTGAATTTAAAACTTTTAATTAAGAATGAAGATGTATTTACTCTCATCCAAAGTGTCTTATGATTGTTATGGTTAGAATGTTGCACAAGAGAAAAATGGTTTAGTGAAAATGGAACATTAAAGTTTCGAGAAAATTTTAAAAATATAGTTCTACCAATAAGTTATATACTAAAAAAATAGTCCAAATTCGTGCCGTATATAAATTCATCAAAGAGAAAACGTTCCTTATCAAGATCTTTTTTATTCTGACTGTTCAAGTGTTTGCTTTGGGCCCTATCTAATCTAAATATGCGCCATATAAAACTTATTAAAGAAAAAAAATGTTCTTTATCAAGATTTTTTTTTATTCTCGAAATTTAAACTTGAACCTGTATATACACCAACAAACATACTTTGGCAAAAGAAAAGGAAAAAGAAACCACTTTTTGGTATGTGTATTTTTTTTCCTTCAAAAAATCCACTTAAAAAATTAAAGCACATAGATGAAGGGAAATAGGTAAAGTTTGTATATTTACTTTTCTTAATACAACAAAAATAACCAAAACAAGATTATTGCAAATCTGAAAATTACTACTAATACTTAATTATCAAATTACTATTAATTTCATCCCTTTTGGTTGTAGTAATTTTTTTCCTGGAAATCCATTTCCACACTTTGTTTCCTTTTCCACTGTTCCCTTCTTTCATTCTTGTGTCATATGCATTCATTCTACAAGATCCACTTCTCAAATTTGCAGATTCTGAAAAAAGTTGTAATTTTGGCTCTGATAGTGATGTTCTTGATGATGATAATAAATCAAGTTTTAAATCTATAAATGCTGAATCATCATCATCATCATCCATAGTGTTTACGTTGTTGCTCGGACTCTTCAAAAATAAAGTTGAATGTGAAGTGGTGCGTTTTTGGAGGATCTGATACGAGTGTGGTGGCAATATATTTGGAGAGTCCGAGCAACCTAGAGAGTCTGAATTAGGAAATTTTTTCCTCAGATTCTTGAAATCACTATCATCATCATTCATAGTGTTACCAAAATCACTTTCCTTAACAGGGAAAAACATTCCCCTGTCTGAATTTACGTTGCTCGGACTCTTTAAAAATGAAATCGGACGTAAACTAGTGCTTTTTTGGAGGATCGGTAACATATTTGGAGAGTCCGAGCAACAGAGTGACTCTGAATTCGGAATTATTTTCCTCAGATTCTTGAAATCACCATCATCATCCATGGTGTTACCAAAATCACTTCCCTTATCTGTATTTACGTTGCCCGTACTCTTTAAAAATGTTGCTGAATGCGCGTTGCATCCTCTGAGAGTAGTGCGTTTTTGGAGGATCGGCAACATATTTGGAGAGTCCGAGCAACAGAAGGACTCTGAATTAGGAATTTTTTTCCTCAGATTCTTGAAATCACCATCATCATCCATGGTGTTACCAAAATCAGGGAAAAAAGTTCCCCTGTCTGAATTTATGTTGGTCGGACTCTTTAAAAATGTAGATACGTACGTGTCAGATCCTCGAAAAGAAGCGCGTTTTTTGAGGATTGGCAACATATTTGGAGAGTCCGAGCAACAAAGTGACTCGGAATTAGCAAATTTTTTCCTCAGATTCTTGAAATCACCACCACTTTCACTCTTTCTTGCTTCAACAACATGATCAGCATAATCAAACAACAAACCACCTGTAACATCAGAGATTTTAGCACTTGAAAATCTGTAATCACTACTTCCATCATCACCCCCACCCCCACCCCCACCCCCACCACCCCCTCTGAAACTACACAATGATCTTGATCTTGAAACTTTTCCTCCTCCACCTGAAACTTCACTTTTTTCATCACCCTTTTCTCTATTCTTCTTGAACAATCTTTTGATTTTCCAAAAACCGTTACGATTCTTCTTGATTTCAACTCTGTTGCTACTGCTCCTTAGCAAGATAACTTGCTCTGTTTTGCTCTGTTTTTCATTTTCTAACAACAAAGATATTCTTCCAACACTACCAACTTCAACAGAACAAGAACTTCTATCAGAGTAAATTAGATTTAGCAATTTGTCTTTGAGACAAAAAGAGCAAATCCCAATAGGTGATGAATTTGGGTGTTTCATACAAGGCATATCTGATGAAACTGAGTAATTGAAATCTGAAATTTTGGTTTCCATGGCTGTAGCTTTGCCTCTGTCTTTCATGGCTTTTTTTTGAAATTTTCTTGGTTTTTTTCAATCAAAAGAAGAGATTTTTGAAGGGTGATAAGTGAGCTTTTTTTTTTAAGAGGAAAAAGAGAGAATGGAGGCTTTCACTTTACGTTTTGTTTATGAAAGAAATAGAGAGACATGGGGAGTGGTGGTGGGGTGGGGTGGGTGGGGTGGGGTGGGGTGGGGGTCCTCTACAGGATAGAAGAATTATATTGGAAGGAAATTTTAATTGGGATAGAAATATATTCACGATGGCACCATGTAGGATTATAAAGGTGGAGACATGAGAGTTTACCGTCCAAAAGCAAATATGCGCTAAAAGTTGGATGGTAAGAATAAATATATCAAAAAAGTATGAGATAGATATATATCTATGTAGCAGCTAGAGTAGCAATCTTCTTACTTGCGGCTGACTGAAAGGGAGAATAGGACTCTTTATTTGCCTTAATTTGTGAAAGATCCCTGAAAATACAAAGAAGAGCCACGTATGATGATAAGGGTGGAGACATGAGAGTTTACCGTCCAAAAGCAAATATGTAGTAGTTAAAGTTCGATGATAAAGGTAAATATAATTAAAAAAAGTATGATGAGGTGTAAATATAATTTTTTTTCTAAAAAAAAAAAATACAGGAACAAATATGACCTTGTTTTGTTTTATGCGCGAAAAGATCTACTATGGAACTAAAGCGCTCCCTAAGACTCAAACTCGAAAATTTTGATAAAGAATTAAGTAGTAAATGCTAGTTGATTGAGAAAAATATACTCCCATGTCTTAATTTTCATAACACTTTTTTGGCTTTTCAAGAGTCAATTAAATTAATACTTGAAGCTAAATTGAATTTGATTAACTTCATATTTTAAAATTAAAATTTGAATATTTAAAAATTATATAATTAAAAAAATTATAAATTATAATTTTTCTTATGTTAATATGTTAAAAAAAATATATATTATAAGATACTAATCAAGATTTACATAATATGAATTTTGAGAAATGAAAAGTACAATATAAATTAAGAAAGAGAAAATATTACTCTGGAAAAAGAAATCATGAATTGGATTTTTCAAGTGATTATCAATCAGAGTAAACTTTTCATTTTCCCAAGTACTAAAAAAGATCAATGCAAAATGCCATAATGAATATGAGAAGATGTATTACTCTCTCCGTTTTAATTTGTTTGACCTACTTTTTTTAAAATTCGATCCAAAAAGAATGATCATTTCCCTTTTGAGCAACTCTTTAATTCTAACATTCCATATGGCATGTTTAATATTGCAAAATTAAAGGATATTTTGTCGCATTTAACATAACTTTAATTGAAGATCACAAGATTCAAAAGTATTCTTTATTTTCTTAACTTCATATCAAGTTAAAATAGGTCAAATAAAGTAAAATGGAGAGGGTAATTTAGAAAAAAAATTAATTGGATATTTATCATGTGATTATCAATCAGAGTCAACATTTCACTGTCCTAACTACAGAGAAAGATAAATGCAAAATGCCATAAAGAAACTTGAGAAAAATGTAGTAAGCATATCTAGATGATCATATCAAATAATTAGCCTTTTGTAATTTGCTTCATCATCCTATGTAAAACAGTAAAAAGAATAGTGTAAAAGTTAAGATTTGGGAAGATTACATCAATCAATCTGTCAAACTTGTCAATCCTATGTCATTTTCTTACTTGGCTTCCTATCTTTTTACCAGTTTCGGTTTGAAGATGTTGATTCAGAATTTTGAGTTTATAAATTTTAAAAAAATTAAAAATAATTTTTTAAGAAATATAATATACTTTTTTTATTTTATTTTATGTGGTATCACTTGATTTTACACGTTGTTTGAGAAAAAAAAAGATTTTTGGAATTTGTAATCTAAAACAATTCTTAGATATTATGTGGTTGTGAATTATTTCATTAAGGATAAAAAAAAATTAAAGTTAAATTATTTTTAATTACAGTATGTGATATTCTTTTTGAGATAGAGTAAAAATGAAAGGATGATACATGAGATGGGAAGAAGGGAGTATTTCTTATCTAAAGAGACATGAACGTACATTTTAATTAATTGAAGAGTAAATTTGTGTGTCATATTTCATTAGAATTAAGATTAAAATTTACTACTTAATTAAAGGATCAAAAGCATTATTATCCTTCAAAAAAGTTAATTACACATAATACTGCATATTATATACTCTTTATGTTTCAATTTATGTGGCTAATTTACATTTTGAGAGTCAAAGAATTTGAGCATGGCATTTATACATTTTTTGAAATAAAATTTATACATTTGAAAACTACATAAAAGTACTATAAATCATAATAATTTATAACTTAAAATATTAAAAAATATATGATAAAATTATGGTAAAAAATTAAACTTATTTGAATCTCAAAATTTAAAAATTACCACATAAATTCAGAAGAAAATCCATATGTATAATTTTTTTCACAATAACTTGATTTGTTTCACCTAAAATTTGAGCATATTATATATGGAGTTTTATTAGAGGAGGCAAGTGGGGATGAAAGTTGAAAGTTACAAATCAGAGAGACATAGCCATTTTATTTATTTTGTCCCCACTATTTTGATTTATTTTACAATAATGATTCATTAGAGTTTATTATTTTTATTGAAATAAGTACCACCTTATTAAGTAGTGAAATCCTGACGAATCGTCGTAATCTTAAATTAATGAACAAACAACAAAGATTTATGACGACAAATTTAATTTTAAATTGATGGTCCAAAGTTATCTTGTGTCACAAATTCTGACGGATTAACAGTATTTAAACATAAATTATCAGAATTCAGCTAAACATTTTAACCGATCGCAGTAGCTTGTGTAAAATTTTACCAATATGTTTTTGCTTCAAAATCAATCCAAATCAACTTTCAATGACTCTAAATTTGATATCTAGCATTTTTTTTTCACTTTGTAGCGTGTACTCATATTGGGATCCAATTAAATTGAATTTACGTATTGCAGAACCTATTTTTCAGAATGACACTCTCAATAAGATTTTTTTCATTTCTAAAATTCAAACCCGAGACTAATTTTTTCTCAACAAGTTTTTTCTAAGTTTAGATACGCACCTACTTGCCACCCTCATTGAATTTCAAAACTTTAATATAGTTCTATATCTAAAGATTCATCTCACATTATTGAGTTGTACCATCAGAGATTACATAGGCCACAAAAATCATTGACTTTTTACTTGTATTTTTTAATCATAGTAACAATGACAAATGAGTAGTAATCACCGGATAAGGGAGAGTTGTTCGGATGGTAAGTATTTTTCATTTTCAACCTTAAAATTGTAAGTTGGAGTCACCAAAAAAGCAAAAAAGATAAGAACTTTTAGGGAGGAGTAAAATAAATAAAAAGAGTAGTAATCACCATAACGACGTTTTCTGTTATAAAGAATTAATACTTTTTGTGATATTTAGATAAAAGTTCAGTGATCTTATTCTTGCAAAAAATAGTTTAGTGATTTGTGATACAACAAAATAAAAGTTAAGTGAATTACAAATATGAAATTATTTTGTATGACTTAAAACTATTTAATATTCCAAAATTAACTAAAACGTGTTTCTAATAATTACTATAAGCTTCATGATTTCAACTCATGACTTGTTAACATCAATTCGACTAACTTACCCATCATCATGATTTATCTAGAGATTATCAAATATATTGTGTTTAGACTTTATTTGTTTGTCTTTTTATGATCAAATATTAATAGTCCACCTTATGTTTGTAATGTAATAAAATATAGTATATGGTTGTTGTTTTAGTTTTAGAGTACAATTTTAGCTCCTTCTTCTTGGATTTAACTATTTTAAGTGCTTAATGTAAAGTTTCTTTAACTTTTTAAAATTAATTTAGATTCATCAGATTGATATGTTGCAAAATATGGTGACATTATTCAATCAAGGGATGTTGATTTGAGTATATATATACACCACTATCTCAACATGAAAAATTGAAATTGGAATGTGTAGTCATTTTGATGGTATATATGTGTCTTGTCGTGGTGGATTACTCATTTTCACTTCAAGTGTCTTCTTTTTTAATTTCTTAAGTTGTTCCGTATTTGTATTAAAATCCGATTATTTGAATTCGCACAGCATAAAACTTATTAAGGGATCAAAAAGCTCTTTATCAAAAAAAAAATTATATCTGAAATTCAAACCCAATAATTTAAAATGAAGGAATCCTATTCATCTCACCATAATTATTTGTAGTGTAGTGTAGCTCTCTTCTTTCTACTACTCCTCTTTTTTTATTTCTCGCGGTGTTCGATATCCCGATTAATTTGGATTTGCATTGTGTAAGGTTTATTAAGGGATCAAAGCACTCTTTATCGGGATCTTTTTATACGTAGATTTCGAACCCGAGACTTATAATTTAGAATGGAGAGATCTTAATTATCCGACCACAATCATTGGTGATGTCTCTTCTTTCATGTGTCTTCTTTAATTTCGTGCAATGTACGATATCTGTATAGGCCCCCGGTTAATTTGTATTTGTGTCGCATAAAGCTTATTAAGGGAGAATCATTTTTTTATTAGAATTTTTTCAATACCTAAAATTTGAACCTTGAGACATTTGATTTAGAATGGAAGAATCTTATTCCTTCCACCTCAATCCTTGGAGGTGACTCTTCTTCCATTGACCTTTTTAATTTCTCGCAGTGTTTAATATCTGTATTAGGACCTGATTAATTTGACTTTGTGTTAATATAAAACTTATTAAAGAAGAAACACTCTTAATCATGATTTTCTTTACCTAAAGTTCAAATCAAAGACTTCTGATTTAGGATGCAGAAATCTATATTCATCCCACTCCAATTCTCGATGGTGTCTCTTCATTCCATTGTCTTCTTTTCTTTCTTTCCATTGTGTTTTCACTTTACTATGCTTGTAGTCAGAGAAAAACTTGATCAAATTGTAGAAAGATACATGCATTGCCATTGATTTGAAAGGCATCACACATTCCAACTCAAGAAAGTTGAAGATTATGAAGTTCAATCTATAATTCATAGGCTAGGAGAAAAAAAGGTAATCCCATAGAGAGATATTGTCGTTTGGTACTTTTGATCGTTGGTTAGGAAGTGATTTATGTACCTATAAAAAATTAGCATAATAAATATTATGTTTAATTTGGTGATTTTTCAATTGTTTTGTATAAAATTAAGCATACTTAAATATAGCGTTTTGATTATCATTTTATAATTCCACATAATTATTGTAATATGTATAAGTTATGAGTCAATTTATATATTATGTTATGTCAGATAAAAGATAGAATAATTAATATATGAATAATTATTTCATACACATAATACTATAATTTTAAATGTTTTTTTTTATTTTTAAGAATATTAGGATCTTTTGGCAGTGCATAAGAATAATATTGAATAGGGTGTATTAGTAATACTAATGCACAAAGTTAAAAGTTCATGCAGCTTACTCATTATTCCTTGTAAAAGGATATATCATAGATCTAAAGTATCGTTTACGGTTCACATGAATTTAGTAGATTTTTTCCTTATTATATGTATTACTATCAGAAATAGAGATTTTTTTCACTGAGAATCAATGAAAAATTTTGTGTTATAAAACATAATTTCCCACACAATTTTCACCAAATTAAATCATCTCACAAATGGAAAAACGCATGGTGGAAAACAAATTTTCATTGAAATACTGAGAAGCTTCCTAATTTTTTCATGTTAAAACACTGCTATTTTTCTTTTCTCACTGATTCAGTAAAAATATATGTGGGAATAACCCCTGAATATTTTTCAGTGGAAAATTTCAATGTGAAAATAAGATATTTTTTTTAGAAATGTATGTATTAAGAAAGTGAAGTCAATTATTATTTTATACTAAGTTGAGCTCGTTCTAGAAATTCATAAACTTTAAATTTTGAATCTACTCTATTTATGATGAGCCTCTACCTTTTAAAAGCTAGTTTATACAACAAACATGCTCATCTTTTGCCTTTTAGCCCTACAAATACACACACGTGTGTAGTATCTTTGAATACAAGCAACTAGTCTCTTTTTAGAAATGGCATATAAACGCACGCTCGAGGGGGTCGCACACATAAGTGAGGAGTGAGGACTATTTGGTAAAATATTACATCGTATATATAAGGTACTTTTTAAATTTTAGGGTGTATATATATATAGATTTTGAATATCTTGAACTCAAGATTAGAGGTTGATTTAGAGTTTGTTTGGATAAGATTTTAATCTGATCAAATTAGATTTCAATCTCTTTTTCAGATTAATTGAGTGTTTGGTAAAATAGAAAAGCAATTAAAAAAAAACTAAAAGCTAAAAGTTGGAATCCATTTACTCTTTTATCCCTTATAATTTTCCCAAATTCCAACACTACCCTCACTTTTCAGCCCTAAAATATATGAAAGTACTCTTTTTTCTCTCATTCTCATCCCGTTTCACCATCTTTTCCTTGCTTCTACAATAAAAAAGTGCTTAACAGCACTTGTTTACCAAACGCATTAACAATTTTTTTTTGCAATTTCAGCAATTTTTATCCAAACACTTATCTGCTTATTTATAAGCACTTATTTTCAGCTTTTAATTACATTGTTTAAAAGCTACTTTTTTAAGCAAATCCAAACAGGCTCTTAGTGATTTAGGGGGTTCAAAATTTATTTTTGAAGTTCCACGTTCAAATCTCATGCACTACATTTCAAACTCTTTTAGTGAAAATTCTTGATCCGCCACTGTATATAACATAAGCTAAGAATATAAAAACGCCCAATTATTTTTTATAGCACAGCGCCTAAAGCCATGCCACATAACATGCACTATAGCACGGTTGGTTTTTGTTTATTATAGCAAACAATGCAGGCTTACTGCACGCCCAATTCTCAAGGGCATCATTGTGATGACAACAATTCACAAAAAGAGAACAATTGTTTTTATGTTGTGTCCCTTTCCAAAATCTTATTAATTTCCAATGTTGGTAAACCAAACTTTCATAGGAACCCTTTTGGTTCTTGAACCTTTTTTCTACTTTTTATATTTACCCTAGCGAGTATTGTGGTGGAATGTATATTTAATGATGTCGCAGGTTTGAACCTTGAAAATGAAAAGAATTCGAATAGGGAGTGCCAGGGGGCGGAGCCACCTTAGGCGAAGAGTGGTCTGGTGCACACCCTTCGCTGAAAAATTACGTTGGCCACCTTAGGCGAAGGGTGATCTGATGCACACCCTTCGCCGGAAAATTACATGCGGAGGTTAATGTTAGTAGTTATTATGAGTGTATATTTAATTTTGCACACTTTTAGCATAATTGAGAAGGAAATTTTTACACCCTTCGCCAAATCCTGGCTCCGCCACTCGGTAGTGCTTCCCCTTTTAGTGACCCTTACATGATATGAATATGAATTAGTTGGGACGACCCAAAACGAGTACATCAGTAAGAAATTAAAGAAAAAAACAAATAGCAATATTGTACACAGTGGCGGAGCCAGAAATTTTATAAAGGGTGTGCAAAAAGAGTAAGCCCAATATAACTTTGGTGGAGTTTGAAAAATAAAAAAGGAAGAGTAGAGATAGCTAGTAATTAGGTGGACCTACAGAATACAGATATAGCAATTATTGATAAAAACATGAACAGTAAAACTTAATGGGCTTTGAACTCCTAACCTCCCGACCACTTTCAAGGCCTTTTACCATTCGGCCAAAGGCTATAACAGTGACAAGTGTGTGCAAAAGTGGTGTATGTTTCAATATTTTATAATTTTGACATATATACACAGTATAATTTTTCGACGAAGGGTGTTCACTGACACGCCCTTGACTGACTGTAGCTCCGCCCCTGATTGTACATCTAAATAAAGACAATGTGGTGCAAGAAGTATCCTGAATTCAAGCAAGATTCGAAAAAAGACCATACCCTAAGAAATGTAATGTAGACGATCTATCTTATACAAACATTTGTAATTAATTCCACGGCTCAAAGTATGTTTTCTGTTTATGATGTTCATGAATTTTCGAAGATTGCATATCTCAACTGAGGTTAATTATGAAATAAATTGGCATCCACTTGTTGGTATGGTGGATATAATAATAATACTCTATAGATTAAAATTCACAATATGTTTAATGTTAGTGGGTTTTCATTAATTTGAAGATTGAATCTAAAGTTAAATGAAGTAGTATTGTTTATCACAAGACTCGATGTTTAACTTTACTATTATTAGAAAAAGGTACAATATTGACATTAAGAAATAATGTACATTGATTTGATGATGATTAACAACACTTATGACAGACAGCTTGCACTTTAATTATATTATCACTGTAACACGTCTATCGTACAAAATATATACATTTTGTTAGGTCCACTGCACCTGCCTGTCTCACCCATTCTTCACCCATGTCCAACTTATGTAATAATCTTATGCTACCTAAGACACTTCACACAAATTGTTCATAAAAACCTCAAGAATTTGCATTTTCGGAAGCGGAATTACAGTTCTGCTTACGGGATAATTTAACAACTTAATCTAGACTTTGTATTTGGGGAGAGGTGATGATTAGACATGACATGACGCAGTTACAACTTATTGAGGACATAATCTTAGATAGGAAGGTGTGGCGAGCAGGGGCGGAGCTACAGCCCGTCAAGGGCGTGCAAGTGAACACCTTTAGTCAAAAAATTATATTGTGTATATATGTCAAAATTATAAAATATTAAAACATAAACCACTTTTGCACACACTTGTCACTGTTATAGCCTTTGGCCGAATGGTAAAAGGCCTTGAAAGTGGTCGGCAGGTTGGGAGTTCGAAGCCCATTAAGTTTTAATGTTCATGTTTTTGTCAATAATCACTATATCTGTATTCTGTAGGTCCACCTAATCACTAGCTATCTCTACTCTTCCCTTTTTATTTTTCAAACTCCACCAAAGTTATATTTGGCTTACTCTTTTTGCACACCCTTTATAAAATTTCTGGCTCTGCCACTGGTGGCTAGCGCGTATTAGGGTAGAAGGTCTGAGTGTGTCCATGCTAGTAGGTAGGAGTGTTGTCCTTATTAGTAGTTGTAACAAGCTTCTTGTTCCTGGATTCTTGTTGATATATGTGGTTTCGGGTAAATCGCTTATCGTATTATTTTGTGGTAGTATTGCTCTATTAAATTATTTGTTGTTATGTTACTCCTTATTGTCTTTTGTAATTCTATTATATCTTTTTCTAGATTGTATTTTGTCTTGAGCCGAGGGTCTTCCGGAAACAGCTTCTCTACCTCACTTCTGAGGTAGTGATACGGACTGCGTACACTCTAATCTTCTCAAACCCGAATGTGTAGGAATACACTAGGTATGTTGTTGTAATCTAGACCTTTATTTGTGTTTTGAAAAAATCACTCAATATATATAAATAGCTTATTCAGAAGTCAATAAGCTACATTTTCTAGAATTCAAAATTCATAAACTCAAATTCTAACTCTACCTCTGCGCATCTTCAATTTAATTTTTTTGGGTGGGGGCGAGGGTGGGGGATAGATTGATGAATGATTTGAATTATTTTTTTCCCATGTACATATAAGCTTCCAAGGACATTTGATTGGAAGCTCATTGTTAAAACTCCTATTTTGCAAACATCACCAGTCACCATTATGTTCAATAGTAAGTACAACATAATGATACCAATATTTATGTCTAAATTTCAATATATATTGGAGTTTACTATACGAGTCATCAATACATATTCTCCTTTTAAGTCGAAAGTTTGCATACCTAGCCTATTTGTACAATGTCATTTTCTCCTTAATTTCGAATATCAAAATTGAATTTAAATTAAGTGGCTATTATTGAAAAAAAACTTGAAAATATTAACAAATATGAAGATTGATAGTTCAAACTTTAGAAAAATTTCAATTTTGAACATATATGTCTGAAACTTCAAAAATACGTATTAAAAGATTGGCATTGGCATCGGCAAACCAAACTTTAGGTAAAAATATCAAAAGTTTATCACCAAAATTTAGACACAAATTCTTACGACGACTTCGATTGTATATGCTTGAAGTTGGATCAGTGGCTAAACTTGCAAATTTATATACACTGGAGTTATAGCTTAAATGATGATCCCAAAATCGATTGCCCTTTTTTAAGTCCTAAATCCTGATTTGTTGGGTTATTTGGATATGAATTGGTGCATGGGCTAATCAAATCAAATTAATGGGCCTTAAATTCATCTATGAGATCTTTACATGAATAGCCACGCAGATTTACTATTTACTTTTTTTAAACTAATAAGACAAAAATTATACACAACCATATATATTATACATAAATTATAGTATATATATACATCTATTGGAGCCGGGGGTCTTAACGGAAACAACCTCTATACTTCACCTTTGAGGTAAAGGTACGATCTGATTATATTCTATCCTCTCAAGACTAACACTTTGTCGGAATATACGGAGTGTGTTATTATTGTTATGTATATATCTACTAATTAATTTTAGTTTAATCGATTGGGTGGACGACTATTTAGGTTAATTCTTCGATCTATTATAACTCATGGGCCAACCAAGAGTCAAAAGCCCATAAAACACCCCTATCCAAAACTTTAATCTTTTTCTTTTATCTCTATAGAAATACCACAAACTTTCAAGAATTTCCATTTTTTGCCCACCATGAATCTCCTTAAACTTCATCACCAAAACAACCATTACCATAGCAAATTCTCTTCAATTTCTGGAAATTCATCACCCCATTCATCTTTATCAGCTCCCCACTTTCTCTTTTTCCCTACCCACAAACCAAAAAATTTACCTTTAACTCTTAATTATTCTCTTGACAATTTTAAGCAAAAAAATGTGAGAGCTTTAAGTGTAAAATCCCAAACTTGGAGTGATAAAGAAGAGGAAAATTCAGAAGGGTATGAGTACTTAGCACCTGATGGGGTTGTTTATAAGAAGACTTTGAGACTAGTAGAGGGTGCTATGTTTGCTGCTGTGTCAGGGTTGGCTTATCTCTTGAGCAATTCTCTTGCTATTGAGGTACTTATGGTTCTTGAAATTTGGAAATTTGATGGGTTTTTTGTTGCAGAAAATGCTTTTGATTCTTTTTAATTTGATGTTAAGATTGGGTGATGATTTTACTTTGATTGTTTTTGCATTATTGCTGCACTTGAGCTGAGGGTCTTTTGGAAACCGCCTTTATACCTACCTCCACGAGTTAGTGGTAAGGTCTGCGTACACTCTACCCTCCCAGACTCCACTTGTGGGATTTCACTGGGTATGTTGTTGTTTTTGCATTAGGTAATATAGTAGAGGGTGGAATTGTGTTGTATTACTCAGACAGTAGTTGTAGGAAGTAATTGGTGATTGTCAGCTAAGTAGTTAATGAATTATTGAATTTGTTAAACGTTTCAAATGTGCACTAAGGTATGTCCTTCATCATGTAAAGTAGTAATTGAGTTCTACAGCGATGTACGTTACTACTGAGAGTGGAACTAGTAAAGATTAGGGGAGGGCAGGATGTATGCGGACCTTACCCGTACCTTTGTGGGGTAGGAAGGCTGTTTCCGATAGACCCTCGACTCAAAAGAGGAGTATTCGAAGCATGGCGTGTGAAAAACTGTTTGTTAAAAAAATGTGGAACTAGTCTTGGTGAAAAACTGTTTGATAGAAAACAATGGTAGCTTTGATATCACTAGGGTTGTGAATTAGGTATGTCTGCTCCCAAAGGCGGATCCAGAATTTGAAGTTTATAGTTTATGGCTTCCTATGACAACCTCTAAGTTAATATATACAGTATATGATTATAACTACTTTTACAGTCAAATATTTATAGATATTTTGTAGAATTCTTAATACATATATACAAGATTTAGGCAAAAGCTACTCGGTTCACGTGAACCCGTAACTTAGAACTTAGAAGTTAGCTCCACCCATGTCTGCTGCCAACATCCAAGATTATGTGATTCTGATTTGATTGGTCGAGTTTTTTCTTTTTGTGTGTGATAATGGTGTAAATAGTCTAGCTTCTATTTTTTTAACTGTTTCAAAAGTTCATATCTTTTCTATCAATACTTGGCTTTGTTGGTGGTTGCGAGGAACTTGTGGTACAGGATCAAAAGAACCAGCCCATTGAGGGTTATTTAGGTCGAGCATTCTGTATTTTTGTAGGCAATCCAACTTTAGTCTATGACTTTGTTTAATGTTAACTGACATTAACTCAGACCTGTTGCATCGTAGTTTTAGTTTGTATCCCGTTACTAGTTTCTCTTAGCTTGTCTTGTATTATCTGTCATTTCTTGCTGGTGGTTTTGATCTCCTAAAGGAAATTTGGCTTTGCATGTAGCACAGAATTACTTCGGCTGTTTCTTCGCATTGCCAATCGTTATATCCTCGATGAGATGGGGCGTCGCAGCTGGCAGGAAAACCATGGTTTTTCTTCTCCACACGCCTCTTAGATTGACATTCACTTATTCCTGGAACTTGTTCATCTACATTCTCTAACGACATTTATCCCATCTCATTAGGTGGCAACTGTTGTACTCTTGTTTGTCTTGTCTGGTCCAGTGAAAGCATTAAACTATATGGTGAGTGTTGTCTTATAAACCATAAAAGATGTATATAGGCTAGTGAATGTCAAATTTTATCATTGCTTTCTTTTGTTGGCCGATCTTGTGCTCCAATACTTTATGTTCACAAAAGCATTATTCGTATTTCCACCAATTAAAAAAAATACTTCTCATGTTTCTGTGATGTTTCTTACTAAATTAGCTACTTTTTCTCTCCTGATTCAGCTAATGCATGGTTTACTTGGCTTCACAATGGGTTCCTTATGGAGGTATGTTGTTATTATTATGCCTCTCTATATCTGAATGCTTATTCGTCAAGTGTTTGCAATGGAATCCGTTTTGACTTGAAGTCTTGCAAGGGCTATATGCCTTGTTGCAACCTCTCACTGGAACACACCACCTCCTTTCCCCTCCCAAAAAAAGAACGGAATAGGTAACAAATAAAGGGACAAACATTAATCTGCAGTCTTCCGCAATACGTATTGCACTGATCCCATCCTCTGTTCTGAACCCCTCCCTCTTTTGACCCCAGAGCCCTCAATTAAATGGAAGAAAATATGCGGAGGGGATATTTTTCCCTACAACAGAAATTTGCAGTTGCTCCATTTTACATCCAAAAAGTACCAAAAGGAGTTGTAGCCTTGTAGGTCGATTGCTTTGTCATTTGCACAAATGATTAATAGTGTACTGACTTCTGTGTTGAGATGTTCTGGGGTTCACTATATACAAAGTTATCCACTGGACCATATATTGTTCATCCTTCACAATTCACATGAAATGTTGCTGCTGTCTGATATTTTAATGATTGCTTGCTCTTCTATTTCTCGCCAGGTTGAGAACAAGTTGGGGTGTCTCAATCTTCTTGTGCGCTCTTGTATGTTCTCTCCCTCCACTGTTTTCCCACTTTGAGAGTGTTTAATAAATCACAGGCAATTCCAACAAGGGATATCTATTTTGATTTGCAGGCTCGGGCTGTGGGTGCTCTCGGATATGTTATATTATCCTCATTTTTAATAGGAGAAAACATCCTTGCACTGGTAACTTATAACTTCAATGATCTTCTTTACAATTGTTCAGTTTTTCTTTACAAAAGAAATGACCACTCATGTGTTCATTCTTTGCTTGTAGATCACGATAAATATTCATGCTTCTCTCTCGTACATCCTCACATCTTTAGGCAGTCCGATAGTTCCATCTATGAATTTTATATACACTTTATTCGGGACTCTGGTAAGTCTGATGCCTTCTTCTTATCTATTCAATTTGCGCGTAGAAAGCTAATATTTTCTTTCTTCAACTATTTTGCTTCCTGGTCCTGCAGCTTTTGATAAATTGTGCATTCTTCGTGTCCTTGCTGCATCTTCTCTATGCCATTTTTCTTACCAAATTCGGCATGAAAGCTAATTTGAGACTGCCAAGGTGGTTAGCTATAGCTATTTAAACAGGCAAAAACGTGCACACTCTCATTCAAGACGCGGTAGAAATGGGACTCAGCTCGGATACTACACCACCGTGATGGTTGATACAAGATTATTTTGATCATCATTAATCCAAGATTGTCGATTTGAATTGGCAATCAACTTCATCTATTGTTCAAAGAAATACAAAGTCAGCAACAAAATGTAATTGTCCAGTTTACTTGTACATGTATTTGTAATGCATATTGGCGAGTATCTAATGCATTGAAATCCTATCTTTGAATGCATTGCTTAGAATTAAAATTGTTAAAATTCATAATTGTTGTGCAAGATGTTATGGACTTTGGAAAAGCAACAGAATAGAGAGTAATTAGACTAATTCTTGAAAATTGATTTGAAGAACTAATAAGACAGTATATTGGTGAGGTGTGGAGAGGGTAGGATGTACGCAAACCTTACCCCTACCTTTGTGGGGTAGAGAGGTTTCCGATAGACCCTCGGAACAATGACGGTTACAAGAACATCTAAACCATTTTATATTTCTTTTAGTCTTTTGGACTAATGGTTACCAGAAACAACGATTTCAGTAAAAAAGCAACTAATCAAAGAAATAAATAGATGGGGGGAGAAGTGGAACATATACTCAGTTCAAATACAATAACCATCAATCTTCAAACCACATAATAACTATTGTTAAAACATGACCTCTTTAGCAAGGTCAACAAATCAAAAAATACTAGACAATCATCTTAGTCAAACTACAATCGAAAAAAAGAAATTCATTCTAGCTACTTGAGTAAACTTGAATTTGAAGGTGAGTTCAAACAACAACGCTCTCAGCACGTGAAATTGAACCCCAAACATCCTTCAAGCCCGGTTCAGGAATCGGCTAGGTAAGGAAAATCAAACTTCAAATCCTAGGTAGATCCCAGGTTGAAAGCTAGAAACAAAAGCATCAAGAAGGTCACAACTGTATCATATATCACTAATAGAAGGAAAAGATGATCTCGAGTTCATCGAGGATGAGAAAAGGTGTACCAAAAATTAGAGCGTAAAGACAGCTCAAGCTTCTTTCCTTGTTATCCTGTCATTCAAAAGTGAAAAGCATTAGGAATCAATTGTTTACAGTATGTGAATATATCAATCAGCATGAGCCAGAAATGGAAGAACTAGTGAATGAGTCGTTCAATACATTGTGACATGAAACGTTTCATATGCTCGATAAAGTAGAGAGATAAGAATCTTCATATTTACTTTACGCCAGAAATGTTAATAAAGAAAACTGGATACTGAAATATGGGTCTTGGATCTTTGTATTCTAGATATTGTGCTGAAATCATATGAGATATAGTTGGGCGCGGGATACAATAAGAATCAAGCACAATGTTTCTCACCTGAAACAGTATATTCCGAGCGCTGATGTGATTTCATGAATAACAGATGTGGCAAAATGTAGATAGAGTGATACTGAACAAGATGGGAAGAAATAATAATAATCAGCCAATAATTCATAAAGTTGAAAAAAGACAAGATAAAGACACTTGATCGGAGATCTCTCGATCAAAACAGCATATCATATCCATCTAAATCGCTAAAGCAGATGTAATACCTGAGTATGCAGTGAAAGCGAGAAGAACCCAGAACTCATCAACCATAGGAACTCTGCAAAGAAAAGATTCTCATGAGTGTACAGAAATACAAGAATTCCGAAAAAGAATATCAGTGACATGTAAAAGCCACACTCTCCAAAAGCTGGTACGACATAAATAAACGAGACTGGTTTCCACTTACCCATCATTAAGTCTGGCAGTGAGCGCATTTGCAACGGCAAAAGGTAGACAAAGCAGAGACTGCAAACATAAAGTTACACTTCAAAAACACTAAAACCACAATGCTCGGAGCATCATCTATTTATTTGTCGTCTTCTATTAATAAATTGTTTTCTACCATACTATCTCATTCAATATTCAATGGAGCGATTATCAGCAACAATGAAACAACACAAATTCTCTGTCAAGACTAACTCTGAGGATACAGTTCTCGAACTGATACACTTAAGTGTGTCAATTTTAAGAAAGAAAGATGTTTTTTTGTCAGAAATTTCGGGGGCAGCTGAAATTATAGCAACTGTATTACCCCATAAAATGCATTGAAGCTTCATTGTTTTCTCAAAAGAGCAGGTTTAACTCTCCTACTGATGGAGTCAAATAGACTTTATGCAAATCTGCAAGCTTCCAGGTGACCACCACAATCCCTCAACATTCCCTATCGACCCCTCCCCAAGGACTGATCACTTCTGCTCCTAACTATTCGGCTAATATCACTGCTGCTCCTAATCATTGGCTACGAATTGGGATGAAAGCTTTCCGGGGCTGAGATTAAGGTGATGGGAGGCAGGCTGTTAGGGTTGTGCGCAGAAGGTGCATGAATGCAAGCTCACAAGGTCTGATCTTTTTACTGGTTTCTTTTTGTTTTTCAGGAGAAGGAGAGGGCGAGAGCACCGTAGGTATTTCAAAGACAAAAAGGGCTGATGTAACTGAGAAAAATTCAAAACCTGATGTAACAGAATGCAAGACTTCAATGTGAATTGTACCTACGAAGTAAATGGGACTCGGTAGACCCACTTGCCAAATCCAAATGCAAGTACGTTATAGATCGAAGACGCCAAAAAATGCAAGTTATTAAGCCTCAAACGATCCAGTTCAACACAGAAAGTTTCTTATTCTATCCTTTTTTTTCCTTTAAAAAGCCAATTGGAATAACTTCCAATGGAGTATTGAAGACTCATCACTTGAAGGAGTCACCAGAATGTGTGTGATGGGGGCTAAAAAATATCTGTTTGTTTGCACTGCAAAATAGGTTTTCTCTTTGATAAAGTAAGAATAGGAGTTATTAA
Organism: Jaltomata sinuosa; assembly: GCA_003996215.1. Lineage (NCBI taxonomy): Eukaryota > Viridiplantae > Streptophyta > Magnoliopsida > Solanales > Solanaceae > Jaltomata > Jaltomata sinuosa. Next base: position 157,036 of record QJPP01000021.1, read on the forward strand.
TAAAGTAGATGTCAGACTCCTCGACTGAAATCGTAAGTCATAGATACCAACTTAAAGAAAAGATAGGTTAGTTTAAACCAGAAAGAATTCTAGACACCCTGCCAATCTAAAGACCTTATAAAATTAATATAGCACATCAGAAAAAGCAGCGTACCATGCACATATTCGTTTTCAGACCCTTGGGTTCATCGCACAGGTGAGCCAAAATCATCCTTCCCTGCAGAAAACACCTTACTCAGAAACAATTTAAGATGAACTTAAAATAGATTTTGAGCATGGCATTGGTACAACTAGCAAGAGATGAGATTCAAGAATGCAGCTAAAGATCTGCAACTACGCATCTGTGCAAGTATCTTCAGGAAACAGCTCATACTCAATAATTGAGATGACATAACATCTAAGAGAGCAGAAAACGTCGGTATACAGCAGTTATCAGCTTTCTGGAGATCTCATTTTACAATAGGTTTCCCAGCAAGCAAATGTAAAAATGCATAAAACCAAGAGCAAGACGGAGATAAATTACCACTAGAAATCCGAAAGCAAGCCCAGTTCCCACGACCACAAGATGAGGATAGTTCTTTATTAAATCAGATGGAGATAAATAGTCCCTGCATAACAGCCAATATTAATACCATGATATGGTCCCAAAATAATTAGTATTCTGAAAGTGAGAGATACCACAGAAGCACTCCTCCCAGTAGCACAACAAATGGGTAAAGCTGTCAACATGAGAAGTGAAATTTTTCAGCGACGGACTAAATCACCAAACCATCTATATAATCTAAGAAACGCACTTACCATGGCCAGTGCCCGCGGCATACTTCCTTTTGTCGCCTGAACAACCTTATGAACATTGTTAACACTGACAAAAAATAATAGTTTTTAAACATAATATATATTTTTCTTTGTCAGGAAAAAAAATACTGCCAAAAACAATTGACGTTAATACTGTTCAACTGATCTTAACTGTTACAGCTGACTAAAGTACTATAGTAGCTAGAATTCAGAATCTTCAGATGATGAGTATCACAGAAATGGTCAATGCTTTCATCAGAAAGGTGAAACCATGCAGTATAAAGTTTAACTATCCAAAGAGATGCAATACTACAATTTTAATGATGGACAATTGGGCATTGCCAAGATCTATAAAAATGATGGATGTTGTCAATTGCCAATAAGCCATTTGCAATGATCTGATAAATAAAACGCATGTCTATTTCAAGCCCATTGGCAAGAGATCAGAAAGAATTATGGAAGAAAAAGGAGAAGACCCATCAAAGTATGAAAAAGTACTCACTTGCAATAGACCGTTGGAATAACAGCAAAAGCTACCATCAGCAACAACACGGCTCTATTGGTCGGAATTTCTGAAGTCAAAGGATAACGGGAATAAGAATAATAAGAAAACACTAAAATCAACTTTGAATAGACAGGGAACATAGTCAGTATCCGGAAATAATACATATGGATAGGTTGATGAAAGCAACAATCATCTGACGGCAGGTATAGAGGCACAGAGTTCATAAAGCATAAAAATTAGAATATGAAATCACTTGGAACTCCCATTTGAAATAAGAATAAGAAAAGAAAAGAAAGAGATCAAACACGACATGTACTAGAAGTGAAATGTTGTGAGGTGCATTGGATAAAGGATGCAAGTAACACACTTTAACCAGCTAGGACAGGAGTCCAAGGATCTTTAAGCTTCTTGATTATGAGCAAACTGTAAAAAGCCTAAGTCAGAAGTCATGCAAATTACGTAATTGAAGTGCTGTAACTCAATAATAAGTACCCAAGGAGGCAAGTACCCCTTTTAATCAGCTTCAATATGTTACAGACGTCTGACACTACCCTCCCCCAATAATTTTCTTTGCTAAATGACTGCTGGCCCCTGCTTAATGCAGCTAGAAATTAGAGTTTAAGCACTAACACTGCGAGACAAAATCAAGTAGCCAATGTCACGATGTCTCAAACAGCTACTCTAACTGAAGAGTATCCGTACTATAACGACCCCCCACTTTTAATAAACCATCTTGTCTTAGCTTTTACTCCTATGGCGTGATGTGTGAACTCTAGCATGAGTACTTTCTCTTAGATATAGTTAAGATGTATAAACTTCCTAATTCTTTAAACAATAAACTAAAAGAGAACTTCAGGAAAATGACCCATCTTAACCAGCTGCGGATGACAAGAAGTTTTAACTTCAAGCCTTCATAGGTTCTGAGGTCAAGAAAGTGTCTTGATCATGAGTTGTTATGCAACGACTAATTCAGAAGTCATACAACTCCATAAACAGAAGCAAAAAAATCTACCATTTGCAGCAGAATTCAAAGTTCAAAAGCTTTCAAGTTTAATACATAAAATCATAAGTGTTCATTAAAAAAAAAACTGCTTCAAATTAAAAGGCGAGAAGGTCAAGGGAAAACTTAACTGAAAAAAGAGCATAATTCTTTTTTATAAGAAAAAAATAAAGAGCATAATATAATCTATATAACTACACAAATATCATATCAGCTAAAGTACCTCCGATCAATACTCGGCACTTCATAATACAGAGAGAGAGGGAGAGAGAGAGAGAGAGAGAGGGTTGGGGAGAAACTTAAGCTGAAAAACAAAAGACACTTTATGCAAGTCTCACCGTTCAGAAAAGGAACCCAACTCACGAGTGGCATAGACTTCCCAAACGGGTGAGCCCACCACTCAGATCCTGAAATCATAAAAAGTGTCAATCTGTTATTAGAGAAAACTGGTAGAATGTGCCAAAACAATAGACTGGGGTAGTCGGGAGTGAGGAAGGACATCAGAGGGGATGTCCTATTGGGAAGTTTCACATGTATTTCAAAAGGGGGCGGGGGAGAGAGAGAAAAACCAAGCTTACCCACTAGAGCTGTAAAGAAATGGCTGAGATATATCAACATGAGACCCTCTGTCGGTCCATTTACTACAGGAAGAACTAGAGTGTTGGTGAAATAGCTGCAAAAGGGAGCAACATCCAAAAACAAGGTTAAGAGATCACAGATACTAAAAAATTCATGAAAACTAAGATGAAACATTGATCCAGATATCTATCTCATAAAGTTTTTTTTCCCAGATAACCAAGAAATCCGTTGTTTACGGCTTCGAAACTCAGGAGCAAATGGACCCGCCCTCTACCCTTACCAACTTAAATACAAGACTTGGCTAACCAGCTAGGATTCGAACTTGTGATGTGCGCCTAGCCACCTACCACATATCCCGTGTTGTATTACCTTTGCCATAGCACAAAAATCCCAGGGCATTTCTCTCTTATATAGTTTAATTAAATTATCTTCGAAACCCATGTATCTTGTAGAGATATTGAGTTCATTACTATTCAAATAGCTATAGCAACTAGGCACAGCATTTGATTTATATTTCCTCTTACTAATCAGTCCTAATATTCTAAGCCAATTTATCCAAAAACTAGACATATTGAAGAGTTACATAGAAACACCTACCTTTCCCAAGTAGCGAAGTAGAAAGGAACAGCTGATATAACCCAGAACCAGAAAGCATCCCGTCCACACATAGCAGTGCTCCCAAAAGCCAAGGCTTCAAACTGTCCATATTAAACAGGAAATCTGCAAGTCAGAAATCTTCCCAGGGCAAGAAAAAAGATTACTAGAAAACAGGACATACTGCACATGCAAGCGCATCACATCCTGCAAATTGTGAAAGCCAAGACATCTGATTAGAATCATAGCAAGAAATCTAATCAGAATCACAGCAATTCGCATATGCCCAACTTAGACAATAACATACAAATATATAACTGAGAAAAGGAGGAGCAATCACCATGATCAAAAAGCTCTCCTAGTGGACTAGAGGAATTTGTTCGTCTTGCTTGCTTTCCATCAACAGCATCAAACGTCTACATGGATTAAGAGTCCAACAAAACAATGCAATCAAAAAGGAACTCCAACAGAAGAAAAAACCAATAGATCTCAGATTACTAAAGCCATTTCAAAGAAGGAATATAAAAATGTACAGCTTTAATAAATAGCTTTTACTACCAAGGGGCAGCACCGAAGATGAATCTAAAGTCAGAGATGACAATATTTTGGTCCATCCAACAGTTCCCCAATGCTACGCACAAACTTAGAGGTAAGTTGCTCTGAGATGAGCTCAATGTTGCATACTTCAAAGGCCATACTATATGCAAAAATAATTGTAACCTAAGTAATAAACTAAACAGTTAAATCTGTAAGTTTTATCTCCTGCCACCATTCCCAGTGACGAGTGAATAGATTGACCTTGAAACAACAACGATTAATTACTCTTGCTATAGAACAAGCTCATATCTTCTCTTTGTTACCTTTTCTTCATAAAAGGATTCGCAAGCCAAACTCGAAGGACATCTCCCCTATTAGATAACAAAACTTTTGACCCCAAAATGCCAGGAACAAGATGTGAACCCTTTTTCAAGTGAAATACCAGTCATACAAATTGAGATGTCCGATCACTTCGAAATTTGTAGATATTCTTTTGAAGGTTTGCCTCTTGAAGAATACTGTTCCATTTTTAGAATATAATGTGATCTCAGTTCAAATTTTTATCAGTCCTATAAGCTTTTTACACTACAGAACGGAGTTACTGTAATAAGGTTCATGTTTTCTCCAAGTTGAACCAATTAATTCAATCTTGAACATACTTACAAGCCCTAAACTTATCAGATTTCTTTCACAGATGTGCATTAGGGATTGGGACTTTCAAGATCTCAGATTTTCAAAGACAGTAACACAGAGGAGGCAGGCAAAACGAAAGATCACAGAGTGCAGACTTAATTTCTATTTTCTACATCAATTGCAAGGAAAACTTCTTACATTCTGAAGAGAACTAAACATAATGGGACAAGGCATTGTGGTCATCAGAATTCATCTGCAAAGATCTATGTGAATTCTTATACCTAATTTTCAGGCCTCATGATGATAGCGCTGCATACATAGTTACATCAGGAGCACCGACTCCTTTATTTTCAATATTACCTAGGTAAGCTGTCTAAACATTCAAGAGAATAGGGTATAGAACAATCAGTGCATCAAAAGTGAATACTCTCATCAGTGCATCAAAAGAGAATACTCTCATCAGTGCATCAAAAGTGAACTCTCATCAGTGCATCAAAAGTGAATACTCTCATCAGTGCATCAAAAGTGAATACTCTCATCAGTGCATCAAAAGTGAATACTCTCATCAGTGCATCAAAGCCGAATACTCTCAGGGACCTCTAACAACTACAACCAGACACGATGACAGTTATGTAGAGAAACCATATACCTCAACTCCAATGTTTCCTTCTTTATGTTTTGTGATTAAAGGTAAAATTCCTATGTTGCATGGATCCTTATTTACCTTGTTGTAACTATATCAAACGAGTGACATGGGTAGGGTATGATTCTTCAAAATAGCGAAAATTAACATAAAAATGTTATACCCATGCCAAATACTTCAATATACCAATATAGGATAAATGTGCATTCCAGAGTCATGTAACGTAGTCAAAATCACACGACGTACAGATTAAAATGTTCCTCAAATGCTACTACAAAGAACCAATGGGGGTAATGAAATATCCTGAGATACAAGTTTATCTAAAGTGACACTTCTAGACCAACGCAGGATGTTTGTAATTGGATCACGCAGCCAAAAAAAAAAAAAGGGGGGGGGGGGGGGGGGTTAAAGATTGGATCGAGCCCTCAAGAACTTACTTGTAACAGCCTATGTTTCCCACTCTTCCAAAGTCAAAAAAGTTGAAAGTACATCTAACGACACCCATTGTCCTCTATGTTCACTAATTTAAAATACACCAAACACAGTTCTACGTACAAAGCCATTATCCTCTATGTTCACCAATTTAAAATACACCAAACACAGTTCTATATACAAATTAAGCATGGAACTCAAAAATTATATATCTGGTTAAAATAATCATGACTGTGAAATGTCAACTATCTAAACATTACTGCTACAAGAGCAAATTGAGAAGATTAGGATGGTGGCTAAGACGGGAAAACCTGATAAAGGAAGAGAAGCAATCCATGCGCAAAATTGACCCATCTTGGAGGAGGTGAATCCAACTGTGGAGAATAAATCTGGGAGAAGAATTATCCAGTAAGAGAGAAGTAGAATATGCAATTAAAAAGCAAAACCACAAACAATTAAATGTTGGACAGACTCATGAGTTACATCATCAGGAAAGTAGAAGAGCTTACTACAATAATATATAAGGATGCGGCAAGCATAACAAATTGAATAACACCATTTCTTAATCCTTGTTGACTTTGTTAAACCATATTTTTTTTAGAGTTTAAGAAAAAGAGAAAAAAAGGTAAGAGTGTCCGAGCAGCATATCAACCACTGTTCCAGTGGAAGGCATCGCTGCCGACAATCCAACTCACCTCCATATCATAAAATTCAGATACTAAAACCCAAATCCTTTAGAAGCCTACATTTATGTATTATGACTTACTAAATAGTAATTAGGAAATTCGGCATCAGTCTTTAATTCTGATCTAACTGTAAATGACTTCACACGCTTCCTTATCAGGACACAAAGATACAGTCTGTTTTACTGGACCTAAAGCAAACTTTCAGCAGATATTCTGTAGCAGCAGATATAAACGGAAACTTCAAAACAAGAAGCAGGAAAAACCAAAGCAGATGCTGAAGAAAATATCCCCTTTCCCCTTGGACAAGTATCAAAAAGCCATCTACTATTACAGACAATGGATACGTGTTCTAGAGAGACAAAGTCCAACTCACATATCCGAGCAGCGCAGATGTGATCAAGAACAAAAATCCTGTAAGTGTAATCTGCAACGGAAGTTATATATCAGACCTCACGGAGGGAAAAAAAGTTTGCAACAAAGACCATAGGTTACAGTGGGACATACCATATTCGGTCTGGGAAACATATACAGAACATGCACACCAAAAAAAAAATTGTCAGTTAACTCCGGAAAAAGCAGAGAAAAAGATACAGCATGATAACCAGGCTAAAGCCATTATCAATTAATTGTTAAAACGGGTAACAAATTCATGTTAGATTATTTCTTCTGGCACCTGATGAGTATACACTTTGTACATGTGCGTTTGTGTGTGTATATATATTTGTGTATGTAAGTATGTATGAAACTGCATCAAAGCCTATTATAACGTCGCAGAAGGAAATGGTCTATGTTTTCCCAATACTCCCAAAGTTGCCATAACAAATTGTTCATTTATTTTATTATCGTCATTATTGTTATCTTCATCATTAAGGAGGCTGTGTGAGTGGCAAAACGTATGTCTCAGTACCAAGATCCTGAAAGCATTTTTTATTTCCTTTTGATAACCATGATCCTGAAAGTTGTTTTATTGCCATCAACATTACAGAATACAGCATTCTGTATATTCATAGAAAAACGAGAAAAGAAGTTCCTCGGATCCATAACCCTTCAATCGACATTCCACACACAGTACTTCTGTTACATTTCAATTCTGAGATCTGCTCTTCTATCCTAGGGTGTATTCAAGCAACTCACTCTACGAGTGAAAGTCTGTTAGACTGTCCATAAACAAAAATCATCCTGAAAATTCTTATGTATCTCCTCTTCCCACATCACAATCTATTCTAAATTCCTAATAGAAACGGTTTCTCCTTTATTCTCTCTTCCCCCCTAACAGGTCATAAAAGAAGTTCTTGTACTCCAATTCGCCAAATGAATTGACAGAAAGATTCTGTGAGCTCACTAAAGAAGTAAATAATGAATACCTTTATACAAAATACATCACTATACAAACACTAGAAATTTAAACACCCATAATTTGCAGACATGCACAAATTGTCAAGGAAAAAAGAATCATCTAGAAATTTCAGAGAAAAACTTACGGCATCCAAAGGGGGAAGAAATTGACACAGCGACTCCAAAAGGGCTGCAACACATACTTAGCAACATAGGAGTGATCCACCCCACTGTATTTGTACCTATGAAGGGCTTGCACTCCATGTGCCCCTATGTAACCCATCCTTCCTTTACCTCCTCTTGCTCCCTCTGAAATCACCTATAAACCAATGGGAATCTGCACAAAAACAATTGGGAAAGTCTCTAAAACCAATACCATAGTTAACACAAATACAAAATTGATAGGGACTATCAAAATAGGATTTTCATAGTTGAATCAGAGAAACAAAAAAGCAGCAAGATTGCATTGCAAGGATATGACAAATTTTATAAAGCTATAGAAACTAACAGAGAACAAATTTGAACATTCAGCCTGAAAACAAAGCAGAAATACATAGGAACATGCCTAAGTTACAAGATTATGACCAACTTTCAGAACCAATACTAGAGTAAACACAACAACAAGAACAACCCCAATGTAGTCCCAAAAGCGGGGTCTCGGGAGGGAGTGTACGCAGACTTTACCCCTACCTTGAGGAGGTAGAGAGGCTGTTTCTAGAAGACCCTCGGCTCGAGTAATAAACATCAGCTAAAAAAATTCAAAAGTAAAGGTGACATAGAAAATAACCGGGAACACAACATAGCATTTAAAAGACGCAATACTAGAGTTAAAATATAAAGAAAACAATTTTTTTCTGAATACTAGAGTAACAGAAAAAACAAATTTGATGGGCACTCAAAATGGGATCGTGAACATAGAAATATGAAAAGGGTATGCTTGGAACTGCAAGTTATGACAAATTTTCTAAAACTAATTCCAGAGTTAAGAGAGAACAAATTTGACGGGGCTATCAAAATGGGGATTTGAACATTGAATTTGAGACACCAAGTAGCAACATAAAAAGGGTATGCTCGAAAATAGGAAGAACATCAGAACTTTCCCAATACTAATTCAAGAGTTAACAGAAAAAAGAACAAACAAACTTGATGGGTACTATCAAAAGATTTTGAACATTGAATCATTGAAACAAAGCAGAAATACAAAAAGGGTATGCTTAGAATGTAAGATAGGATAAATTTCAATAAGCAATACTATCAAAATAAGATTTTGAACATTGAATCAATGAAACTAAGCAGAAATACAAAAAGGGTATGCTTAGAATGTAAATGTGACAAATAAACAATACTATCAAAATAGGATTTGAACATTGAATCTATGAAACTACACAGAAATACAAAAAGGGCATGCTTTAGAATGTAAGAATATCACAAATTTTCAATAAGCAATACTATCAAAAATAGGATTTTGAACATTAAATCAATGAAACTAAGCAGAAATACAAAAAGCGTATGCTTTAGAATGTAAGAATATGACAAATTCTAAACAAGCAATACTATCAAAATAGGATTTTGAACATTGAATCAATGAAACTAAGCATAAATACAAAAAGGGTATGCTCAAAATGTAAGATATGACAAATTTTCGACAAGCAATATTGTCAAAATAGGATTTTGAAGATTGAATCAATGAAACTAAGCAGAAATACAAAAAGGGTATGCTCAAAATGTAAGATATGACAAATTTTCGACAAGCAATACTATCAAAATAGGATTTTGAAGATTGAATCAATGAAACTAAGCAGAAATACAAAAAGGGTATTCTTAGAATGTAAGATATGACAAATTTTCAATAAACAATACTAATATGCTATCAAAATAGGATTTTGAACATTGAATCAATGAAACTAAACAGAAATACAAAAAGGGTATGCTTTAGAATGTAAGAATATGACAAATTTACAATAAGCAATACTATCAAAATAGGATTTTGAAGATTGAATCAATGAAACTAAGCAGACATACAAAAAGGGTATTCTTAGAATGTAAGATATGACAAATTTTCAATAAACAATACTAATATACTATCAAAATAGGATTTTGAACGTTGAATCAATGAAACTAAGCAAAAATACAAAAAGGGTATGCTTAGAATGTAAGAATATGACAAATTTTCAATAAACAATACTATCAAAATAGGATTTTGAAGATTGAATCAATGAAACTAAGCAGACATACAAAAAGGGTATTCTTAGAAGTTAGAATGTAAGATATGACAAATTTTCAATAAACAATACTAATATACTATCAAAATAGGATTTTGAACATTGAATCAATGAAACTAAGCAGAAATACAAAAAGGGTATGCTTTGAATGTAAGAATATGACAAATTTTCAATAAACAATACTATAAAAATAGGATTTTGGACATTGAATCAATGAAACTACACATAAATACAAAAAGGGTATGCTTAGAATGTAAGAATATGACAAATTTTCGAAAAGCAATTGATGGGAAGTATCAAGATGGGGGTTTTGAAGATTGAATCTAAGAAAGAAAGTAGAAATACCAAAAGGGCATCTTTATAATGCAAAGATATAAGAAGAAATAGCCAATTCTTGCAATAAAAATTGAGACTTTGAGAGATTCTGCAACATCTAACTAACCTCTGTGGAAAAAGATGCAGGGAGTGATCCTTGGAGAAGCAATGAGCAATATACAAAAAGAAAGTTTAACGAGAGGAGCAAAAAGAGAGAGAAATGGAAAGAGGACCCGGGTGGGGGTGGGGGGTTTGGGGGGGGGGGAGTTGAAGGATCTATGCTTTCTCTATCTCTAGTTAATTAATGTTTGATTGAGACCATTTGAAGAAGAAAATGTTTGATTGCAAGGGGTTGTTTGGCGTGAGGGATAAGTTATAATAGTCCCGAAAAATAATATTGTATTTGATTGAAGGTATTAGTTAATCTCAAAATAATTTATTAAGTTATTTCATATACATGGTGGGATAACTAATTTTAAAAGTAATTATCGCACAATAATTTATTTCCAACCAAACGATCCTAAATGTCATACGAATAAAAATTGAACATATTCGTATAAAAGGTTCAATTTGTATCATACTGGCGAAGCAGACCGACTGGAGGCCCCAATGTGAAGTTCCAATCAAAATTGATTGAGGGTGTGCTTGGTATGATGGAGAATATTTTTCGCGAAAAATATTTTCATGGAAGGAGGTGTTACGTAAAGTTTTAAGGGTATTTTTGTAATTAGTTATAAAATAGCTATTAATTAAGTAGAACCCTCTACTATATAAAGTAATTTTTCTTTCATTATGAATGATTGATAATACACCCTATCTCTCCTCTTTCTCTCTAAACTACTGAATTCTTCAATAATCACAGTTTTCTTGAAAAATAAGTTAATTTTTTATTTATTTTTTAATTTTTGGTAAGTAAAAATATTATCTCAAAAATATTTAAAGTTTTAATCTCAACTTTAAGGGGGAGGGAGAATTTAATTTTTAAAATAAAATCAAGAGTGTAAAAAAAAGCCCTTGATTCATATGAATTGTGTTAGGGACACAAACATTGACATCAAGAAAAGTAAAAATGAATGGGTTCAGAATTTCGAATATGGTTATTTGGTATGTAGATTAAATTATCTCGGGATTATAGTTTTGGGATTGTAATCCCATGACTAATTTATACCGTGTGGAAGGTGGTATTAAATGATCTCATATTGGATGAGATAAGATGAGATATCTCAAGATTAAGTTTGGAATTAGACTTATACCATGTTGGTTGATAGTATAAATTAGTTCCGAGATAAATTTATACCATCAACTAAATATAGTATAAATTTAATGTCAAACTTAACCATGAGATATCTCACCTTATCCCGCGTACCAAATGACCTCTTAGAGAATCTGCATGCTTTAATATTCAACCAAAAGGAATAAATGCTCTCCATGAAGATGATCAATGTTGATGATGAAGTGATAAATACTTCTTCATATTAATTAAAAAAATTGAATTCGAGTCTTAGACATGGAGTCAATATTACTCTTATGAGACTTTCCAGCAAATCAAATTAATCAAACTTCAAAACAAATTCAAAACACGAAATAGAAAAAAAAAAAAAAAAATCTCCACAAATAAAGGACTACTAGCAACTGACTATTATATTTACTGGACCAGTATATTCTTTGGACAGTCAAAGATAAAAATTCAAAATGGCCAGTCAGCCATGCACACAATACTATGTAGTATTCACAGCTAAGCATTTTCTCATTATTAAACTACTCCCTTCGTTCATTTTTACTTATCGCTATTTTGCTTTTTGAGATTAAATTATACGAATTTTGATCAATATTTAAAATGTATTTTTTTTATCCTATTAATATGAGAAAGATTACAACTTATAATATTTTTCGTATAATTTTCGACCATCTAAATTTAAAATTTAAAATATTAAATTAATCTACTTTAATTTAGCTTTGAAATTTAGTCAAATTGACTTTCGTAAAGTAAAATGTGACAAGTAAAAATAGACGGAGGGAGTAGTATTGTACTATTTTTAGTTTCTCATGTGATAGTTCGTATTCACATCACATTAAAATAATCTACTCGACTTTGACTTTGATTTGAAGGAGTAAATTCTCGCTTCTGTTATTGAAAAGTCAGGACCCGTTGAGAAAGAAATAATCATACCTCTGGAACAGAAATATATTGCACTTCAAAATAGTTACTAAAAGCACTTAAGGAATACTTTTTCTTCTATCATTCAATCGCCTGAGGTCGTAATTACTTGTTTATAATTCATAACAACATCGAATATAAACCTATCATCAAGAGGTGAGGAATTTTATCTTAATCATTAATTTTATAAGTATTTAATCATATCCAATATATTTTCAACTAGTCATTATAAGGTCGTGGGTGTTTGATATCAAAGTATAATAAATTAATAATTTATCAATTACTATTATAGTTTTGTATCAAATGAAATTTTTACATCATATTCTTGAAGATAATTTCTTATTGACAATTTATAACAATTCTAATCATTAGGAGTAATCCAATGAATCGGTTCAATAACCATATATCTACATGCATATGTATGTGATTTAGCTAATGAGATTAGTATTTATCTTATAAATACCACACATGCAACAACCAAAAACAAACAAACACCAAATATATATTCATTGTGTATATGTATAATAACTAATAGCTATTGTGTATATGTAATCCTAAAGCATGATTAAATTAAAGATTGTAGCTGACTGACATTGTCCATCACCATATAGCTAATTGATTAAGAGTTCACGCACAACGCATGTACCCACAAACTAGTATGTGGAGTTTGATTCTCATTTTATTTCTTTTCCTTCCGCGATGTGATTGACGAATAAAATAAATGATCTTCTTCACCTTTCGGCCTTCGAATGGGCTAGCAACTCGAGCATGGTTTTGGGCTTTTTGGTAACAAAATCTTATTGATGTCCATTCTAAAATCCAATAAGATGATGTTGGGCTCAGCCAGCTTAACCTAAGAAGTATATATTGGGCTTTCTAATACTTACTGGGCCAATCACTTAACTTGTGTGTAATGAACACAAACCCAATGCAACAGTAACCAACTTCTTAACTATATTAATAACACTAAAGTTCAATTACAATGCCCCCCCCACCCCCCACCCCCCCCTCTCTAGAGAGGCATATTTCGAATATAGAGGAGAGAAAGTTTCCAACAAAGAAGTACTTTTTCATATCCTTCTATGAACCGTACGAGCACGTCCTCTGTCACCCCCCACCGCGCTTACGGCTCTATACCCCAACCCAACTTGCTCTGGCCCCGTTCCAAAAAAAAAATATAGAAATATTGAAAGTAAGATTTGGGATTGATAGACGGAAGAAGGGAAATGAGAAGATCCAGACCCTTGAGAAGGGAGGTAAGGAGAAAGAGGACTTTGACTCAACAATTCGCATGCCTTTCTTTGCCTTATACTATGCTATTTAACAATTCTTTGCATCTCACGTGCTCCACGAAGGCAAATATGTACACTGACTTTATAACATTGTGTATCTTTCTAATTTTTATTTTTTCATTTTGTAAAGCAAAAAGAGTATGATATAAATATGAATACATTTGTGTTATGAAATGGTTCTGAATTCTGATGATAATATAAGCACCAGGTCATGTTCTGATTAATCGAAGAGAAGGAAATGAAGATCTTTACAGATTAATTAGTCGGTTGGCCAGTAAATTATACACTCAAACTTCTCTATAATAACGTCGTTTGTTATTATAAAAATATATATAATATAATATGTCATTATATGAAAGATCGATTTCACAAAAAACACGATGATTATAGTAAAATGTTATTACAGAGGATTGCTATTACAAAGATGTTTAACTGTAAGGATTAAAAATGCAGAAAGTCCAAATAAATGCTCTATTAAATGTATTATCATTTAAAATAATTATTTCATAAATAAATCAACTCTTTCTCAGCGTTTTGAAATGGAAAACTCAACATTACATAACAGTTGAAACTTATTGTGTAATAGATATGATATTATTTGGTAGGCTTTTGTTGTGTGCATGGATCTCCAATTGAAATCAAACATTAAGCTTGACCTATGATCATGACATAATGTTTGTTTGCTTTTTATTCAAAACTCCTACTATATATAAGTACCCTTTTAACAAAAGGGAATTTCTTAGTTATTAGAATTTCAAATAAAGTAAAAAATATTTGAAATTTATGGTCAAAACGCTTACTTAAACCGATGAAAAATGGTAGGTATTTAGTAAAATATTGTTGTGTGTGTGAATAAAAATCCTACATTGATAGCTAGAAAGATTGGGAAGCTACATATAAAGTGTAAGATCTCTTAATGGTGTGAACTTTTTTGGGGAACTCGTGCGGGCTTGGCACAAATGGGACAATATCTCACTGTGTAAGAATATCTTTGGGTTGGGTGAGCCCAACCAACTAGTATCACAACCCAAATTCAACGTGATGAGTATGGGGATATGGCGGAGTAATGGGGTGTCGTGCTTGATTTGCTTACCTTTATGAGGTTGGAGATGCACACACAATAAGAAGCTAGTTGCGAGCTTCGGTTGCCTTAAAATACTCAGATGATGTAGGTGGCATATAATGAATCTCGGAAATTGATTCGTAAATCGTGGTGATGGGCCACGTGAAACTTAGTTGGAGAGGGAGATTGTTGGGTGTGCGAACAAAAGTTCTACATTGGTATCTGAAAAGATTGGGAAGCTACATATAAGGTGTAGGGTTTCTTAATGGTGTGAGCAGGGGCGGAGCTACATAGTAGCAAGGGTGTGCAGCCGAACACCCTTCGCCGAAAAATTATACCGCGTATATAAGTAAAAAGCTAATTTATATGGCTAAATATTACGTTTTAAACACCCTTGATACATCTGAGGGGTGTAGCCCAGTGGTCTTAGGCGTCCAAAGAAGACAAGGCGACACAACAGCGCAGGTTCTCGAAACCTGATGGCCGCTGTCATTTATTTTTTTAATTATTCTTTTATACATTGAACACTCTTAATAAAAATTTTGGCTCCGCCATTGGGTGTGAGGCCTTTTGGGGAAAATCGTGCGTACTTAGCCCAAAGCGGACAATATGTCAATATCACACCATCTTTGGTTATTGGTTAAACCCAACAACTGGTATCGGAGTCAGATTCAACAGGATGAGTATGAGAATGTGACAGAGTGCGGAGCTTGGTTTACTTACTCTTACGAGCTTGAAAATATGCATACAAGAAGAAGCTAGTTGCGAAATTCGATCTCCATTAAAATACTCAGACGATGACTCGTAAATCGTGGTGATGAACCACATGAAACTTAGTTTAAGGGAGAAATTATTGGGTGTGCGAACAAAAGTCTTACATCGGTAGTTGAAAGGATTTGAAAGCTACATGTAAGATATATGATCTCTTAATGGTGCGAAATATTTTGGAGAAAGTCGTGCGGGTTTAATTTAAAGCAGACAATATCACATCATGTACGAATATCTTTGAACTGACTGAACCCAACAATAATCTAGGGGTGTATAAAATTATAATATATTGATTTGCACATTATCATTGCCCTTAAAAAGAAGATTTTCTAAATGCATGCTAACGTGTTAAATTGCTACCTTTTTGGCTGACTTCTTAACGTGTAGATCACTGTATTGCAATTATTGTACCAATCAATAGTGAATTTAATGAAAAAAGATAGCTCCAAAAGTAATGGTTTCTCTAGAATTAGTACCTAATCATTACCAAATTTTCAACTTTTGATTATAAAAAACTATAGTATTGGATTCGATATTTATAAACCATGAGCTAAATATATATACTTTGATATTTGTAATTATTTCTGCACTATTATATTGCACTACTTTCACAAGTTATTTTGCTCTCAAGAATTTTAAAAAGTGAGAGTCAGAATATTACACCTAGCTAAGTGATATAGAATAAAACTACTACTACAACAACAACATATTTAATGAAATTCTACCAAGTGAGTTCTCAAAAAGGTAGAATGTACGCAGACTTTATATATTACTATTTCGTGGATATAAAAAAGTTGTTTCTGAAAGACCCTCTGCTTAAGTGAAGCAAATCAAAATAGTGATAAAAAAAAATATAGAATAAAACCGAGCTACAATAATCTCTTTCATTTATTTTTCTTCAAAAGAATATGTTAAAGGGCAAAAAGAGGAGTTAGATCTCACCCTGAGATTTTATTTGATTTTATAATTTTATAACATTGATAGAGTATCATTTGTATTGTAATTTTTTTTCCTTTCACTAGAAGTTTTTCAAATGTTTGTACCAAAAAATAATTTCCCTCTCGACACGAATAGTAATGAGATCTGATTCAGAGTTCTAACCTCTAGGAATTACAAAAAATATTCTCTCGAAAGCATTATCCTCACTAATATACTAATACGCAAATTTAAATTTAATTAAATTTCAATATAAATATTCATATAATGAATTTTCATTTTTCTCGTGCAATATCTTACTTAAACAATTCTTCTTATTCTTATTCTTTCTTTTAAGTTCTCCAGCATCATTCAAGAGAAAATACATTGAATAATTTTTGTGAATAAAGTTTAGAATTTATGTCCACCAATAAAGTTAAATCTGATCAAGGAAAAAAGATTCGATAACATTTTCCAAGAACAAATGTAAGCCACATATAAGAAGTCCATACTTGCTTCACATAATAAAAGATCCAAGACCACATGATTTTTTTAATTAAAATAATAAAAGAGATCCAAGACCACATGATTTTCTTATTAAAATATTTATATTTATTATTGTTAAAAAAGGAGAATATTTCCTTTTGAATTATATCTTAGCTTTTAGGATATGCATATTGCATTTCTTCTTCCTTTTTTCCTATTTTAATTGCACTTTTGATCCCTCTAATGTTATTAAATTTTTATTTTAATCCTTATAATATTTAATTAAGCATATTTATTATTTGATTAACTAAAATGTATGTTATGCAAAAAAATACATGATGTTTTGATTATTTAAAGAATTATATTACTCTCAAATATAGAATAACAATATCAAACTTAACTTAACGTAACATACCAATAATTAAATTATTTATTATTTTAAAAATGAAAAAAGACATCAAAATCACCTTAAACTATATTCAAAAAGTCAAAAACACACTTAAACTATTGAAGCGACCTATTATACCCTTATCTTTATTTTTTATGGAACTAATACCACCCTACCAGCTGATGTGCCAAATAAATAAACAAAAATAAAAAAGAGAGCGAGTGAAATCAAAATTAAAGGCCAAAATAATAATTAAAAAAAAAATGTCTTTCCCCACCCCGGCAACTACTCCAGATCTGGAGTCTTCTCCCCCCCCCCCCCCCCCCCCTTCCCCCTTTTCACCATTGTTTTAGTCGAAAATGGAGATGACTGGTTGTCCTTTTTTATACTCCCTCAACCCCTCTTCTTGTTTTTGTCCCTTCAAAATTTAGAAGCTTTTAATTTTCTCTATTCAAAATTTTAAAGAATCAACAATGGAGGTCTTATAAAAAAATTCATCTTCCATCTTCTCCAATCAATAGTTAAATAAATTTTGAACTCCAATTAGACTGTGATGAATTGGACTCGATAAGTTTTGTAAGAAAAGTTTGTGATGATTGTTATGATTTTGGGTGGTGGAAGATGTGAGTTTGTGTTCGGGTGGGTAAAATTAGCAATGGTGAGATAGCAAATTTAGCGATAATGTGACAAACTCGGTGGTAGGTAGCAAACTCAGTTGTAGTTATGATTTTTGGTGGTGAAAGTTATAAGTATGATAACGGTGCAGTGGTAATGGTGGTGGAATTGTGGCGGTTGGTGGTTGATTGTCAAGAAGAAACAAGATGATGACATGATTGTTTTTTTTTTAAAAAAATAGACATTGTATTGATGTGACAGTGACATGAAAATGACATGGAAGTGAGTGTAAAACACTCTCTATTATGCAGCTGGTGATATCGTTGGTAGAGTGGTCTTAGTTCCACAAAAAATAAAGATAAGGGTGTAATAGGTCGCTTTAATAGTTTAGGTATGTCTTCGAGTTTTTGGGTATAGTTTAGGGTAAATTTGATGTCTTTTTCCTTTAAAAAATCATTAAATTTGTGAAGATTCCCATGACTTGTCTCATCACACAAGTTTGATGGTTTAAAAGATTTTCAGCATACATCCAGCATGCACATGGAGGGAGGAAGAGTGTGATCATGCACATAAAAAATGGTTAAAAAGAAGAGAAAATGCATCAAGACCCCCTAAAGTTGATCGACATTTGGAAGTAGACACCTAAATTTTACGAGGGTCTTATTATCTCACTAAATAATTTTAAATGATACTATTACATCATTTTTAGGCCACCTGGCATAGAGAGTGTATCCACTCTCTTAAAGAGCGTAAAAACCCCACAAAAATGACTATAACGTTATTTTTACGATTTTTTTTATAAAATATATTTTTCTATTTTTCTTATTATTTTAACTTTGTTTCTTATTTTTTTTCCTTCTTTCTTCTTGGTAAATTTGATGGACCCCTAGCGCTTTCAATGTCACCATTTCCGTCATAACTCTACTCACTTTTCTGTATCATTTTCATTTTACTCTGTTCAATTTCAAGTTCTTATCTCCATTTTTTTTACATTTCAAATAATTTTGTAAAACCCAATAGATTTCAAGATGATTAGGAGTATCATTCAGTTTTTTATTCAAGCTTCAATTCAGCTATTTACGAATTTTTAAAAATTTATTGATTCTCTACAAAACCTTCATTTTTAATATTATTGCTATCATTCTTTTCAAAATTTTAATTGCAAAAATAATATAAAAATGAGATAAGTTTATTATTGATATCCCCAAAATTATAAAATTTGTTCAGCGATTTTTTAATTTTTACTATCAATTATTTAATAAAAGTTAAAAAAGTAGTAAAGAAAAAAAATTTGAAAAGCTTTTATTGATTATAATGACAGTAGAAGGGAGGGGGTTAGGTGGAGAAGAAGAAAAATCTATAGGTGATGAAGGATTTGGTGAGAAAAATCTATGAAGGGAGAAATTAAGTAGAAAAAGAAAAAAAAAAGTCAAAAAGAAGGAGAGAGAAAGGGGAAAGAGAAAAAAGGAAAAAAAGACTAAAAATGAAAAATATACATATTTAATAAAATTAACACGTGTCAAATAATAATAAGTGCGTGATTAACACTTATATTTTGAAAATTACAATTCATCCGAAAATGTCCGAAAATGATGTAATAGTATCAGTTTGAAATTGTTTAGTGGGGTAATAGGACTCCCGTAAAGTTTAAGTGTCTACTTCCAAATGTCAACCAACTTTAGGGTGGTCTTGATACATTTTCTCTAAAAAGAATGACCCCTTATTCCATCCAACACGGAATTATAATCCCAAAATTATAATTCTTGGATTAATTAATCTACGTACCAAACGACCCTAATGTACTAGAATGTAACAAGACTAAAAGCCATATCTACTTTATGGTTAATTACAAGTTCAAGGAAGATTTCTAATAGTGAATAGGCTTTTGGAACGGGGTAGGTAAAACCAATTCAGTGCACTGAGTTTTTGCTATGCAAGAAATTTAGGAAAAAATCAAAGCACAAGGATTTATTATACGCTACTTTAATACTCTATATTTTTGAAATGGGATATGTAACTAGAGCCAAATTGTAGTGTTAGAGCTCCAATATCCACCACAACAATGTTAGATATGTGTTATTTCTGATTTTGAAAGTTTTGTAGAAGGCTTTAGGAGAAAGCAAGTTGAGTTAAATCTAGCTTAGTTTATAAATATTTAGTTATTAATAAAATGCTAATTATAAAAAAAATGCATCTATAAAATAATTGAAGATTTAAATATGCATAACGAAAAATTACAAAGATAGAAATAAAAATTTATCGATATTTGAAGGACAAAAAGTGCTAATTTTCCATTTCTGTTCTATGAATAGGTCTAACCAAACACATGTGAGTTTGACTTCCACTTACTTAATTACACACAAAAATTGTTTGTCACCAAAATATTTATTTTCACATTACCTAAAAAATAAATAAGAAAAATACTCTCACCGTCTATTTTTACTTGTCACATTTCGCTTTACGAAAGTCGATTTGATTAAACTTTAAAGCTAAATTGAAATAGATTAATTTAATACTTTAATTTTAAATGATCAAAAATTATACGAAAAATGCTATAAGTTGAAATCTTTCTCGTACTAATATGATGAAAAAATACATCTTAAAATGTTGGTCAAAGTTCATGTAATTTAACCTCAAGAAGCAAAATAATGACAAGTAAAAATGGACGAAAAGAGTATTTTACATCACATCAAATAGAATATTTGAGATTTGTTACAACAAAGTTAAAACTTTGAGATTTTTATCTCACTTTTACTTTCTGCTTTCCATAATAATAATAATAATAATAATAATGTGAGAATTTTCTGATGTTAAATTTTCTTCACTTATTCGTATGATTACTTCCTTATATTTTGAATTTCGTTATGAAAATTCTGATTACGCTATTAATTAAATTTAAGTGTTTTCGAGTTACGTTTCAAAGCAAAAAAAGACAACTACTGTTGACTTATGATACGAGGAAAAAAGAGAAGTAAAAATAAACATATGAATTGCTAATTAAACATGAAATGATGAAAGTGAATGATACTTGCACTTTTTGGAGTACTTGAGTTTATAAGAAAACAACAAAAATGTGAAATATCAACCTGAGTTATGATGAAATGATTGAGATCCTTTTATTTTTAATTAGAGATTTTAAATTCAACTTTCGAGAATGAATTTTTTTTATTAAAAGCGTCGTCCAAAAAAATAGGTCTTGCTAAAATGGAACAAAAGGTCTTACTTACAGCTCATGCACACAAGGACTATTTTGTCCTTCTTTGTCTCTTCCTTTTTAGTCCCACCAAATTTGCAAAAAAGCATCTTATCATATAACCCTTTAAGAATACCACTAATTGAGCCTTTATTTATTTGGTATATAATCAATATCTACTTATTAGATTAATTCAAACTTACATTATAACAAGCGTAGGAGTTTCATTCAAATCCTTCTAATCAAAAAATTATATTATATACATAAAATTAAAAAGCGTAAATGAGTAGGATTCGAATTTTCTTATTCATTTGCCAATGAAATATACATGTTAGAGAATATTGATAAACGCTTGAACGTCTACCTTATTCTTTCAAATTATAGAAAAGAAAGTTGAGACTCCCATCAAGAATGTTCCTTTGCGTCACGTAAGGCGCATTAAAGTGAAAGCGAACGATTCTCATGACGAGTTTCTCTTTTTCAAAGATCAATTAATTCAAAATCTTTAATTGAAGATAAAATCGAAGGTAAAAGTTCAAATATAAATTCAATCGCAGATAATATTTTTTTATACAATCCCCGCCCCCACCCACCTTATCAAACACCCCCTCGAAATTTCCCATTATTGTATTACTCATAGAGCATATCCACATTATCTGCCGAAAAATCGGATCTGATTAATAAAGTAATATGATATTATCTGCCAAATCCTTACAACAAATCTAAATTATTTATTCAAAGTCACAAACTTATTGTGTGTTTAATATTTTTAAATTTAATGGAGAACCATCATGTTCCTTCTGCTGATAATTTTATATAATATATATATTTCAGAAGTCACATATTTGTTTTCTTTTCTTGTCAAATTAGGTTTTCGATCTAACTCGTACATAAAAAATTAATTTCAAAGAATAAGAATTGCACAAACCTTATAAGAAGCCCACATTTTTCATCCCTTTATCGATGTGAGATTCATTCCATTCATTATCTCCTTACACGTAGATTCGGATATTCTTTATCCAGGGTTTCACTGTTCGATCTGGTGTGTACACATTCATATATAGACAAGGGATATTTTCACCCTTGTAATTGTTACCATGTTAAATTATATCTTGAGTTTAACTCCTACCCAAAAAACTAGCTCCAAGAAAGAAAAATTGTCCAAATCTTATTAAGGAGTCCAAGGTTCTCGTCCTTCATCGATGTAGGATTCATTCCTTTCATCATTATTTGTATCTTAATTTGTTGCCTAGTGATAAATGAAGTAGATTGATAATTACAATATTTTTTTTAATTTAAATCTCGACATAGGTAAAATAAATAAATAATAAGTAGGTCATTTTTTTCATCTGTCCAAACTTAGATGGATAAAATTATATTATCAGAGGATAACTGATATCTCGTAAAATTAATCAAGATGTGTGTAATCTTTTGTTGACAGAATTATCAGATAGTTATGTTAATAAAAATGACAAATTTCTCGTAAAATTAATTGACGTGCGAGCAAAAAGCTGACCCGAACACTATATATATAAACATTCTTATGGCCCTCGTGAGAACATGACAATTGGTCATGAGTAAACAATAAACCAAATTGCAGTTGAATGAGTCGGATGCCATTAGTTGGTTGTCTAGTTGGCCATCCCTAATTTTGGAATCACATAGTATATGTATTTATTTGGTGTTTAATATTCGTATTAGAATTTGATTAAATTTGGATTCGCGTCAAGACATTCCGTATTAAAGGGTAAAGTGCTCCTGACAAAGACGACTCGAACCCGATATCTCTAATTAAAAATGAAGAAATACTTATCACTCCATCATAATTCTTGTTTTTTTTTAAATGTAATATAATGGAGATATTTTTTTTGGCCTCATGATTTCTAAGGTGCATGATAGATTAGTGGTTAATTAAGAGGTCGCAATTTGCTTCATATATTTAATCAAGATCAAATCTTTTTAGTCACAATATAGCCAAAAATTGCACTGCTGGACCTTCTTTATTCCTATTAGTTTGTAATAATAATAATTTGAAAGAATATATAGTCGGTTTGGATTTGCTTAAAAAAAGTAGCTTTTAAGCAATGTGATTAAAAGCTGAAAATAAGTGCTTATAAATAAATAGATAAGTATTTGGATAAAAAGTGTTGAAATTGAAGAAAAAAAAACTGTTAATGTGTGTGGTAAGCAAGTGCTGTTAAACACTTTTTTGTTGTTGGAGAAAGGGAAAGATGGAGAAGCAGATGAGAATAAGAGAAAAGAGAGTACTTTCATATATTTTAGGGCTGAAAAGTGAGGGTAGTGTTGAAATTTGGGAAAATTATAAGGGATAAAAGGGTAAATGTATTGTTCAAACTTAAAAAGAATTTTAAGCTAAAAGCAAAAAGCTGAGGGGTTCCGGCTTTTAGCTTTTAACTTTTTTTAATCAGTTTTTAGCTTTTTTTTAATTTTTTTTTTTGTTTTACCAAACACTCAATTAATCTAAAAAAGAGATTAAAATCTGGTTTGACCAGATTAAAATCTTATCCAAACAGGCTGATAACCTCTTCTCATATACGATCGAAAGGAGGAAATGAATTCAAGATTTGAATATAATAGATTTAATTTTTGGGTTCTTATTTCTGAATCCAGAGGCGGATGCAACGTTATGATATTGAAGTTCATCTAAATTTAGTATTATGGCATTGAACATAAATTATGTGTAAATATTCACCAAAATTGAAATAAATAGTAGGTTAGATTTTACAATTTTTAAAATATAATGAGTTCAATATTAAAAACTTTTAAAATTGAATCTAATTTAAATTTTGGATCCGTTGCTGTATGAACCCACTACACTTTCGAAATAAAAGGTTCAAATTTTAATATTGGTGACTTTATACAAATACATTCTCCCTGACGCATATTACTTATCCACATTACTAAAAATATATGTCCCAAATTACTTATCAATTTATAAAATTAAGATAGATTTTTTTCTTTTTCATTTCCATTTCATTAGGGTAGACGAAAGACCAAGACAATCTATCGATTAAAATTTATTGCAACTACGAATGTGAACAAATACTTTTTCACTAGACTATTTTAATCCATTGTTGCCCTTATTTTTTTTTTTAAAGTATAAATATTATAAAGTTCCTCCCTAGTTAATCTTAATATTAATGAATAAAACACATAAATAAAGTGTATTAAAAAGAGTTAAAGAGCAAATTAATAAAAATATCTTTTTTATTTATGATTTTAGCGTGTAAAAATAAAGTGAACAAATAAAATAAGACGAAAAAAGTATTATACTTCTCTTCATGAAAATATTGAAACTTACCCGTTAGATCCACCATTGTTAAGGAGGGGATGAGGGACACGTTTTCCTTATTGTATACTTGTCTATAATTTAATTAACATTTATTTCGTGTGACCACTTCGAAATAGTAATGTAAAATTCCATTGTAAACCCTCACCTACCATGGGTAAGTTATAAAACAAAGTAGTCAATTATTGTTTGTTGCTTTATTTACTTTGTATTTTACTAATTTGCTATTATAATTTTTTTCGTAACCATGCTTTGAATATTTGAATTGAGGGTCTATCAGAAATAATATTTTTATCTCACAAAAATAAAGATAATATTTGCATATATTTTATTTTTCTTAAAGCTCATTCGTGAGATTATATTAAATTTGTTATTGCTGTTGTAGCCCAAGGAAGTCTAAATAAATAATAATAATAAAAAAAAAAGGAATGGGTTAAAGAAATCACATGTATTTGGACATCCCAATAAGTTCTTGAAATGTATGAGAAAAAGAATCAAAGATGAAGAAGTAATTCTATATTTGTGAATTGTCAACTTGTCATTATTATGGAGATAGATATATATCATTATTGTAAGAAATTTAGAAATACCTTAAGTTTGGAGTTAGAAAAAAACTTTGAACATTATACCTAACCCAATTTAGTATAGTTTAAAAACATTTGGAGAGTACCCAAGCTAAGTAAGAAAAATTTATTAGCCCTTAGCTAAAATGGGAGAATTCTTCAACTTTTTTCTGTCTAATTAGGAGCCTATTAAAAAAAAAAAAAACTTTTTGAGTATTGAGTGTTGACAATTGATTTTATAAATTAACAATTTTTGGATTGAAGTGTTCAAACTGATAACAAGTAAACAACTAATGTGTTTCGTAAAAAGGTGTTGATAGTCATTTTTATGTTAAAATAATTGAAATGTCCTTACGACTATTTGTAGAAAAATATGAATTTTAAAGTATGTTTACATAAAAAAGATGAATGACAAAAATAGAATCGAGAAATTATTAGGAGTTGTGCTTCAGGAATAGTATTTTGAAAAAGTACAAAAAATAGTAGGAATAAAAATATTATATTAACACAAACCTTTGTGATTCGATCCTTTTCTGAACCTTGCACATCGCGAGAGTTTTAGTGTACTAAATTGTCCCTTCTTTTTTTTTATTAACATAGACAATAGCATAGAGTCATAAGTTAAAAAGTCATAAATTTGGATGATTAACTTATAACTTTTACTTGATTATAACTTATAAACACTTTTAATACTTGTGAAACACGTAAATAAATTAAAAATAATTATAGATTAATTTGACCAGTTTATAAAATTAGCCAAAAGACCATCTAATTTCACTTGAGAGTTAGACATTAAATTAAAATTGAACACTACATATTTTGTTCTATCTAATGTAATATGTTAAAAAAAAAAAACTCTATAATTGAATCCAATCTAGTGATAAAAGTTTCTTTCTCCATGAATTTGAAGTTTGAAAATCACACCAAAATCAGAGTGTGGGGACCATTCAATAATTACAATATAAAAAAATAATTAAACAGACTAAGACGGATGTGGATCATTTTCAATCGTTATATAATGCCACACATCAGTAATTTAAATGATCAACCTATAAGAAGAGTAGGGCTTGGAGTGACACTATTATAGAAAAGGCAGGATAAAAGATAAATAAGATTATTAGATAATAAACAAAGAAAAAATAGAAAAAAATGACGCAATCATATCAAATCTATCGTTATATAAAATGATTTTTTTTATATTATACATAATGATAAATCTTACAATACAATACAATACAATAAAATATAAATAATAATTAAAATAAATATTATATTTAAATTAACACGATAACAACCAATCAAACAAGCTGTTAGTCAAAAGATTAGAAAAAAAGAAAGAAAAGAAAAACTTTTTGCTAATTTGGTACTTAATAGTTAATACTCCATGTGCATCAAATTGTATAATTGTCTATTTATTGAAATTTCATTATTAGGTGAACCATGCACATTGTCCTTTTGCCCCTTCACAATAATGAATTCGAGTTTGAAAAATCTCACCTACCACATTAATGTATGAGTAAGAGAATTCAGGATCCTTACGCTTCGAGTGTACACAAGGTAAATTTCATTTTATTATAATAGTTTATAAATTACATAAAAAAGTAAATTACATTAGATAAATTCCGTGCGACGATCTCAATCGAGAAAGCATGCAAGAGATTTTGAACTTGAGACCTTCCGTTTGAAAGATTACATGCTCATTCAACTTGGCCACCCTTGCGAATTATTAATTTCGTTTTTGTAGTCATATAATACTCATAACTTACTGACTTGACTAATTTAAATTCGCGTTGCGTAAGATTTATTAAAATAAAACATATTCTCTATCAATAATTTCTCTTTACTATGGAAAATATCATAACATATGGAGTAATTACACAATATATAACCACATGGTTAGAGGCATGCTCATGATTCAATAATTAAGTAATATCCGTACGAAAAATCTCTTCACGTTGATCAGAAGTTTTTTTGTAAAATTTGAAATGACGAATCTTTATTTGCAATATATGAATTTATGGGTAAAGTTTTATATATTTTTTTTAAAAAAATTGAAATTTGGAATCAAATTTTTGAAGAATTTGAGATTTTAAATCATTATTTTAAATTGATGTTAAAGTTATCCTTATCACAAATTAAAACTATAAATTTGACTCCAAATCCTATGGTCAAACATTCACTAAGTGTAATCCAATTAAGATTTTAATAACCTTGTTCTTTTTTCCTCTTTCACAAATGTGACCTTGGTTGTCAAATGATATAGGAGTAATTTTTTTTATATAATATGAACACCTTTTACCAATTCAATGAAGGGAAAAATTAATTAATGATTTACTACATACTTAATAATTTAGCAAGAAATCAAGAATATATTAGCTATTTTTAAATATAATTTGCCCACATTTCATGGAAAGTCTCTTTACGTCGAACATGATTTTTTTTTAATTTGCAAAATCTAAAATGACGATTCTTTATTTGCAATAAATGATTTTTTGAGTCAAATTTTACATGTAAAAAATTAAAATCACAACCTAAAATTTGGAATAAATCTTTTTGAAGAATTTGAGATTTCAAATTATTATTTTAAATTGAAATTGAATTTATAGTTATCTCAAATCAAAACTGTAAATTTGAGTCCAAATCCTACCGTCAAACGTCTACTAAGTGTAATCCATTTAAGATCTTAACAACCTTGTTCTTTTTTTCTTTTGACAAATGTGACCTTGGTTGTTATAAATAATATAAAAGTAAAAGTTTTTATATAATATGAACACCTTTTATTTACCAATTCAATAAATGGGAAAAAAATAATAAATGACTAGCTATATACTTAATAATTTAGCAAAGAAATCAAGAATATATTTCCAAGAAGGAAAGAAAAATGAATTATTAACCAATTTTATATAACAATATAAAATATGGACCTAAAAATCTTAATGATCTTGGTAAGCACTTCATGATTAATTATTTCAGGAAAAAAATAAATTAAAGTCTTCAACAATTTTTTATACATCTTAAAATAGAATTAAATTGAATATAGGGACACTTTCGGTAAATAACTAAAGTATCCGAGTCATGTCCACCTACCATTTTGTCGACCTTAAAGGGTAATATAGTAATTTTAATAAGTGGACGAAATTTCTCCGAAAGTATAGGGACTTAAAATATAATATAGGAAGAATACAAGGACCAATCATGTTATCACGGCTTATATAAATACCCAACTTGCTTCCTTCTCTGAAACGCTCACGAGAATACTGATTAACATTTTTTTTAGCTTGTTGTATACTCTTTCTTCTCCAAATTTCTAGGGTTTCTATCTTCTTCGGAATTTTACTGTAAGTAGTACTTTATGCTTGATGAGTTGTACCTTATTTGATCCGATTGTTGTTGTTGTTGAATTCGTTGTTTGTTGATTTGTTTTTTTGTGTAGGATTTGGAAAGATCGAGATTTGTTGGAGAAAAATTGGATTTGGAACAAACATCAATTTTTTAATATTGTAAGTATGGAGCTCCTAATGTTTCTGAAAATTGTTGGAATTTTCGTTATTTTTAGTGTTGTGTTCCTGTTTTTTTGGATGTGATTTGTGGTGAATGTTGTTGATGTGATTAGATTTTGGTGTTTAATAATTCAGGAATTTGTGTTTTTTAAGATAGATCTGAGTTGTTAATACCTGATAAAAAAGAATAAGATCTGATTCGTTAATACTTTCTATTTCGAGAGTCAAACCGTTTAAATTTTACCGTGAAATAAAATTTATATATTTGAAAGCTACATAAAAAGTGCTATATAAATTGCGATCAAAGATAAACTTGTTTGAACTTGAAATCCGAAAGGTGCCTAAATTGGGGAGTAATTGTTTAATGATGGTTTTCGATGAAATTCTTTACCTTTTCTATTCTGTGTTTAATGAAACAGAGACATCATTATTTTCCCATCATTTTCTGAATGATTTTTAAGAAATCATTGTTTTGCTTTTTTGAAGACCTTTTTGTCCCCCTCTGGAAAGTTTGCTATCATTTGTCTTGTTTTATGGTGAAAGTTGTTGGTATGATTAGCTTTTGGTGTATGAAAATTATGGGATTAGTTAAACTTATGATTGTGTAATATTTCAAGATGGATCTGTGATTGGAATAATTTTATAGTAAAAGGTCATTATTTGAAAATAAAATCACTATATTCAGAAATTAAAACTAAATTATATTAACGTATCTGCTACTAAAATTATAGTCAGGGAAAACCTTTTTCACCCTCTTAATAGAAAAGGAGATGTGAGATAGAGTATTATTTTCCTAACAGAGTTTGGGATTTGAGATATGTCCTTCTCTTTTGTTCTTTTCCTCCTTTTTCCTGAAAGTTTTTTTCTTTAAGAAATTTAAGCTATAATTGTTTATTGGAGGCATCCCAAAGTTTCATGTTTTCTAGCTGAACAGTAGGACCCACTTGACCTCCTTCTCCCATCTATACTTATGTGAAAGCATCCATCTTTTTTAGGTTAATCTTTTTGAATAGATAATTTATACAATTCCAAAAGGGTGATCTGATTTGTCACTTCTGTTTATTTTCCTCAATTAAAATTCAAAGTTGTAATATTGATATAGTTTCTGAATCTAAGTCTCCCTTTTAAACTTATTGTCTAACCTTAATTAAATAGTTGTTTCATGGTTTTTAAACTAGTTAATTCATGTACTATCTTAAATAACTTGTGATTGTTAGCTTTGGATGCATTTCATAAATTATACTGATTTTAATAAAGCATCTGGGAGTTTAACTCTGATTTTTATAATGATATCTGTATCTGTAGCATTCACATGGTTACTTTAAGGATAGTTAAACACAAAGGCTTGTTAAATTGTTTTTTCTAGGTATTTTCTGAGCTCTGTAGTTGTTTTTTCTTCTGCACTTTATATTGCATATGATTTGGTTCCTGCAAAACATTATATCACCCAACCTGGTAACAATACTGTCTATTTTCATTAATCATTCATCAAGTTTAATCATCTCACGAAAGAAACCTTCCCCATCCAAAAGTTTTATGTAAATAGATGGTATATCAGTTATCTAGACCTTTATAAAAACATCTGTTGCCTAAATATTTATGTTTATTTTTTATTCTGTTAGAATTCTATGGCTGTTATATGCAGTTCCCTCTTGGGATTTCAGATTTTCTTAGTGCCTCGCTGTGCATCCACTTGATTTGACTTGCAAGTTGTTGGCATGTACAGGTGAATGATCTAATGGAGTCAAAAGGTGGTGAAAAGAAGTCTAGTAGTAGTAGTTCCTTATTTTACGAAGCTCCCCTCGGCTACAGCATTGAAGACGTTCGACCAAACGGAGGAGTGAAGAAGTTCAGATCTGCTGCTTACTCCAACGTAAGTATCTGGATCTCTTTTGTTTTAAAACCCCATGAGCTATAGAGAATGAGAGTCGAGGATATTGTAACTAACACTTCCCCTTTTTCTACCTTTGTATGCAGTGCGCTCGCAAACCATCCTGATATTCTCTAAACTTCCATCTTTAACGCGTCAATAGACGCAACCAAAAAAAACAAAAAAAATTGCTGCTTTTAATTTCTTCTGTTGTCAAGCCCTCACTCCTTTTCTTCCTTCTTTTACTACTTCCTGCTTTTGCGCTCATTGCTCTGAACATTTTCCGCTTTAACTTCTTTTGCTGCTGTGAACATCTTTCATTATGGAAATGGACTTGCCCGTCTCTGCCATTGGTTTTGAAGGTTTTGAAAAGAGGCTCGAAATTTCTTTCATCGAGCCTGGTCTGTTTGCTGATCCTAATGGAAAAGGACTCCGATCTCTCTCAAAGGCACAATTGGATGAAATTCTTGGACCTGCTGAGTGCACCATTGTTGATAACCTATCAAATGACTCTGTTGATTCTTATGTCCTCTCTGAGTCGAGCCTCTTTGTTTACTCTTACAAGATAATCATCAAAACATGTGGCACCACAAAGTTGCTTCTCGCAATTCCGCCCATTCTAAGGTTGGCTGAGACCTTGTCTCTCAAAGTACAAGACGTGAGGTATACCCGTGGGAGCTTCATTTTCCCTGGTGCTCAATCGTTTCCTCACCGTCACTTTTCTGAAGAAGTTGCTGTCCTCGATGGGTATTTTGGGAAGCTTGCTGCCGGTAGCAAGGCTGTGATTATGGGCAGTCCTGACAAAACACAGAAATGGCATGTTTACTCTGCCTCAGCTGGGCCTGTGCAGTCTAATGACCCTGTTTACACTCTTGAGATGTGTATGACTGGTTTGGACAGGGAGAAGGCATCTGTCTTCTACAAGACTGAAGGAAGCTCGGCTGCTCACATGACTGTTAGATCTGGCATAAGGAAGATCCTCCCCAACTCTGAGATATGCGATTTTGAGTTTGAACCCTGTGGTTATTCCATGAATTCTATTGAAGGTGCTGCTGTTTCAACCATTCACATTACCCCGGAAGACGGCTTTAGCTATGCTAGCTTTGAATCTGTTGGATATGATCCTAAAACCATGGAATTGGGTCCCCTGGTTGAGAGGGTGCTTGCATGTTTCGAGCCAGATGAGTTCTCTATTGCTTTGCATGCTGATGTTGCTACCAAGTTACTGGAGCGTGTTTGCTCTGTTGATGTCAAGGGCTACTCTCTTGCTGAGTGGAGTCCAGAAGAATTTGGCAAGGGCGGTTCCATTGTCTACCAGAAGTTCACTAGGACTCCTTACTGTGGATCTCCCACATCCGTTCTGAAGGGAAGCTGGAAAGAGGAAGAGAAAGAAGAAAAGGAGTAGTGTCGTCCTGAGGGTCGTTTTGTTGTCTTTGTTTTAGAGTCTGTCGTTTGCTCATGTTTTCCCTCTGTCTCAGAATAAAGGACTTGTATGTCCAAACATGTGTCTGTCGGATTTGTAACGTCTGTGTGCAAATTCTGAACTAGTCTGGCCTCTTGGTGGTTCCACCCAGAAGCCTTATGTGTCTGCATTTTGAATTGTTTCATGTTGTTGGTTCTCTGTTCCGTTGTCTAATAAAACTTTCTTTGTTGTGTATTTCTTGGCCTACACAGAATTTTTATATATCTGTGTTTGTTTTTCGGTTATCCTCTCCTTTATTCAAGATTTGAAACCTAATTCGTCGGATCAAATATTTGTTGATCTTACAAGCAATTCCTACTCCTAAGTAGAGTACGACCTGCGTACACATACCCTCCTCAGACTCCACTGACAATGGCTTACAGCTAAGCCACAAGTGCCACTATCGAAGCAAAACAAGTCTAATACTCTCTAGCCTTCCCATTTCAATCTAAATGGGCCACTGGCCAATCTGCCCTGAGTTTCTTCAAATTCAAATCAAAGAATTAAATCAAGGAATAGCACGTGTATGGCTACGGATGGAATAGATTCAAGCGTCTGGACCAATATATTCATTGTAAGTAGGTGTAGACTTAATTGCTTTTCTGGTTTATTTTAATCCAACACGAACTTAACAGTGATAGTTGCAGCACCAAGAGTTTTCAAGGGAGGGGTCCAGGATCACTAGTTCGGTCTGTAATGTATAGTCTATCTTTCTCAAATGGGCACGCAACACGTACGAATTTTTAGTGATATTGACCTGTATATTTGACTTCTATTTCCCTATGTACTTGCCTTCACGGTAGATGGTTGTATAATAAGCCAACTAAAAACCCATTCTTCAACTTTCTGAAGCAATGTGTAAACTAGGGCCGCTTCCTTCTTGTTTCATTATGTGGGGTGGAGGTGGGGGTAGGGGGTTCCATTCACCACTGTGGACTAAAAGTACTCTCCGAACCATGCTGGATAGTCACCCATCATATGCCTCTCAAACCCAACATGTGGAAAAAATTTCACTGGTAAAGGATTAAAGGGTGTCCAGTACGGAGGAAAACATTTTCAAATTTTCTCATGTTCGATTGATCAAAATATTTCGAAAGGAAAATAACTTCATTAAAATGAGAAAAAATGATTTCCCTAGTGAAAGTAAATAAGACAATTTTCACAAGTGACATTCTATATTAATTTTCTTTATTCATGATTTCTTGAGATATGAAATGCATGCTCAGAATCCCATATCACAGGAGTTGATTTCTCATATAGTCTCAGAAAGTCATTTTCTTTATGAAAAGAACTAGAATCAAGAAAAAAAATGACTTTCAGAGATGATTAACAACTATTTATTAAGTGACCATCTGAGAAATCAACCCTCTCCAGTCGCAGGCTCACAGCTATGGTAAATCCAAAATATGAAACCGTCAATGAGTACTCTGCCTTTTTACAGCCAGTATATAAAACAAGCAATAGATCTGCTTTCACTTTTTTTTGTTGGAATTTTTAACATGTTTTGAGGGAAGCTATTGTAAAAATGTTATTAGTTCATCCCAATTTAATTGTTTTGGCTCAAATCGTGTATATATGCGTTAAAAAATGCACTAAATAAGCACAAATAATAATTTCGGAGTTCAGATTTTATACACCGTCAAAATTATTACTTTCTTACACCATTAGGTCACCCAAAAGGATATCTATAGGTAAACCTCCTAAAAATATGAAATTTGGCATTTTGAAAACACGATATGCTACTATATTCTACATCATGTAAAGATGACTTGATGACGTAAAAAATATTTACAATAATGGTATACATTACTTATACTCGTTCCCGGAACCCAATTTGGAACTCGAACTCATAAAATTCAACATGAATTCGTGGAGGGTAGAGTCGGATCTACGTGTAACTTATGGGTTCACATGAGCCTAGTAACTTTTTCCTCCGACCCTATATATATTAAGAGATTCACTAAATATCTATAAATATTTGATTGTGTACATCTTATATACGTGGATGACATCATTGTAGAACTCGTAAACTTCAAATTCTGAATTCTTCGCCTCGCTGAGTGGGAGAGGAGGGGACCATGACCAAGGACCAATGGCTAGTTTTTATCCAAATAAGAAAGCAAAAGTTTTACTCTTATTCTCTGCATGAGTGGTTATATCCAACTCTGGGTTTTAGTCAGACTTTTTTGGCTTGGTGTAAATAATAGTAACACTATTTTACCCCCAAACAGAAGAGAGGAAAAGCCCAATATCCAATTCCCCTTTCTATAGCCATGTCCAAACAAGAGACAAAAAGCCTTTATTATTGGAGCAAAGGACACTCATAGGCTTATTATATGAGCAAAGGACACTCACATAGTTTTGAGTCCAGCCAAGTTTTAGTACCCTCACAAGTGCCAAAACAACTTATGAAGGGAGGACATAGGTGGTAAGTGTAACTCTAATAGCAACAAGCTAGGGGTATTAGTGGTACTTCAACTTATGAAAGGACGCGCTACTAAAAAAATACTATTTTTCCACTGAAAAATATTCAGTGGCTATTTTCACAAATATGTTGATTGAATCGGTGGGAAAAGAAAAAATCGTAATATGGAAAAATTAGGAAGTTCTCCGCTATTTCACTGAGAATCTGTTTCCCATCATGCATTTTTCCTAGTGAGAAGGTTCAATGGAAAATGAGTGAAAGAATCATGTTCTATAGCACAAATTTTCCACTGATCCATCCGCAATAGGAAAAACCTTTGTCTCTTATAGTGAGGAGTGAGGACATAGGTGTAACTTGTAAGAGTAACTCTAAAAGCAACAAGCTAGGAGTATTAGGGGAAACTTAGATTCAAGGTCGCTCGAAAACAGAAACCCTTTCTTTAGCGGCGTTTTTTTTTCTTTTTTGAATTTTTACTAAGGAAATTCAAAATATAAAGAAGTAAACAACAAAAGTTAAAGGAATTCAAAACATATTGATATAAATATAAAAAAGAAATAATATTAACCTTATATACACATAAATTTTCGACAAAGAAGGTTCGAATGAATCCCCTTCCGGTATGCCAATGTGCAATAAGACCATGAGTCTAGGTATGCATGTTGAGTTGTTACCTATAATACAATTTCAATTATTTTACCTTTTTAAAATTCAAATTTTAAATAAGGAAAATAGTTGTAGAAGGCAACTTGGACTCTATATTTACTTTATGATTTATTTATTTATTTTAGCATTATGACTTTCGTATTAAAATTAGGAAGGATCAATTGTGTCTTGTTTTCGTTGATCGTCAATTTCTACTTTATTGTTCGACACAAAATAATTTGAATCAATTAGCAGCATCAATCTTTAAAGCAATCAACAAAATAAATCTAAGTAATCACTGTCACTATTCTATAATATAATACTCTTTATGTCTCAATTTATATGATATTTTTCACTTTTTGAAATTCAAGCTTTTTAATTTTGATCGTACAATTGGACGACATCGAAACTTTTAGTTTTTTTTGAAATAAAATTTACATATTTAAAAATTATCAAAAAATATTACAATATAGGTTATAATAAATGATAATTTAAAATATTTTAACAGATATATTAAAAATTATAATAAAAAATTAACTCGTTTGACTCTCAAAATTCAAACATCATCAAATAAATTGGGACAAACAAAAATAACATCCTTTAATTTGTTTAGTATGATTCTAATTCTCTATAGAATAATTGTTAGTAGAATTTTTTGAGACAAAAATGGGTAAAATAATTATCTTTTTGGGATTGAGATGAAAGACTTAAGGGAGAGAAAACAGGAATAACACGAACATAGCAAGTCCTAAGATTAAGGAGTGGGGAGAGAAAAAAAGTAAGTAATCAAAGAAATGATTTTAAAAAAAAAAAGAAAAAAAGAAATGATTTTAAGAAAATAATGTGATAATTAGCTATTACCTATTAAAATTACTGTTAGTGTAAAATAATATTTCCACTGACAGTGAATATAAGTTAAACTCCATGTATGCTCAACCATCTATCTACCTAACATATACAATGAGATATTAGTCTGTTATATATAAAGCATTATAAAGACAAATATTTTTATATTATCAAGTTATATTTATATATGGTAGCAAATAATCTATCTTATTTTAAGATTTCTTTGAATAACCTAAGTAAGAAAGATTCACAATGACAATTAGTATATATAACTTAAGCACTCTCTCTCGCACACCATGCCTACTCGTCCCGGCTTATTTGTACCCAACTATAATTTATTTCTTAAGCTTAAGGGTCCCTCGGCCAATCGTCACTCGTCTGTCCTTGATATATATACACTTGACTGAATGTTAGGTTGGTAAAATATGAGGTAATTGAGATATGGTTGTTGGTTGACATGGGTCCTCAAAATCACCAAGGTTGATCAACGATGATGCCAAAATTTTGTTCATTTGTTAAATTAGGTTCTTGATTTCTCACCCTTTCTTGTGTTGGTGTACCTATTACAAGAAATGAACAAATTCAGTAAGAATTATTCTACATGATGGAAAGTTTTCAACTGTGAGCTTAACAAATATGACTTGTGACGTTGCTCGAACTCTTCAAAATACATTATTTTTGAAGGATTTGACAGACATCCTTTGATATTTTTGGAGAGTCCAAACAACATAGTTTATTCTAGATAAAAAAATGTGCCTATATTGATCTCATTCGTTTTTTTTAATTTGTTTGAGTCATGATATTTATTAATTGCCTCAATTTAAACTCGATGACTTTGGATTTAAAGTTATGATCAACTTGGAGTAAAATGGATTGTCTGATACACTAAGCTCCGATCCGGAGAATTAAGGTCGAACCATATTGTTGAATAAAAAGGCAACTTTTTATACGATAGATAATTATTACCGTTGCACCAAGGTATCCCTTCTAAACTTTACCATATTGTTGGAGAGTCACGTTGCGTCCTCTATGTCATGTTTAGTAGCGAAGTCAGAAATTTCGTTAAGTGTGTTTAAAATTTACTAATATATATGTATGATTTTTTTTTTGATGATCTATATACTTCATATAATTTTCTATATACATGATATAATTTTTCGATAAAGAATATTTGACTGACCATCTTTCACTACATTTGACTGTGCCATGGGTCATGTTATTATTAACTTGATATGTAAATATTGAATGCGAATAAGTTTACGATGTTGGACTTAATATGTTGTCACTTGCTAAGCCAGGCAATCTTCTAGAAATTTTGAATGCCCTCATGTTTTAAGTAATTAAAACTTCATTTTAAAAAAACTTCTTATTCAAAAATAAATGTCATTCTAGAAGCTCTATGTCAAACAAGATTTCCCAGACATAAAGTTTGAAAATTGAAGAAAGTAAAAACAAGAACAAATTAAAGGTGCTTAATTTTAACTTGTGAATTTTCTTATATAATCGTGGTATTCGAATCAGCTAGCATGTATCTCAATTAATTTCATACAACACTTGTGAATTGTCACCGTCACCTCCCACTACCGAATTACAATTTTTATTTACAATTTAATTCTCAAGAATATTTTTCCATCATTGGATCTTGTGCATATTATGATTATTTCTCACTCAAATAATACTAAAAGACACCCTCATTTTGGGGGATATGTAAAGCATCATCTTGTTTCTATTATGCTAATTCTACCCAATTTTCAGTAGGATTAATTAATATTTAACAATAACTCTTGAATAGGCACAACTATAGTCACCTTAAATTCTGGATAATAATGTTATATATAGCCCTAAACCATGAGATATTAATTAATCAAAAATATCTTGACCAAGGGGATACACTACTAAAAAAAAAAAGAAAAAAATGAACAGGAATTAGTGACGGCACAAACTCTATAGCTAACTAAATAGTAAAATTCATCGCTAATTCTATTTAATAATGGATTATCACAATTTTTTTTTTAGCTATCGAGCAAATTAGCAATGGATTAACAACGAAGAAGTTCGTAGCTAATAATTCCACTTTTTTTGCAGTGATAATTATGCAAATGAACTTCAAGCAAAAAACTAGTTAATTATTATTGCTTCAATGATTGCCTCACGTTTAGCATAATTGTTTTAGAAGATTATCATGTTGGATGACAGGATATTATCTCCATAATTAATTAACAAATTGATTAGATGGTATTAGTGATGATTAATGTATGGATCAAATGGTTAATTAGATTTTGTTACAAATGTTGTTTGTCAGTTTGTAATCATTCCTTGTACCTTTTAGTAATACATCTTTGTTATTGTCTTATAGGTTAATGTTTGGCTAAACTTTTGGGAAATTAAATTTTTTATTTTTTTAAATATTTATTTTAAAGAGTTGAGGTGTCACCCGAGATCGACATTGAAGTGAGGCTTGACTCGCATGCCATCCAAAAGAGAAGTAGCTTCAAGTACTTAGGTTCTATTATCCAGAGTGATGGTGAGATTGACGAGGATGTGATCCATCGTATTGGTGCAGGGTGGATGAAATGGCGGCTGGCATCCGAGGTTTTGTGTGGGTAAACTGAAAGACAAGTTCTACAGAGTAGCAGTTAGACCGACTATGTTGTATGGGGCAGAGTGTTGGCCGGTCAAGAATTCACATGTTCAGAAGATGAAGGTGGCTAAGATGAGGATGTTACGCTGGATGTGTGGGTTTACGAGGAGGGATAGGATTAGGAATGCGGATATTCGAAACGAGGTAGGAGTGTCTTCGGTGGAAGACAAGATGCGGGAAGTGAGGTTGAGATGGTTCGGGCATGTTATGAGGAGATGAGAGGAGGCCCCTGTGTGGCGGTGTGAGAGACTGGCTATGGATGGTTTTAAGAGAGGTCGTGGTAGACCTAAGAAATATTGGGGAGAGGTGATTAGGCAGGATTTGGCGCAATTGCAGCTTACCGAGGACATGACCTTAGATAGGAAGGTGTGGAGGGCGCGAATTAGGGTAGAAGGTTAGTAGGTATGTTGGCTTCATAGTAGGGAGGAGTGCAGTGTCTTATGGTCCATTTTGGTAGAGTGTCCCTTGTAATTTGGTTTCACCTGCTTCAGATATTTTGCTAGTGCTTCGTGTAGTTAGACTATAGTAGTACTTTGATGTTATTGTTTTGTGATTATATACTGCTTTGTTTATTTGGATACATATCTTGGATTTTGCGAGCTGAGGGTCTACCGGAAACAACCTCTTTACTTCACCTTTGGGGTAAAGGTATGGTCTCCGTATATTTTACCCTCCCCAGACCCCACTGTGTGAGAATTTACTGGGTATGTTGTTGTTGTTGTATTTATTTTAAAGAGTTGAGGTGTTTGATCAAACTTTTAGAGAGAAAATTATTGATTTTGAGTAGTATCAGAAGCTACAAAAAGTTATTTTTCTCAGAAATTTTGACAAAACACAAATTGCTGCTCTAATATTAGTAAAAGTGTTTTTAAAAAATATTTAGCCAAACACAAAATGATACTCTCCAAAAGTATTTTTTGTTTGTTTGTTTGAAAAGCATTATTTATAAAAAAAATCACATTTTAAAATAAACAGATTTTAAAAGCTTAACCGAACTAAGTTATAAATAAATTCTTCCACTATTTCTTCGCTATTATTAATGAAAAGTTAAATAAAATTATTTGAAAAAGATTAGGTGGTACAACTTCAGTAACATCAATGTGACAAGTGGGAAATGGAACATATTGGCTATTGGGGCCTTCAATATATAGGGCAATATACAATTTTAGTGATTGTACAATCAAAAAGCCAAATAGAATAATGGAGAAGGGAAAAAGCACAACACATTTTCTTCAATGAAAGTTGATGTACTAGATTTATGGAAAAGTGTATAGCACTTAGAGGTCTTGAGGCATCATAAAAGGCTCTTTTAGGGATCCTACATATGAAGGGCAATATGATCTATCTTGATAGTAATTGTAGGCCAATTATAATTTATTGTCTTCAGAGTTATTCGATACATATGCTGGTGAGAGGTACTTAGTAGTTAGTATATATCTGGTGAAATAGTCAAATCGAAATATCACATTTATATAGTAGTTAAGATTTTACTAATAAAATTTAGAATATAAATTAGTAAACACACGAAAAAGTTAAAAGTGTTCAAAATTTACTACACATACATAAAAAACAATTGAATTATATATATATAATGTAATTTTTGACGAAAGAGATTTGGATCAATGCCTTTGTGCCCTTACAAGAGCACATCACTTAGAGGTCTTGAGGCATCATAAAAGGCTCTTTTAGGGATCCTATATATCAAGGGCAACATGATCTATCTAGATAGTAATTGTAGGCCAATTATAATTCATTGTCTCTAGAGTTATTTGATATATATGTTGGTGAGAGCGTAATTAGTATCGAGTTGAAATATCATATTTATGCAGTGGCATGATAAAAAATTTTATTAAGAAAATTTAAAATATTAACTAATAAACACACAAAAAAATTAAAATAATTTAAATCTATCATATATCTTATATAAAACATATTTTTTCAGCGTAAAAGATTAGGATGAATCCCTTGTGCCCTCTAGCTCCACCACTACTTTTATGAAAAGGTTTTAAGTAATAACACTTATTGTGTAAAGCTATTTTAAGAATTTAAATAAGTGATAGAGGATAAGTTACTATTTTTTTAACCACATTGCCAGTTGATGTTTATCAAGAGATTTACTTATAATTATCTAATAAGTGATGACTTATGCAATTATAATTAATTACATCGTTAGTGCATATAATTTAAAACTCTTATAAAAAAGATATAAATGGTTTTAATGAAATATACTCCCTTTGTTCATCTTTATAATTACTTGTTCATGTTTGACTTGGCACATTCCTTAAGAAATAATAAATTTAATAAAAGGGGTAATAGATACAAAATGATAAATTATCTCTTGATTTTTCAAATTGGACAAGTAAAGTTAGACAACCATTTTGTAATATATTAGACAAGTAAAGATGGACGAAGGGAGCAAAAACTATTTGATAGATAGAGAAATTAAGAGAATTTTTTTAGACCAAGGGAGGGTGGGGTGGGGGTGGGGGTGGGGAGTGAGGGGTGGTGTGTGTAGAAGATAACTAAATGTTCTTCTTTCTACTTTATTTGGTGGGAGTAGGAATTTAGATTATAAAAGGTAGCACTAATAAAGGAGGGACAACTAAAGATTTAATTAGAAGAACATTTTTTTTTTTGGAAAAAAGATTTAAAAGTAATGGGAATAAATACCAATTTTGTTCAAAGAAGCAATTCCATATGGCAAAAGTCTCTCTCCAAAATTGATTCTTATTCTCACCATAAAGGTTTTGGATTTCACTAATTAGTAGAATTTTATTATTATTTATGTGAGTTTTCCAAAGTGTAGTGAGTTAAAAATTCGTTGAAAATTGAGTTGATCGTAAAAAATTCATCTAAACTATCATCTAACTTTTTCACGAGTTTCATATATACATTTACTAGTATTCATTGTTTTATTTACCTATATCTAAACTATCACCATTTTTGCGAGTTCCATCCTCAACTATCGCTTCCTTTATATTAAAAGCATTCCTAGATGCCGAGTTGGCCTACACGCGTCTATTGTCATTTGAGAACAAATATTTGGTCAACTCAGCTTCGAGGTGTGTTTTAATACAAAAAAATGCTAGTTTAGGTAAGTAAAGAAAACAATAAATAGTTAAGATATAAAACTCACAAAAAAAATAATAATTTAGATGTGTTTAATTTTTACCATTAACTTTGGAAAATTAACATTTTTTAAATAGGGGTTCTCCTAGCTACATTTTCAAGTAAACAGAAGTCATATATTAGATCATATGATAATTTCTCTAAATATATCAAAGTACCTAAATTATCGTTTGGTACGCAGACTAAATTAACTTGGGATTATAATCCCAAAATTATAATTCCTGGATTAATTTATTCCACCTAAGAGATGGGATAAATTAATCCCAAGTTGATTGGGATAAGGTGGGATACCCATGATTAAGCCCGAGATAAAGTTTAACCTGTATTTGATAGACAATATAGATTAATTATGGGATAACTTTACACTATCTACCAAATACGAGATAAATTTTATCCCAAATTTAATCCTGAAATATCCCACCTTATCCCGCATATTGTACTACAATTTAAAGTTGGATAAGTTGTGAAGTGATGGGGGACAAATGTGGGGCTAGGGTTGTCAACTATTTTGGATGCTTTTTACAATGTGTTTCTGTCCTTTAGTAGACAAGTCCAAAGCAAAGAATCATGTGAATTTGCCCATAAAGTACTAGCAAAATAGTTGCTCTATTCCCCTCTCATATATAGCCAACTAGTAAAAATAACAATTATTTCCTACTCATTTGGGTACCACCTACCACTAAGTGCAAATCTTAAATAAGATTATAGTCAATTATATTAGCTCCACTCAATTTGTTTGACTACATTTCCCTTCAATAAGTTAGGGTGTGTTTTTGGTATGAAGTAAAACATTTTCCCTAATTTTTTCATGTATAGTTAGTTAAAAATATTATTAATAAAAGTATTTTATTAGGACAAAAAGTTCTTATACAAATTAGGAAAATGACTTTTTCAGTAGAAACAGGAAAAAACAAATTCTATAAAGGGCATTTCAATCAAATTGTCTCTTCCGACTCTCCCAACACCTCCAACTCGCACCTCCTGACCACCCCCACCACCCTCACTCCATAATATTTTTCTTGATTACATACAAATGTTCTTGAAGTTATTAGCTTTTGCTTACTTACCAACACAAAAAAATAAGTAAGAAAATAACTTATTGTTCTTTTTTCAGGAAAACATTTTCCTTGATCATACCAAACATACCTTGTGTTTGTACCGATGAGAGATAAGGAATATTCAGCGAAATAGTCAAGGTGCACGTAAGCTGATTCTGAGATCATCATTATAAAATAAAATATAAAGAACTATTTGAAGAGGGTTTGTGTGGGGGTAGGGGGGGCTAATATGGAGTACATATGTTTGTTGATTGACTAGCTTGTGCTAATCTAAGGAGAGAGAAAAAGGGGATGCATGAATGGAGCTAAAGGTATCATAGAATTGACAAGAAAAAGAAACCAATGACTTGTCAGGTGTTTTTCAGAGATCAAATATATATATATATATATATATATATATATATATATTATATACCAAGTGTTGTACTTGTTTGATTTCTTGATAATTTACTGATAAGAAAGTGACAAAAACAGTGCATTTTCATGTAGTGATCCTATTCTTGGGGTTTCAATTACCCCTATGTCTAATTTGTACAATTTTTAGATGTTTGTCACAATGAGAAATTCTGTAATATGTATTGGTAACTTGAGATACTGTTAGCTTATGTGTTGGTGAAGGATCTACTATATCAATAACAATCTTAATTAGTCAATATATACGAGAAAAATTCACTCAAACAACAGTTCATATAATCTTTAAACTCAAAGTAATCCTACTTTATTTTGATAACCTCATTATAGCCAATTTTTATGAGTTGGTTAGTTTTATTAGCTAGATTAATAGTTTGAGTAATTATAGGATTTTGATTCTATATCCTACAATTTTATAGGAGTAAGGATATTTTTTGGGTGCTTAGTATATAGACATTAAATATTCGATGTATGATCATCGTACAATTAATGTATAATTATCTTTTCTCATTATATAATGTGCAGGTCGATAGTTAATGTGTGATTATTAAATCTTTAATGTATAATCATCAATCGT
Source organism: Jaltomata sinuosa (assembly GCA_003996215.1). Lineage (NCBI taxonomy): Eukaryota > Viridiplantae > Streptophyta > Magnoliopsida > Solanales > Solanaceae > Jaltomata > Jaltomata sinuosa. The sequence goes on from QJPP01000021.1 coordinate 200,624, forward strand.
ATAACTAAATGTGTAATTATATTTTCTCGTTATATAATGTCTATACACAAGTTATATATTAATTATACACCCATTATAAAGGATATGCATTAATATTTTAATCATGTATAAAAATTATTTTCGCACAACTATACAAAAAGTTCACAAATTTGATATGGCCACATTATTTTATGGCTATCTTTTACAAAATAAATTTTAAGACTACGAAAAGTTATAAACAATTTGGGCTTGACTATATAATTTTTTTTTTCATTTTGAATCTTTGTTGTTATTTTATATGGATATATATAGTGATGAATATACATCTAACTGACCCTTACTTGCTAGGGATTTTGAGATGTAATTGTTATTGTATAGTGAAAAGTTCGCTAAATATAAAACTATACCACAAGGTGTAAACTCTACCACTGAGCTAATTGACCCCTATTTTGTTAGGGACTGAGGGGTATAATTAGGGGTGTACAAAATCGAACCGTGAATCAAATCAAATCGTAAATCGAATTAAATTGTAAAAAAAAACTCGACTAATGGTTTGGTTTGACTTGGTTTGGTATTGGAAAAAATCCGATTATAATTGATTTGGTTTGGTTTTAACTAAAAAAAGTCAAATCGAACCGAACCAACACGATATTATATGTATACTATTTTTAAAAATATTTTATACATAGAAATATTTATTGTGATATAATTTATAAATATTTCTTCAATTTTTTCATAGTTTTTATCTTTCAACATATTATTTCAAGTTTAAATTTAGAATTTTAAATGGTCCAATAAGTCTTTTTACAACTCATAGATATTAGTAACTCAAATAAAGCCTAAATTAATATGAATATTAACAAAAGATTATTCAATCCAACACTAGGAATGACAATCATGTTAGATATCTATTCTTTAATTTTACATAAAAAAGGCCTATACCACAAGGTGTAAGCTCTATCCATCAGTGTGCTAACCTTGTTTAAGAAGGTATATTTAGTTTGGACTAAAGGATCAATGTTTGAAAAGTAATACAAATCATGAGAGGTGTTAAGCTTTTTATCATTTTAATGTATATCGAGCTATTTTTCTGTAGAATCTCCCCTATAGTATCGTTATTGCAGTAAGTTTAACCTCTAAGTTCGAGATGGATTAGTGTCATTGTTCTACACCTAGGACACCAGAATATCAAACCATGAACAAAGAAATGCATGGGAGGAAAACAATAAAAACTAATGAAAGTCTGTGAAGAAATACAACAATAACAACAATAACATGCCCAGTGTAATCCACAAGTGGCGTCTGGAGAGCGTGGTGTGTACGCAGTCTTACCCCTACCTTCAAAAAAAGGTAAAGAGGTCGTTTCCGATAGACCTTTGCCTCAAGTGAAACATATTAAAAACCATGTAAAAAAAAAATACAGTGATAAAGAATTAGTCATACTGAAAAAATGGAAAACAGAACTATAGCAACAACAAATTAAATAGTATGATAACCGAAATCAAAAAAACAAGCCCATGAAAAAATAAAAGCACAAATTTAGTATAGTGGCAAAGTGAGGTCCAAATCTCTTAATATTCAACAAGTAATGATAAAGTTGGATACATGTAGTAAACATTTGTTCAACTGAGGGAACACAATGGAAGAAGAGAACTCTAATTGAGGGGCCATATAATGATTTATATGTAGTCATCTTTAATTGATGTTCTTGACTAAGAAATGATCATGACTTACATGGGCCAAAGTCATTTTATAATTTTACAATATGGTACTATAATTATGATGGAAAACTAGAAGGTACCAAAGGGGAACTAGAAAGAATTTGATTGAGGAACAACTATTGTATTGGATTCTACTTGTAATTATGCTTGAATCTTGACTAAACTAGGATGACCTACTTTGTTCATTTTCAACAAAAAACAATAAATATTCTGGCTACATCAAAAATATTTACTTTTACTCCCTATATATAAGTGATTATGTGTTTTAGTTTAGTTTTCTTATTTTCCTCTTTAGTTGATTTAAAAAAATGTTACTTTTTATATTTAGTACTCTAACTCATAAATTTCAACATTCTATGTGACATACTTAGGATCACAAAATTCAAAAAATATTTTAATATATTATACACTTCTTTAATTTGATCAAGGCTTTTACAAAATTTAAAAGTTTTCCTAACTTTCTTAAATTTCGTGCTATTGTAGTAGAAGTTATAGCGAGAATAATATCCTTCTAGGGGTAATTTTGGTACTGCATCCTTCATTACAATAATAACATCATCAATATGAGCATATCAACAAGATGGATGATGAGAATTGATGACATCTAAAATAGAGAAAATGCATAAAAAAAACCCTTAAAATTGAATTGAATTTATAAGTAGACACTTGAAGTTTGCGGGGGTCCTATTACTCCCTCCAACAATTTTAAAGTGGCAAATATACCACATTTTCCAGTCAAATCCAGTTATCAAAAAGTGAGTAAAAATCACGCACCTTGCCACGTGTTAACTTATTTAAATTTTAATTATTTTTCAGTTTTTGCCTTTTATTTTATTTTCTTATTTGATTTCTTTTCTTTTACTTTCTTCTTCCTTAGAATTCTGAATTTTATTTTATTATTTTACTTATTCACCAACACCACCATGGCAATAAGCACCAACTCCACCCAACATTACTAAATCACTACCAAATCACCAAATAATCAAAGTAAGAAAATTAAAATTACTATTAAATCAATATTTAAAATATAAATCACCTCCTTCTGAAGAACCTTTACCCCAAAATCAACCATCTTTTTCTTCATTTGTTAGCTTTACTACTCCCAAAATTTCAATCTCTAATTTTTAGGAGACAAGAACCACCAAATCAAGCTAAAATAGAGAAGAAGAAAGAATGTAATAATATTGTTTTTTCAAAATAACTTGGGCAACAACTAATTCGGAGTCAATAAATATCAAATTATGCTTAGCAATTTTGGCCGGAAAATTAATAGTATGATTTTTGAGTATTTTTTCTTCAATCATACGAATCTATCAAAGAAAACGAAAAAAAGAAAAGAAAGAAGAACAATTACACTGAAGAAAACTTGAAATACAAAAGTAAGAAAGAAAGAGAAAGGGTAAAGTAATGGGTGAGGAAGATAAGGAAAAGAAATAAATATATTGAAAAATTAAAGTTAAATAGTATTTCTAAAAAATGGAATGCAAAAAAGAATTAAAAAATTTATTTTTTGCTTATCATACGTGGCATTTTTTAATTGGTTTGAGGCAGTCAGTTTTATTCACTCACGCGTGTTTCTTGTGTGATAACACAGCTGGTGAGAAATTGGTGAGAAAATGAGTCAAAGGGGGTATTTATTATGATCGTAACTAGTTTTGTGGGGGTAATAGGACTCCTGTAAACTTTAAGTGTCTACTTACAAATTCGATCCAACTTTAGGGAGTATTTCATGCATTTTCTCTCTAAAATATAAGATAATCCCTTTATTAATTAGGCATAACACATAAACGTATTTTTTTAATTTGATCTCAACTGACATCTATACTCTTTTACTTTGGGTTTGCACAAGTAGACACTTAAATTTGTATAAAGTTGAACATATAGACACACATCCTACATTGCGTCTTACGTGACAATTCACATGAGACGTCATGTAGGACACGACACACTACATAGGATATGTGTGTCTAGTTGTTCAACTCTATATAAGTTTAAGTGCTTACTTGTGCACACCCAAAGTTGAAGGTCATAGATGTCAACTGAGACTAAGTTAAAGAGCACATTTATGTATTATGCTTATTAATTACTCTCTCTATTTCAATTTCTTGTTTTATTAATTTGATTTGACATAAAATTTTAAAAAGTAAAAAATGTGTTTTAATCTTGTGCTCTTAAATTATATATATATATATATATAATGTATCAAAATATTTTTTAATTTGTAATTTTAAATAAGTCACGTGAATGTTAATATTAAAGAGTTATCAAATTAGAAAATAAATATTTTTTTTAAATAGATTAAATAAATTAAAACACGAGAATATAAAGAAAATTGTCTGCATGTAAAATATTAGAAATAATAATAAGCTAATAAGGGGAAAATGAAAAGGAAAAAAGAGAAGAAAAAATTTAATAATTGATAGTACTCCCCTCTGTTCCATATTAGTTGATCACTATACTAAAAATAATTGTCTCATATTAGTTGACCACCTTACTAAATCATAAAAATATTAATTAAATTTTTCTCATATTATTCTTGCAATTAATTCTTTTTGAAAGTGTTCCCACTTGTTTGTAAGGTTCCAATTTTTTTTAAAGGGTGAATTAGTAAAATAAGCTTCATATTTATAATTTTTTAACATGCATATAAAAAAGAGTGACCAATTAATATGGAACGGAGAAACGATTTTTTTTACAAGTAGAGAAAAACATAATGATGCCAAAAAAGGTGAGAATCTCGAGATAAGCTCGAGATTGGTGATGTAATTGGCTCCTCCTGTGATCTTTATTGGACAAATTATTTACCAACTTTAGCTTTTACTTTTGCTTTTGCTTTTTTTTTTTAACCAATTAATATTATTATTAATTATGTGAGTGGGGTTTCCTTAATTAATTTGATACCCAAAATGTTGAAGAATAGAGAAGGTATCACTAGTGAAATGGAGGTATTTGTATCACTATCACTAGTGAGATGATTGAACAATTCATCAAAGTTTTAGACATAATATATAGACCTATCATTTAACTTGATCTTTGTTTCAGCTGATATTTTTGTCCTTTAATTTTAGGTATACATAAGTAGGTACTCAAATTATCATAAAGTTGAACAAGTAGATACACATGTCCTACATGACAAATCTCACGCTATTTGCCATGTAGAGTGCGTGCATCTCATGCGATTTGCCATGTAGGACGCGTGTGTTTACTTATTTAACTTTATGATAGTTTAAGTGTCTACTTGTACACCAAAAATTTAAGAGTATAGGTGATAGCTAAGATCAAGTTAAAAAATACGTTAATGTATTATGCTTGTATCAAAAATGTAAAGTTTGCGACTATCAAATCAAATTTCAAACAAAAACATTAAGTTTGAGAATGATCAAGTTGAAACTCCAGATAACATATTTAAAATTTACTTGCAGAAGCAAATACCAACGTTCAGATACTCATATATTTAAAGTTGATTGCGAAGCTAGTAAAAATGCAATGCAACTATAATTTCAATGATGACTTTAAAATCAAATATCTCACACACTTATCGTCTATATATACGATATAATTTTACGACGAAGAAAGTTGAATTGAATTCCCTTCATCCTACATACCACTGCCCCACCCACCTCCAAAAACCTCCAAATATCAAAAAAGAAAATTTATGACTTATGATATTGCTTATAATTAAAGAGAGAAGTTATCATAAGGTTAGCATAATGATATTGTACCCTTCTAAATACACGTGCAATGTGGACATGAACATCATCACGTTGACCTTAGTCAAACATTCTTTAATTAATTTTGATATATCAGCTTTTGGATCACAAATAAAACCTTTTTTCCTTTTTCAACACGTGTTAGAGATTCATTGGTCCACTAATTCGAGTTATTGATCCACTAGAGAAGGTAAAACGCTCCCAAATGATCTAGGGTAAGGGAGACCTTATATTGCTTGTTTTTCAACACGTGTTAAAGATTCATTGATTCACTAGTTCGAGTTATTGATCCACTAGAGAAGGTAAATCGCTCTCAAATGATCTAGGGTAAGGGAGACCTTATATTGCTTGTTTTTCAACACGTGTTTGAAATTCACTGGTCCTCTAATTCGAGTTCACATCGTATTAATCCATTGTAGAAGGTGAAGCGCTCCCAAATGATTTAGGGTGAGGGAGCCCTTATATTGTTTCTGAATGACGTTAATTGTACAGTAACATATACTCTTACCATTTCGAATTGATATTGACTTTAATTAAAAAGAATATCTTAAAATAATTATCATTTAAGGAATACAAGAGTGGAATCTTAATAGCTCAATATATTGGTTGATTATTTGAATTTTTATCTTGTTTGGCGGCTCGATTCTCCACCTTGTAATTATCTACAGCTGCTTATATGAATTTACAAAGATTTCGAATAATGCACAGTTGTGCGGAATAAGCTAATCACCAAACTACTCCAAAATAGCTTTCATCAACACATTACACTATAATATAGATGAATTTATTTTAAATTCTTTGATAGCCTTCATAAATTTGCATTATTCTTCTCAAAAATTAAAGTAGAATATTGAACAAAAGAACTTTAAAGATCTCCACTTCACTTCCAAAGTCAAACCCTTTAATTGTCCCCACAAGGCCACAACTATAAAGCTTATATGTAAGTAGATGCAGAAATAATAGCATATAAAGGGTGTTTGAGTAAGTTTATACTTTTTCCGTTTTAATTTGTTTGACTCATTTTAATTTAACATTCAGTATTAGATACGGAGTTTAAAAAAATAATTTTTTTTTTTGAATTTTGTGATCTTAAACTAAAGATATACTATCAAATATACCAAAATACCCTTTAATCTTGGGGTCTTAAACATGTCATGTGAGAAGTTGAAATTAAAGAATTGCTAAAACGAAAAAATGATCATCTTTTTTGAAACAGACTAAAAAGGTCAAACAAATAAAAACAGAGGGCGTAATTTTTTCATCCATCTATGCCTTTTGTAAGCATCAAAAGTATTTTTTATAAGCTAAAATTAATCAAAACTTAATAAGATGCTTATTTCTAATAATTTTATGATTTTGTAACTCACAAACACTTTTAGTTTGATCAAATCTTTTGCAATTATATTCCTAATATCTTTTATAATAATCGAAATAGTTAATCACTTAAAATATGTCATTACTTTTAATTATAAACACCATCCTCCATTGCAACATGTTTGAGATTTTAAGGTTTTTGGAGACTAAATCGTATAACTAAAGGAGGTTGTATTCTAAGTGATTAACTTATCTACTTAATGAACATTTGAGAATCACAATTTTTTTTTTGAAATTTGAACTAAAAGTATATATCTCATAAGAAATACTTTATCATATGTTTGAGTGTTCAATTGGAATAAGTCATAATTTAAGAGTCCGTTTGGATTGACTTATTTTAAGTGTTTTTTAAGTTAAAATAGCTTTTAAGCTGTTTATAGTGTTTGGGTAAGGCAAAAAAGTGTTTCTGGACACTTAATTTTAAGCCAAAATAGCAAAAAAAAACTAAAAGCTAAAAGCTGAAATTTTCAACTTAAAAAAAGCAACTTAAAATAAGCTTATCCAAACAGGCTCAGTGTCAAAATTTTGCTGACAAATTTTAAACTATGGATGTATTGAGGCTTTTAACAAAAAATTGAAGTTTCTAATCTAAAATTCCACTGAATTTGGGAGCTCAAATATGATTTTTTATGTCAATATATATATGTATAGCAGAATTATGATTTCAAGTTTATGAGTTCTTGTATTTTAGAAAAAATAGCTTACTTGGTTTTAAATAAATTATTTATTGATTTTAAGTGAATTTCAAAAACAGAAATATAAAGTTTGAATTAAAAGATATTGAATTCTGTCGAATACATACAAAAATTGTAGTTCCGCCCCTATGTCTATGTAAACGATATAAACAATATAGTCAAAACTATCATTTATAAAGTAATTATAGATAAGTCTTCACAATAAGTATTAATCGATAAACAAAAATGATAACTAACATACTGTTATAGATTAGCGGTCACTGATAATATATTCAATAACTATAACAAATTTAATATAATCTCATAAGTAAAGTTCGAAAGAATAGTGTGTACGCAAATTTTATCCTAATCTTGAAAAGATATAGATATTGTTTCCTATGGACACTCAGCTCGCTGATGATATATAATTTCTTTTTCTCACATTTATATTCTAGGCAAATACTGTCTTTGGATTTTGGGAAAATATCAGTTTTTAGTATATGTCTGCACATAAATCCATGATTTTTTTCTCCTAAAATAACTATTTCTTTTTGCAGATTACAAAATTTCACAGGGAATATTAGATTCCCTGTTTATTTAATTAAAGCAATCCCAATAAGCATGTCATACTTACCCCAAGTCCCCCCCCCCCCCCCCCATGGTCCACAAAAAGAATTTTGCAGAATAAAAATATTTAATAATAATCATCATTTTAGTGCTTAACAGTCAGATTCTTATATACCCTTTACATTTTATTTTTTAAATTTCTTGAAAAAAGAAATAGTGAAAAAATTCTAAACCAATGCAGTTTGAAGTTAATTTTTCCTTTTTCACCACCTTTGAATTTATCTAGACAAGTTTAATTAAGAGATACTAATAAAAAACACATCTAAATTATCATTTATCTATCAATATATTTTTTTCTATTTAAATTATCACCATCTATGCAGGGGCGGAGCCGGGTTGAGGTCAGGAGTTCCGAATCTCTTTCGACGGAAAACTATACTATTTATACATGATTAAAATTATTTTTCACTGTATATATTGTAGGTGTTGAATCCCTTTCGACTAGCTCGTGTGTTTACTTTTTCAGATTTTGAACCCGCTTAATAAAAATGTTGACTCCGTCGTTGCATCTATGCATTAAAACACACCTAGTTGAGTTAGATGGTGATAATTCAGGTAAGAAAAGTGAACAACGGATAGTTGACCTAATCAACATGAAGTGTGTTTTAATAGATAGGTAGTCATAGTTCAGGTAGAAAAAAAGAAATAATTGATAATTGAAACGTGAAATTTGCGAAAAAAGTGATAGCTGAGTGTGTTTTTGACCATCAACTCTTAATTAAATAACCTCCAACTTTTTCATTTATTGTTTTTTTGGTTACAAAAATTATATATTTGTACCTTGCTTTACTGAAGTAAAGTGGCTGGCATGTTGTTTTTGCTCTCACTTTTTTACCACCAAAAACCTCTGGTGCTCTTTTTTGTTTTTGTTTTTTTGAAAGACTCTGACATAAAGCTGTTTAAAACTTTGAGTGAGTGAGTGAGTGTAAGTTTTCTGTAAAATGAAGCAGCAAAGCATGAGGAATTGTACCACTTTCCAATGATTCAAGAAATTTGTGTTTTTTTTTTGGAAAAAAAAGGTCCCAAATTCTTCTTTCATAAAAAGATCTCATTTTGCTCTTTTGTTTAGCTGTTTCTTGGAGTTTTAAGACCAATGGAAACAAGAAGTGTCAATGGTGTTTTTGGTTTTGTGGTCTTATTGAGTTTCTTGGTTTACTCCAATGCTATGCTTACCCCTGGTGGTGTTAATTATGAAGGTTAGTTCTTCTTATTTCTATAAAGATTGAAACTTTGAGACTTTTTTGGAGTGAGATTGATCAAATTAGAAAATATCAAGAATTTAAAAATATGCATACCACTGTTGGTGTTAATTATGAAGGTTACTTCTTGTGATTTCTCATAAAGATTGTAACTTTGAGACTTTTTCCTTGAAAAAATTATATGGGGTGTCTGAAAATTTGGAAAAAAATGAGATTTTGATCAAATTTTAAAAATATCAAGAATTTTGAAATATGCTTAAGCCTATTGGAGTTAATTATGAAGTTTAGTTCTTGTGATTTCTCATAAAGATAGAAACTTTGGGACTTTTTTTTGAAAAAATTATATGGGGTGTCTGAAAATTTGGAAAAGAATGAGATTTTGATCAAATTTTAAAAATATCAAGAATTTTGAAATATGCTTACCCCTGTTGGAGTTAATTATGAAGGTTAGTTCTTGTGATTTCTCATAAGAGAAAATACATAAAATCACCCCTAAACAACTTTCAAGTAATTAAATGCCCGTGAAGTTTAAGTGCTAAAGGAAGTTGTGCAGCCAAGATTGAAACTTTGAGACTTTTTTGTGAAAAACTTGTATGGGGTTTCTGAAAATTTTGGAAGGAATGAGATTTGAACAAATTATATCAAGAATTTCATCTTTTTTTTAACTTTCTTTTTATGTTGATCTTGGACAGTGCAAGCTTTAATGGAGATCAAGAACTCATTACATGATCCACATGGTGTTTTGAATTGGGATGAAAGTTCTGTTGATCCATGTAGCTGGAATATGATCAGTTGTTCAAGTGATAAATTTGTCACTGGCTTGTAAGTATACAAGTTCTCTCTCTTTTTTTTAATGTCCGGTATCCGTACTGGATCCCCGACTAATCCGGATTCTTGCTGCCTAAGGCCTGTTTAAGGGGGAAGCACTCCCTAATAAGATTTTTTTTTCATACCTAAGGCTCGAATCCGAGACGTCTGCTTAAGGTGGATGGATTACTAGTTTTCTTGAGTACACTCTACTTTTATGATTGTGGCTTTAAAACAAATGAGAATCTTTCCAAAAAAATAGCAAAAATATGCTAAGAATAGTTAGGCTTCTTTCATGAATTCTGCAGGGCTAGTCCAAGCCAAAGTTTGTCTGGGAAAATATCACCATACATCCACAACTTGACTCACTTGGAGCTACTGTGAGTACTTTTTTTTTTTTTTTTGAAACTTCAAATTATTTATTCAAAAAGATGGAAAATATTGATATTACTAATATTGTTGTATTTTCTTGTTTTTTACAGGCTTCTACAGAGCAATAATATAACAGGACCAGTTCCAACTGAACTTGGAAGGCTTCAGAAACTTAAAACAATTGATCTTTCTGATAATCAGCTTACTGGGAAAATCCCTTCATCTTTAGCTCAATTGAAAAGTCTTCAGTACTTGTAAGCAAAGAAAATTTTCAAGATTTTGATATAAAAATGAGTTCTTGAATTAAAAAAAGCTAATAATGTTTTCTTGAATTGTTATATAGGAGACTTAACAACAATAGTCTTAGTGGAGCTGTTCCTTTGGAACTGTCCAATATGACTCAACTGACTCTTCTGTAAGTTCCTTAGCCTCATTTATCTTTGTTTATTTTCTCATACTTGAAGGAGAGCCTCGGAGCAACGATAAAGTTGTCTCCTTGTGATCTATACGTCACACGTTTCTGTCATGGAAATGCTCGTGTTAGGGTAGGCGGCCTACGTTATACCCTTTGGGGTGTGGCCCTTCCCGGACCCTGGGTGAACGTGGAACGCTTCGTGCACCGGGCTGCCCTTTTTTCCATGCTTGCTGGTTTCTTGAGTATATTTTGATGGGGTTCTTCTTGGTTTTTTCTAGAGACTTGTCTTTTAACAATTTGAGTGGTCCTGTGCCAAGGCTTCTAGCTAAAACATTCAAGTAAGTTTCTTCAACACATCTTTGAATTCCAGCCCCCCCCGCTACAGATTAGCAAAAAGAAATCATTTTTTTAATTTGCTTTTTTTCTCTCTCACTGATGCAGCCTTTTGGGAAATCCTATTATATGTGCAACTGGGAAAGAACCAGAATGCAATGGGACAACAACATCCATGCCTCTGCCCTTCACTTTGAACAACTCACAAAGTAAGAATCTTGAATCATCCTACTAAATTTTTTTTTCCAAGCCGACTTGTACGCACCTCGACTATTCCACAAATCTTGGTTGCTGTCAAGTTTCATTATTAACCATTATATATCTTTTTTCTTGGTTGTATTATGAGGATTCATCATGAATTGAAAAGTTTTATGTTGGCTGCCAGCTCACATACGCAGAGTTATTCTTTACCCTCCTCCTTTACCGGGCTTGGGACCGGTCATGTGAGCAAACTCACATAGGCGGAGTTATTCTTATGATTGCATTTTACTGTTTTACTAGCCATTTGGATTCATGTAGTAAATTTGTTTTTGTGGTAATTTTGCAGCTGGTGAAAGCATATGTATAGTTTGTGTTATCCTATTCAAAACTGAAAAATCTCTTGGTGTATCTTAGATGCTCAGCCTTTTGGAAGACCTAAAACTCACAAAATTGCCTTGGCCTTTGGGACAAGTCTTGGATGCATCTGCATAATTATTATTGGCTTTGGTTTCTTTCTGTGGTGGAGACAAAAGCACAACAAGCAAATTTTCTTTGACATCAATGGTAAGTATATATGATATATAGCTAACCCATGTTGCTCGAATCCCCCAAAAATGCTACTGCACCCGTGTTGGGTCCTCCAATAATGCAAGCCGCATTGCAGCAGCAGGTCAATGAAGTTAAGTAGTAACTAGTAAACCATGAAACCATAATAAATAAAAAGTCAATTCACAGTTATGCAATAATCATAGGTCATTTAGCTAATAAATCAAAATAGAAATCGAGTTAAATTGCATTGTTGACTAGAATCTTTAAATTTAGATAACGATGACCGACCTCTTGACATATCGGATACTCAGAACCGTATCCGAGCAAACACTGGCTAAAACAAGTACAAGATACTAATAATGTGTTGCTTTAACCAAGAGGATAATTTTTGTTGACATACTTGTTGATCATTTCAGAACAACATCATGAACAAGTGTGCTTAGGAAACTTGAGGAGCTTCCAATTTAGGGAGCTTCAAGCTGCCACAAACAACTTCAGCAACAAGAACATACTGGGGAAAGGCGGTTTCGGGAACGTCTACAAAGGTTGTCTTAGTGATGGCACAATTGTTGCTGTAAAAAGGCTCAAAGACGGGAATGCAATCGGAGGAGACAAGCAATTCCAAACAGAAGTTGAAATGATCAGCTTGGCAGTGCATCGCAATCTCCTCCGTCTGTATGGGTTCTCCATGACACCAACTGAAAGACTTCTAGTTTACCCTTACATGTCTAACGGAAGTGTTGCTTCTCGTCTCAAAGGTAAAAACAACCTTAAAGAACTGAAGATCATACAATTGTCATGAAAAAGTATGGTGGGATGGTTGAGATCCCGTCACCCTTAACCATAGTGCGCTTACCTGTGTAAATCCGGGATAGTCTAACTAGTGGACCTCAGATACAAAGCAATTGATAATTGATGAAGCTATTTGATTTCTCTATTCTTGTCCTTAAAGTCTGCTGTTTTTTCTGTTGTTTCTTGCAGCCAAGCCACCATTGGACTGGAGTACAAGAAAAAGTATTGCATTAGGAGCTGCCAGAGGTTTACTATATCTACATGAGCAGTGTGATCCCAAGATTATCCACAGGGATGTGAAGGCTGCAAACATATTGCTCGACGATGACTGTGAGGCTGTTGTCGGAGATTTTGGATTGGCAAAACTTTTGGATCATCGCGATTCGCATGTCACAACTGCAGTTAGGGGAACTGTAGGACATATAGCTCCTGAGTATCTCTCTACTGGACAGTCCTCTGATAAAACAGATGTTTTCGGGTTTGGCATTCTCTTGCTAGAGTTGATATCTGGTCAGAGAGCTCTTGAATTTGGTAAAGCAGCAAATCAGAAAGGCGCTATGCTTGATTGGGTAAGTATTACACATTCCAAGATGTGATGAAACCTTCGTTTCAATTTGTCTTACTTTCCGTTTTAGTCTGTTTCAGAAAATATATGCCTCCGACCTTTGTATATTTTGTAAGTTTTAAAATTTAACATTCTCATTTTACTTTTAGCAACATTCCCTTATAGGAATGACTAAGATTCAAAGGGTAATTTTTTGGACTATTATACATACCTTCAGTTCAAGACCACAATATTCGAAAGTCTTGTTTATATTCTTAAACTTTGTGCTCGGTCAAACTACGACAAACAAAAAGAAACGGAAAGAGTATCTTAATTCTTGTGGGGGTTGACAATATTAATGTGCTGCATATCTGTTGCAGGTAAAGAAGATTCACCAGGAGAAAAAGCTTGACTTACTGGTGAGCAAGGACTTAAAGGACAAATATGATCGGATTGAGGTCGAGGAGATGGTACAAGTAGCTCTAATATGCACTCAGTATCACCCTAGTCATAGACCAAAAATGTCAGAAGTGGTAAGAATGCTCGAAGGAGATGGACTTGCAGAGAAATGGGAAGCTTCTCAAAGAGCGGAATCTACCCGATGCAGAGCCAATGAATTCTCCTCTTCAGAAAGATATTCTGATCTTACTGATGATTCTTCATTGCTTGTCCAAGCAATGGAACTATCAGGGCCAAGGTGATATAGAGAAAAAAGACAGTCAATTAGATGAAACAAAAAAGGGCATCTGAGATACAGAATGCTCAAGTAATATCTGTATGTTATTGAGCTTGTTTTTTTCTTTTGATAACCGAGAAATCCCGGAGGGCTAGTGTGGCACGGTTCGTTACTCCGTGGATGATAGACACCCTACCCCACTCTTATCTATTTAAATACCAGACTTTTGTCCGCGGTAGGATTTGATTGAGTTTGTATATATGATCATATGGAAGCTGCATAAAGGAATGGGATATGTTCTGACTGTACAGGAAAAAAGATTTATGAGCAACTGACCATTAGGCCCCCCCCCCCCCCCCCCCCCCCTTTTTTTTTTTTTCCTCTTCCTGTTATGAGTGAGAATTTTTCTGGGATGTGGAATTGTAACCTTGAGCTTGTAAGAATAATATTTTTGAAATTCAATTTCAGCTTATAAATATTGCACCATAATTCTCATTGAAAAATGTTGTTCAAAGGGATTATCTTTCCCATTCAAAAGGTGAAGGGAGTATTATTTCCTAACCATTAAGATTAAAGGGTTTAAGTGAAAAATTTACGCTTCTTTCTTGGAAGCCCAACTCAACTCGGTCGATCGATTGACCCACCTAACATATGATGAAATTCTCAATCGATCTGATCGAATTTCATTCTTTCTCACTATTCAAAACAGCGAAGTTTTCGATCAAGATCTTCTCGCCTCACCTGTTTGGGCTCTCGGTCGAATTATAACCTTTATGCAATCTAGATGACATTACTTTTTAAATGATTGAGAAGAAAAAGAGAAAGACGGGCGGGTAAAAGATTATGTGTCTTAAATAAATACAATGACTTATTTCATTTAATAAAACAACAACAACTACAACTCAGTTGGGGTCGATTATATGAATCCTCACTATTCCATTTAAGCTCAACTCATGTCATTACCAAATCAAATAAAAGAAAAATACAAAATAACTATGAGTACCACAATGAATATATCAAAAAGACCAGTAACCTGGAGGAAATGCTTCAATCTTTGCCAGAGAATTTAACAGACAACATAACTTTGAAATAAACAACCAAAGTTTCATTCCATAGATCATTCAAGAACAGGCATAAAATGTAAAAACTATTTCACTTAGCATATTGAAACAGATTAGTCAAAAACATCCATCCAGATTCACTTATGTTCCCAAACTGAAACAGTCTTCACAGTGGCAAATGCAAAACACAGACTTACCTGCTACATCAACGTCGTTTCTATTTACACTTTCAACTTCCAAAACATATTAGCCAAAGATCATGATCTAATCTACCTTATACACAACTTCTGCTTTAGATGACGCCCGCTTAAATCTTTTTATCTCTGCGAGTACTTCGAGAGATTTTTCAACTTCCATTCCACGGGGCTTGATTACCATTTCGACCAGTGCTGGACACTTGGCCAATAAAACTTTGATAAGTTGGATTTCAGCCCCTGCTCCGGCTACATTGTTAATCTTAACTGTCCTCAGATGACTAAACGTCATGTCTGAGAAGCTTGCAGGAATCTCATCAACAATGTCCCAGGGATTGTCAAATGCCTACGAAAGATCAAGAAAAAACCATCAGCCTGAATTTTAAATTGAAGATCTAATGAACATGCAAAATAAGAAAGTCATTGCATACGAAAAACACATAAAAGAGAAAGAGAGAAAAATAAACATCATCAACTTGTGCAATTTTATTGACAACTTCTGCTTTAGCTGATGCTCGCAGAAATTTTAGTTAGCTCAGCTAGCAACTCAAGTCTTGTTACATAAGATTCTTTCCTGAGCTCGACTACCATCCTTACGAGCATTAGAACACATGGCTAATAGAAGCTTAATCAGCATCGTTTCAGACTTTGTGCCTGTTGTGTCTATAACCTTAAACGCTCTGAGGAGATTCAATGGAAAATCTGAGAAGCCTTAAACTTAATGAGATTCGAGAGCATGAATCTCAAGAATAACAGATCAACACCACCCGGGCTTACTGAGACTAATAGAGTTACGATTGTTGGAGTTGGAAAATCTTGAAAAGGTATATAAGTCCTTTGAAAAGAGTATATGGAAATGACTGTGATTTGTGACACCTGACCAAATATGATCCGGATACTCAGTTAACTGGAACAAAATATTTAGCACAGAAAAAAGGAAAAAACTCCATAACTTAAAAATGAATCAGATACCAAATCTCACATGATTGATCGTTCTAGACGAGACAAAAAAAAACTAACAAAATTAACTAATGTTCACGAAACACGTCCATATGCAACTGCATCTACCTTAACATACACCAATATCAGGGAATAAGGGCCTAGAGATCAAACACCACTGTTATAGTAAACTTCTGCTTTAGGTGATGCCCTCGGAAATTTTGTTATCTCTGTAACCACCTTTAGTCTTGTTTCAGCAGATCCATTTTCTATCGTCGGCTGGATTAGCATTCTCACTAGCACTGGAGACTTACCTAATAGAAGCTTGATAAGCTTCATTTCAGGCTTTTTGCCGGTAATACCTACAAGTTCAACAGACCTGAGGTGATTCAATGTTACATCTGTGAAGCTTGCAGGAATTTCATTAACAACATCATCACACAGGATCAATCAATTTAGAGGATGCCACATGAAAAATCTACAAAAGATTAAGAAAAAACCAATCCTTCATAACTTGGATTGAAGGTATAATGAGTATGAACATAAGCAAATCACCACATATGAAGAAATACAAAACAAAACGAGACAAAAAAAATAATTAAACTTCATTAGCACCTTCATTTGAATATCTTGTAAATATGGGGGGCTTCTTATCAAGCAAAGAGCAACCGAAAGCTCAACTAATTCATCCAGACAAATGACGGATAAGCAAAGACATTTAAGACAACTAAGAGGAGAAGAAAACTTTGCTGGTATGTCACCTGATCCTGCAGCCAAAAACTAAGAAGAAAACATTGAAAATTAGGAACACTCAAAGCCCACACGATGGTACGTCTATGAAAGTGCATTACAGTTGTCATGATGCAATATTTACCTTGACACTACGGTAATCCAAGTGGAGATGCTCGAGAGCAGGACATAACTCAAAATACTTTAACTTGGAAAGATGTTTTCCTGCCTTCACAGGAAGTTTTGTATTCAAGTGAAAGTTTCACAAGAAAAGGTGCTTTCCTAAAGGAAAGTAACTCTATATTGCCTGTGAAGTCAAAGGATTTCAACTTGGAAATATTAATTTGAAGGATGGTTTAAAATACTTGAGATTTGTAACACCAACTTCTCAAGCATCGGGCTATGAGAGATTAAAGTTCCAAGCATTTCGGAGGAATTGTGACTTCATACAATTAATTCAAGGCTAACTAACTCATTAAATCCTTTGAAGGCAAGAGAAGACTGAATTGAACAATAATGGAGACTCAGATGTCTCATTCGCGAACATGCAAAAAATGAAGAAGGCAATTTTACGGCTTATCCTTCGGGAATTGAAGAACAAGATGCCTAATACCATTTCTTGAGAGGAAAGATATCAGGTTGTCAATTTTAGGGTAATTTTCCAGATTAGCAATATTGGCGAGGATAAACTTAGTAACTGGTCCAACATGGAGTGTCAAAAGGTGGTAGATTATGTCTGTAAACCTAGTTACAAGGGGTATTGAGTTATCTGTCGTATCCCAAAGTGTTTGATCAAGTTTCAATTGTTGAATTCTGCACCAGTTATATCTCCATTTCTTCGATAAGATGCTTGTCCTCACAGCATCTCGTAAGGGCAAACGAATAAGAATGTCATCAAGTACATTCTCAGGAAGGTTGCTAAGTACATGAGGAGGTAAAGTAGCACTACAAAGTTTATTGTCCTTAGGAAGAAGCATCATATATATGACAATAGTCTCCCCAATAAGAACCTGTAGACAATAAACACGAATAGAAAGGTGAGTGATATCCAAAACTATCAGGCTAGAATTGTTCTTCATATAGTCAAACTTATAACAGAAAGTGCCAGTATGTTCTAACTGAATCTAGAAAAGCAGGAAGTGCCACATAAATTAGGACGGATGAAATAACCATTTAATGATGTGGCATATAATGTTTGAAACATTATACATCACTAGGTAACACTTGACACTTCCTTCAATACCTAAGGGTGTATTTGGTAAGGCGGAAATTTTTTCAATCTCCTCATGTTTGGCCGGTCAAAAATTCTTGAAAGCCTTTTCTCTAAGAAAACAAGTTCTTTAAAAATGAGGAAAATAGGAGGGAAAATAAGTTTCATAAGTGACACTCCAAACTAATTGTCTCCTCCCCACCATCCAACACACCCACCCATAGCCCCATCCCTACCACTCCCACATCCCAACTTCTCACCCCCATCCCCTAAAATATTTGCCCAGATAATATACAAATACGTTTGGGATAATTTTCTACTTACTTACCAAACACAAGAAAATAAGTAAGAAAACCACATATTTCGGAGGAAAACATTTTTGGTGGAAACATATTCCCTGATACCAAACACACCCTAAATTTTGTTTTAGTTATCACAACTTTAAAACTGTTATCAAACATTAGAGTAGACTAGAACTTTGTCACAATTGATGTTTCGTTTGCATTGCATGTGGGGCTGGAGCTACCCTTGTCCAAGTGGGGTCAATTTGACACCTTCGCCGAAATATTACATTGGGCAGATCTTCGTCGAAATATTACATTGGGCAGATAGGTCAAAAAACCTTTCTTTATGTATATACCTATAGTATATGTTGAATTACTTTGCTTCTTTGTGAGTTTACTTCTTTGTATTTGAACCCTAGTGAAAATCTTGGATTGCCGCTGTTGAAACGACATTCATGATAACCTACCAGCATGCCACATCCATGAAAACGTTAACCCATTAAGTTTTAAGCAAACCCAAATTTAATTTCATCTGATTTAATTATACCCAGAAAATAAAAATGCATTCTTGATTTCAAAATCCTACATAACAAGAACTATAAAAGCAAAGAGTTGCACCCAGGGTATGGCCTAGTGGTCAATGAAGTGAGTGAGAACCATGATGTCCCAGGGTATCGTTGCAGAGACAAAAACGCTAGGTGATTTCTTCCCATCTATTCTAGCCTTGGTTAAGTAGAGTTACCTAGTACCTGTTGTTCATGGGAGGCGGCAGATATCCGTGGAATTAGTCGAGGTGCGCGCAAGAAAGAGTTGTGTTAAGAATGAAGAAAATAACAAGTAATTAAAAAGGAGAATGTGAAGTAGTCGTATACTTCTTCTCTACCAATGGAAGAGTTCAGGCTTACATGCTCAAAATCCAAAAGGCAACAGCATTTATTGCTACGGTTGGTTTAATGTATTAATTGCATTTGCCTTCTTTTAGTTTTGTAAAAGGCAACAGCATATCTATTTTAGGGTAAATTATTTCTCTAATAAATTGGAAATGGTTTAAATTTGTCTTCCTTCCATTTATTGGATCTCAATTGCCTTTAATGTTGATTTTGGGGTTAAAATATCTCTTCTTCCATCTATTGGACCCAAGTTGCTCTTTATGTCAGAGTTATGAGATGACATATGTTGCACTTTAATAAAATAGGTGATAGTGGCTTATTGGTCCACGTGGATATTAGAACCAACCTATCAAAGTTTATTTATTCAAAATTAATTGTTGGGACCGGATTTCTAAGATTTCACCATTATTAAAGGATGACGAGGTGAGCTGAATTAAGATTTCACCAATTGGAGCTTGTATATATCGATTTTGCACCAAAAACTGCAGCTTTAAACGAAGAAGAAGTGTTAATTGTATTGGTTGTTACCCATCGGAGGTTTAAGAACAAGATGTTGAACGTTATTCCTAGAGAGGAAACATATCAAGTGGTCAATATTAGGACATGTTTTTAGATGAGGAATGTTGAGGGTAAACTTGGTAATTGATCCTGTATGAAGGGTCAAGAGGTGATTAGCAAATCCAGTTGTGGGAGTCTTTACCAATTACATCTCCAGTTCTTTGATAAGATGCTTGTCCTCACAGCATCTCGTAAAAGCAACCTCATTAAAATTTCATCGATTACACTATTGGGAAGGTTGCTAAGTACATCAAGGGGAGGTAAAAGTTGCTTTTTTCCATTTGGAGGCATCATATTAAATGATTGGCAACAAGAATCTGAAGAAAATAAACAAGAATACAATAAGTAAGGAATCTCAAAACTGTCAGGACAGAGTACACACTACACACAACTGCTTTCACATTGTTAAATTAACATGCCACAACTGTAAGAACAAAAGAAAATGTGCATTATATTAAAATCACTAATCAATATCCTCTTAATATTCATGACATGCATAATTTACAGCAAGAATCCCATCGATACTTCATGAATCCAGAATATCTGTTATAAGAAAGGGAAAATCGAATGAACATAAACAAAGATCAAATTATCTTTTACTGCTGACTAGCAATAAGCTTATCAACTGAAATCAATAGCTACAAGGAGAAAAAAGTGTTCCAATTCGGCACGATTTGACATCAAACTATAGTAGCTTTACTAACTTTTTTTTTTTTTTTTTTTTTTTTTTTTGTACTAATAGCTTTCCTATCAGAATTTGCAGTCTAATTAATCAGAGTAGCTTTGTCTCAACAATGTACATAATCTCGAGGTCACTTGGTACATGTAAAGAGTCTAAAACACAGACACACACACACACACAAAAAGAAAAAAATGACCTGATTAAACGCTCGTGAAGATCAAGCAGGATTGTAATATGGATACTAATCTACATTATACACTACTTCTGCTTTAGATGACGCCCGCTGAAATTTTGTTATCTCGATGAGTACTGTGAAAGACTTTTTATCTTCCATTTCACAGGGCTTGATTACCATTCTGACTAGTGCTGGAGACTTGGCCAATAAAACCTTGATAAGTTGCATTTCACCCTCTGCTCCCATTACACCGTAAATATTAACTGTCCTGAGGTGATTAAATGTCATATTTGAGAAGCTTGCAGGAATCTCATCAAGAGCATCTCGGGGCACAGGTTCATAATACTCCTCACCAGAATCACCAAGCACCTAAGAACGGTCAAGAAAACCCCATCAGCCTGAATTTAAAATTGACGATCTGATGAGCATGCAGAATAAGAAAGTCATTACATAAAAGAGAGAAAAATAAACATCACTAACAAGATCAAGTTCAATTTCTTCTAAATTTGGGGAGCTTCTTATCAAGCAAAGAGCTAATGAAAGCTCAAAGAATTCTCCAGGAGTAAAACAAGATATGTCAAGGCGCTTAAGACAGTTAAGAGCATAGGGAAGCCTTGTTGGTATAACTTCAGCTGGTCCAGCATTCACGACCTAGGAAGAAAATATCAAAAATTAGGATCATTTAAAGCCCAAAAGATGGTACATCTATGAAAATGCATTACAATTAAGTCATGAAGCAACATTACCTGAAAATAGTTGTGATTCCAGCTAAGCATCATGAGAGCAGGAATAGACTCAAAGATCTTGGCAAGATCATGTTCTGCCTCTACAGAAAATCCAATAGGCTCATATGAAACTTTGGAAAGAAGAGGGACATTTTTTAGATGTAAAAAGTTTATATTGCCTGTGAAGAAAAATGACCTCAGATTGGGAGCATTAATTTCA
Organism: Jaltomata sinuosa; assembly: GCA_003996215.1. Classification (NCBI taxonomy): domain Eukaryota; kingdom Viridiplantae; phylum Streptophyta; class Magnoliopsida; order Solanales; family Solanaceae; genus Jaltomata; species Jaltomata sinuosa. The sequence goes on from QJPP01000021.1 coordinate 222,264, forward strand.
ATTTGGTTTGAATATTCAACGTGTTCCAGCAGCAAATGCTCAAGCAACGGGCAATGGGAGATTAAACTCCCCAACAAGTCAGATGAAATTGTGACTTCAATTAGTTCTAGGCTAACTAACCTATCAAATCCCTTAAAGAGTGGTGGAGGAAGTATAAGACAATGCTTGAGATATAGATGCCTCAATTGCGAGCATGTGAAAAATGATGAAGGCAATTTGTATGGTTTACTCCCAATTAATGGAGGTTTAAGAACAACATGTTGAATGCCATTCCTAGAGAGGAAATGTAACAAGATGTCAATATTAGGACATGTTTTCAGATGAGGAATGTCGAGGATAAACTTGGTAATTTGTCCTGTATGAAGGGCCAAGAGGTGATATAGAATGTTAGCAAATCCAACTGTAGGGGACATTAAGTCCTTTGTTGTTTTCCAAAGTTCTTTATCAAGTTTCAGTTGGGGAAGTCTACACCAGTTATATCTCCATTTCTTCGATAAGATGCTCGTCCTCACAGCATCCCGTAAAGGCAACCTCATTAAAATTTCATCGATTACACTATTGGGAAAGTTGCTAAGTACATCGGAAGGAAGTAAAAGCTGCTCTTCTCCATTTGGAGGCATATTATTAGATGATTGCAACAAGAATCTGCAGAAAATAAGCAGTTTGGATCAGGGGCAAATACATTGCACCTTTGCAAGTGTTGAAACCAGAGGCATATTTAGTACAACCCCAACCACTCACTTCCTATACCAACACTCCCTTCAACTTTTTAAGCAAAACCCGATTCAATTTCAGCAGAATTAATAATACCCACAAAAACAAAAATACAATCTTGATCTCAAAAAATTCTACATAAGCAGATGAGTTGTGTTAACAATGAAGAAAAGAGTAAGAGGAAGATGAACCTGAGGATTAACTATGAAGTAACTCTGTTGTCGATAACTATGAAGAAAAAACTCAGACGGATGCTACACTCGCACAGGGAAATGACAAGTCACACTAATAGTAATGTTTTTTGGGCCGCAGACACACAGCCCAAATTAGTTCTATCCGGACCTTTAATATGTAACAGCCCACACCACGTGTTTCAGATTTTTAGCCTGTTTGGCCAAGTTTTTTTTTTTTTTTTAAAAGTACTTATGTTTAGCTTGTTTGGCCTAAGGGTGTCGAATGAGCCAGGTTGACAAAAATGGAACCGGCCGGGTTGGTCCTACTAGGGTTCAACCGGTCCGGTTCCAAAAGGGTTCAAAGTGACCCGTTTGATTCCGGGTTATACCGGGTCAGGCCGGGCCGGGTTACATTAAAAAATTATTTTCTTAAAAAAATTATTATTCTTTAAAATCTATTAATAAAATATAAATTACTTATTATTATTTTTATTTATTATTTTAAAAATTGGGTCGGGTTGGATCGGGCTGGGTCGGGCCGGGTCGATTAATCAACGTGACATTACAGGTTATGATCGATTCCGGGTTACGGGTTCAAAAATTGAACCGGCCGGTTTCGGTTAAAGTAGGCGACTCGGACCAACCCAACCGTTTAAATAAGGGACGGATTGGGCCGGGTTTTTACCGGGTCGAGCCGGGCCGGTTCCGGGTCAACCCGGCCCGATTGACACCCTTAGTTTGGCCAAGTTTTTGAGAGAAAATAAGTGTTTTTAGGGAGTAGCAGAAACTGTTTTTCAGAAGTTAAAAAAATAGTTTTTCCCTAAAAGTGTTTTTTGAGAAAATACACTTAAAAACACTTTTAAAAAACTTGGTCAAACACTAATTGCCGTTCAAAAGTGCTTTTAAAATTTATTAGTCAAACACAAAATGCTTCTCACCAAAAGTACTTTTTTGAAAAGCAGTTTTGAAGAAAACACTTTTCAAAATAGGCTGATTTTAGAAGCTTGTAACATGAAAGATCAGGAGGAGATTTCACAAAATACTATAGTTTGTAGGCTATTTATGGTGTGCTATTAATGTTTGGCTAATTACAATTTGTAGCTATTGTTCAATTGTTACTGGGTTGTATCATTTGTATTTATTTACTCTATCAAACAACCAAGATAAGTTGTATGTATTCACTTTATTTTGTTCTATCAACACATACAATCACAATATAGGTTGTAAGCCACTATATTTCAGTGTATCACATTTGTATTTTAGGAGACACAAGTATGATACACTAAAATACAGCGATACATCACCTGTATCTAACTCCATAGCAAAGTAGAGGAGAAAGTTCACCGGAGATGGCATTTTTCGGGCAAGTAAGAAGGTCACCCAAACAATGAAAGTCCGGTCGGATTTTAGAGTTCTCCGTTCATGCTTTGTCGAATCCGGTGCTACAGTATAACCAAAGACAAACGCTTCCATCTCGATCTGAGAACGAGCATCGCTGGAGGATGAAGCTTTGTTGGAGCAAGGAAGAGGGAGCACAGTGTCGTGGTTGGCCAGTGACGGCCTGTCACGCCCCGAGACCAGACCCTGGACGTAACGGATAATCCAGACCAATGAAGGCCCGAGAAGACGCTTTAGCATAACATCATGAGCATTAAAATAAGCATTTGCGAAAAAAGGACCCAACAAAGTAGCATGATGTAGCATCTGTGGATGGTCAGTACGACGAGTACTGGTATGCAACCCAAGGAAAGGGACAATACAATTTATAAAGCAAGTCACAAGAGTCATAACATAAATCATAATAGGGAAAAATTATGGGACAATTAGTACTCAAAATAACATTTCATGAAAATCATTCATTAACATTACTTCTGAACTAGATGGTTTAATCGATATATCATATATAATATATCACGGACTATGTGGGTCCAATCAACGCTCGACCGGCTGAGCCCCAATTCATGTTTGCCGCATGAATTGAGATTCTTCTGTATATAACAACATAAAGGCCTACATAAATCAACCTCGTAGAGGAGAAACATAAGGTCATCCAATTAAGGAGCGAACCATCCCCTACGTCGGTAAAACATAGGTTTTGGGTAATGAGCCCCGTTTGACTCATACCTTCTCGGTTAACCATCTAATTCTCTTAAGCCCATCTTTTAGCATTTTAAAAATATTTAAGCAAAACGTTTATGAGGGACTCTTAACATTCTTGAGGCATTCGTAAATTGGTATCGTCATACCAAAACTTGCAAGTCGTACATATCATGTCGTATTCATTCATAAGATCATACATCATTAGTCCCATCATTTTAAAGGATTTAAACACATTTAACATATCCCTCAAAGGTTGACAATTTCATAATTTGCAAACAACACTTTCAAAATCGAGGAATGTAGAAATCCTTTTCTTTTCCGTCAAAAGCCAAGATTTAAATAGTAAAATGATTTACAAAAGAATCATGACTTTAGATCTTCCCCAAAAGCTTTTCATAACAGTAAAGTTTCGTATTTCAAATAATAAGTTTCAATCCTCAAATATATTTAACAAATAGAGAGTAATTTCATAAAGAGAGTCCGTAACTTCAAGTAAGTTCTCCTTTCGAAAATCGTTCAACAATCCACATTCAAAACCCTTGTAAATATCACTTTGTAGTTAGCAAAATCAACTACCATTATACTTAGAACGGTTACAAAATCTTAGCCCGAAAAACTTGGGGTGTTACATGGCCCTTCGCTGGAGCTCCGTTGCTCGTCGGAGAGGAGCAGTCGAGGGAGAAAGATATGAGACAAGAGAGCCTCAAATCGTGAATTTGCCACAAAATCCAAAGTATAGCTACGAATGGTAATTTTCTGACAGTATACCCTACAAGTACAGTAAATAAATTAGCTACACCTTGTGATTTTTCCAATTCCTTTTCTAGTTAGTTGGAGTTTGTTAGCCTTTAGCCTTTAATTAGTGGACAGATGTATAGGGAATTTATTTTGTTTTGTAGCTCACATACTTGTATAAATACAATACAGTCGAAAATTTCCAATTCTTCGGTTTAAGGAGTGCCCTTCGCACCTTACTTTTTCTTTCTCCCTTCTTGCGCCATTTAAAGAATGAGATGACATCTTATTCTATGTCATTTGCTTTCCTTAGGACTAGACTAAGCTAAACCATGTCTTTTTTCATTGGCATTGACCTACTTACTTTGACAGTTGTGATTCCGCTTTCATGGGTTCCAGCAGTGCCAGTTCAAGCCTTACCTTTTTCGTTTAGTCTGACTATTTTCCGAATTCTATATATGAATGAAAGCTACGTTTCGGCAAATTATATAAACTTACTAAGGAAGAAACAGAAAAACTTTTCACAGCCGAGGTCAGAGCTTCAAGTCCGTAATGTCTCTTTAGCGCCCCATACCTTACTACAATTCTTATTCAATATAATAATATTACTACAATGTCGTGCCGATGTCTCCCTTACGAAATTGAAGATAATTTGATTAGGGGGGTGACAACCGAGGCTTTTAAGAGAAGTTGCCATAGAGGCTATAAAGAGCTCAGTTTTCGACATACTCTCTATGTTTTCAACACAAATATTTATGACTTATTTTAGATCACAAAATTTAAAAATCTTTCGTAAACTCTATTCCCAGTTAAGATGAATCACAAATATTGGAATGGAGGGAGTAAAAAAGTGGTAGTATGAGAAAAAAATAAAGCAATAGTACCTGAAAGAAGTAGAGATCAAACAGGATTACAGTCTAAGGCAGCTACTGCTTCAGTTGATACCCGACGAAACTTTGTTAGTTCTGCAACTACTTTGTGTCTTTTTGTCGAGAAAAAGCTTCAAGCTCTCCAAAGGGAATTAATCAAGCAGGGAAGTTAACACACAACGTAACTTCGAAATAACCAACCAAAGAACAGGCATGAAATGTAAAACCATTTTTCACTTAGCATTCTGAAACATATTAATCAAAACATTCACTTATATGTTCCAAACTGATAGTCTTCATAGTACCTTAAGGCAAAGGAGAAACACAGCCTTACTACTGCATCAACATTCGTTTTAATTTACATTTTTAACATCCAAAAAAGTTAACCAAAGACCATGATATGATTGAAAACTCGTGAAGATCAAGCAGAATTGTGATATGGATATTAATCTACATTATGCAAAACTTGAGCTTTAGATGATGCCCGCTGAAAATTTGTTATCTCTGCTAGTACTTTGAGAGATCTTTTATCTTCCATTCCAAAGGGCTCGATTACCATTCTGACCAGAGCTGGAGTCTTGGCCAATAAAACCTTGATAAGCTGCATTTCAGCCTCTGCTCCTGTTACACCGTAGATCTTAACTGTCCTCAGATGATTAAAAGTCATATCCGAGAAGTTTGTAAGAATCTCAGCAACAGCATTCCGGGGTACAGGTTCATAGCACTCCTCTAAAGGATCAAAATACACCTAAAAATTTATAATCGAAGATCTAATGAGCATGCAGAATAAGAAGTCATTACATACGAAAAGCACATATAAAAGAGAGGAATAAACATCACTAACAACCGTGATTTCAATTTCTTCTAAATATGGGGAGCTTCTTATCAAGCAAAGAGCAAAAGAAAGCTCAAAGAATTCTCTCAGAGTAATCCAAGATAGGTCAAGACGTTTAAGACAGTTAAGAGCAGAGGGAAGCCTTGTTGGTATAGCTTCGGCTGGTCCAGCATTCACGGCCTAGGAAGAAAATGTCATAAATCAGGATGACTCAAAGCCCAAAAGATGCATTAAAATTAAAATTGTCATTAAAAAACATTACCTGGACGTAGAAGTGATTCCAGCAAAGATTCTCGAGAGCAGGAATAGACTCAAAAATATTTGCAAGATCATGTACCGCCTCTACAGAAAATACTGTAGGCTCATATGAAACATTGGAAAGAAGAGGGACATCTTATAGATGTATAAAATGTATATTTCCAAAGAAGAAGAATGACCTCAGCTTGGGAGCACTAATTTCCATGGGGTTTGAATTGTCTAGGCCTTTCAGCACCAAATTCTCAAGCAACGGGCAATGGGAGATCAAACTTCCAAGCGATTCAGAAGAAATTGTGACATGTCTTAGTTCTAAGCTAATTAACCTATCAAATCCCTTGAAGACCGGTGGAGGACGTATTAAATATCTTTCGAGAGTCAAATGCCTCAAACCCGAACTACTGAAAAATGAAGAAGGCAGTTTGTATAGGTTAATCCTAAACGGAGGTTTAAGAACCAGATGTTGAATGCCGTTCCTAGCGAGGAAATATATCAAGTGGTCAATATTAGGACATGTTTTTAGATTAGGAATGTCGAGGGCAAACATGGTAATTGGTCCTGTATGAAGGGTCAAGAGGTGACAGAGAATGTTAGTAAATCCAATTGTAGGGGATATTAAGTCCTCTGTTGTTTTCCAAAGTGTTTGATCAAGTTTCAGTTGTGGAAGTCTGCACCAGGTATATCTCCATTTCTTCGATAGGATGCTTGTCCTCACAATATCTCGTAAAGGCAACCTCGTTAGAATGTCATCGATTACACTATCGGGAACGCTGCTAAGTACATCGGCGGAAGGTAAAAGTTGCCTTTTTCCATTTGGAGGCATAATTTTAAATGATTGGCAACAAGGATCTGCAGAAAATAAACAAGAATATTATTAAGATCTATTTTTCGAAATGGAAAATTGAATGAACATAAACAAGATCACATTATCTTTTGATGTTAATAAGTAACAGGATTATCAACTGAAATCAATAGCTAAAAGGAGAAAAAGTTTTTCAACTTATATATACAACTTTGGGTATGGCGCCAGGGGCGGAGCCACCTTAGGCTCATGGGTTCATCCAAACCCCCTTCGACGGAAAAATTACACTATTTATATATGGTTTAAATTATTTTTTATATATGTATAGTAGATGTTGAACCCCCTTCGACTAGTTCCTATGTATACATATTTATATTTTGAACCCCCTTAGTAAAAATCCTGGCTCTGCCATTGTTAATGGCGCTATGGGATTTTATCCCAAATTAATGTTTAGTTTGCATTGACCTATCTAGCACATGAAGCCGGAGCTAACCTTGTCCAATTTGACACCCTTCTCCAAAAAATTGCATTGGGCAGATAGGTCAAAAAAGTCCTTTTTTATGTATATATATATATACTATATGTTGAATATCCTTTGCTTCTTTGTGAATTTACTTCTTTATATTTGAACCCTAGTGAAAATCTTGACTCTGCCACTACGGTTGAAAAGACAATCCATGATACACCTATCAACACACCACTTCCATGACAATTGACAACGTTAACCCCATCAAATAAAATTGCGATCTTGATTTCAAATTCCTACATAACCACAACCAGAACCATAAAAGCATAGAATAATTGTGTTAAGAATGAAAAAAACAACAAGAAAAAGAATGTGAAGTAGTCCTATACTTGTCTTATTGATTGCCTTCTCTATGGAGGTGTTGGAAGAAACTCAAGAGTGAACGCTTACATGCTGAAAATCCAAAAGGCAAAAGTATATTTATATGGTTAAATGGATTAATTGCAACTTTTTTTTTTTTTTTTTTTTTTTACTTTTGTAGAACTATACTTATAGGCCCTTTAGAATCTATTTTAGGATAAAAAAATGTAATATTGAAAATGATTTAACACCTATTTGGTTATGGGAGCTATTTACTTTTTTCTGGAATTCTTTTTTCACTTTATTTGAAAATCAGTGTTTGTCCATTAAAGTTTCAAATATAACTTGAAATTGTATTTCGAATTTGGAAAAACATTCAAAATCATGTTTTCACTTTCACTTTTATCACTTTCACTAATATTTTCCTTTTTTCAAATTTTATTCTAAATTTTTTATTTTTATAAAATTGACACCATTTAAATTATATTTGCAAAAACTAAACCAAACACAGCTTCAACTTTAAAAATTTCAATTAAAGTGGTTTTTTTTTTTGTATGTAGTAGCTCAAATACACTGTTAGCTATTTGGATTTGATGTTAAATTTTTAAAAATCAATAATATTTAATTTGGTTTGATTTTATTGAAAACAAATAGAAGAAAAAATCGAAACAAAGCTACAAATTATCTACACAAATTTTACTGGTTTGAGTCGACAGTTCTGGATGTTTTCGACCAAGTTCCATTTGTGGTTCCCCGTTGACATTATGTTTGTTGTTAACAATGACGATGAAACTATTGGATCGGGTTTTGATTTTATGTTATCATCACTGTATATGTCTCATGTATTCAATCCTTAGTCACTATTACATAATGTCATTCTATATTACTCGAAAACAATAGGCTTTTTTAATTGTTAAGATGGAAGACAATGATAAGCTAAGGTATCAAAATGATGGTGAAGTTGTTAAATGTTGCACGGAATTGGTTGAAATTCCAACCAAAACAACAAGTTTTTCCCCAAAGTTTAAGTGCCTAATTCGTTGTAAAACCATTGTATTTTTCTATTTAGAGGTATTTCGTTATGTTTCCTTTGTTCGTCTTGCTAGATTTTTCTATCAATCTTTGTTTAGAATTTCATAACTTCATGACTATTACAGTGACCTATCAATCAATAACAAGCATGAAATTTAAACCCTGAGCATTGTCACAGTGACAGACAAGCTAAGTCGAAACATTCTAGTCCTCTCTGAATTCGTCAATCGCCAAACAGGAAAAAACACAACATTTTACTGCCAGAGCGTTTTAAGCCGAGATCATGGTCTGCTAAAAGATAAATGGAGATCAAACAGGATTGTGATATGGATACTAATCTACATTATACACAACCTCTGCTTTAGATGACGCCCGTTGAAATTTTGTTATCTCAGCGAGTACTTTGAAAGATCTTTTATCTTCCATCATTTTGCAAGGCTCGATTACCATTCCGACCATTGCTGGAGACTTGGCCAATAAAACCTTAATAAGCTGCATTTCAGCTGCTGCTCCTGTTACACCTTGAATCTTAACTGTCCTCAGGTGATTAAAAATCATATCCAAGAAGCTTGCAGGAATCTCATCGATAGCATTCTGGGGCACAGGTTCATAGTAATCCTCCTCATCAGGAACAAAATACACCTAAGAAAGATCAAGAAAAACTCATCAGCCTGAATTTAAAATTGAAGATCTAATGAACACGCAGAATAAGAAAGTCATTACATACGAAAAATACATATAAAAGAGAGAAAGAAAAGTAAACGTCAGTAACAACCATAATTTCAATTTCTTCTAAATATGGGGAGCTTCTTATCAAGCAAAGAGCAAAAGAAAGCTCAAAGAATTCTCCCAGAGTAATCCGCAATATGTAGAGGCGTTTAAGACAGTTGAGAGCAGAGGGAAGCCTTGTTGGTATAACTTCAGCTGGTCCAGCATTCATGTCCTAGGAACAAAATGTCGTAAATCAGGACGACTTAAAGGCCAAAAGATGCATTACAATTAAGTCATGAAGCAACGTTACCTGGACATAAAAGTGATTCCAGCAGAGATTCGCTACAGCAGGAATAGATTCAAAAATATTGGCAAAATCATGTACGACCTCTACAGAAAATTTTGTAGGCTTATATGAAACATACGAAAGAAGAGGGACATTTTCTAGATGTATAAAATGTATATTTCCAGTGTAGACAAATGACCTCAGCTTGGGAGCGCTAATTTCCATGGGGTTTGAATCTTCTATGCCTTTCAGCACCAAATTCTCAAGCAACGGGCAATGAGAGATTAAACTTTAAAACGATTCAGAAGAAATTCTGACTTGTTTTAGCTCTAGGCTAATTAACCTATCAAATCCCTTAAAGACTGGTGGAGGACGTATTAGACATCTTGCAAGAGTCAAATGCCTCAAACCTGAACTTATGAAAAATGAAGAAGGCAACTTGTATCGGTTACCGAATGGAAGTTTAAGAACAAGATACTGAATGTCATTCCTAGAGAGAAAACATATCAAGTGGTCAATATTAGGACATATTCTTAGATCAGGAATATCGAGGATAAACTTGGTAATTGGTCCTGGATGAAGGGCCAAGAGGTGACAGAGAACGATAGTAAATCCAATTGTAGGGGATATCAAGTCCTCTGTTGTTTTCCAAAGGGTTTGATCAAGTTTTAGTTGTGAAAGTCTGCACCACTTACATCTCCATTTCCTCGATAAGATGTTTTTCCTCACAACATCTCGTAAAAGTAACCTCGTTAGAATGTCATCGATTATACTATCGGGAAGGTTGCTAAGTACATCGGGGGAGGTAAAAGTTGTTTTTTTCCGTTTGGAGGCATCATATAAAATAATTGGCAACAAGAATCTGCAGAAAATAAACAAGAGTACAATAGGTAAGGAATATCCAAACTGTCAAGACAGGATACACATGACATAGAAAACACACAACTGCTATTCATATTGTTGAGTACACATGCCACATCTGGAATTTTTTTTATTTGTAGCTGGTATTTGTACTATTTGCTTTGCAACTCTTTATATGAAATGATCTCGCTTGATGTAAATCAAATACATATAAAGTATTTTCCATAGAGAAATTGGAGATTTGAAAGTTTAAATTAGTGATGTTATACTTATTGAACTTAGGTGAAAATTTATTGTACCGAGTGCTTATTATATCAAACCACTATATGTCATTTATTGTAAAATTATAGATCACTAGGTAACACTTGACACTTCCTTTAATACCAAATGGGTAGTTTGGTAGGGTGTATAACATACTAGTTTGGCTACTTTGATGATTAACAAATTAGATGAACGTAAATACATGTATAACATAAGCATTAGGTCACTTTATAAATGTGTATGGTTTCAACGTTCTAGTTTGATCACTAATTTGATGATTAACCAGCTATAAACATTAATATAGACATTCTATATATGTGCATAACTTAATCATTCTAGTCCGATCACTTTGGTGACAAACAAACTATATAAGCATAATCCTTTACGTAGAATAAATTTTAAGTAATTTTATATATGTACAAATAATAAACGTTCTAGAATGTTGAGAAGTTCTAGAATGTTAAATAATTTTACATTTAACTTGGTATTATTAATAAGGCATGTAATTGAAAATATATATTTAACACTTGAAAGCTTGACAATGTTAATTTAATGCTACTGGTGGCTAATCAATCTCCTCTCGACATAAGTTTTTCTTTTTTTATTCTCTCAATTAGAAATCGTGGGTTCTAGGACCAAGAATCATTTTCTTTTCTTTAGTTAGATCCCTAACAAGAGTATCAAAATTTATCCCAAAAAAAAATGCCACCGTGATTTATTAAATTTTCGTTCTAACATATTTTTCTTTCGTCAACCTTAATGGAGGCGCTCGAAAACGTTATGCCTCAATACAACATAAAAATCTATATCTATAACAAGACAAAAGGTTATTTCATGAGCGAAGATTACTAGTTCAAATTTTTAGCTCTGATACCAAATTCAAGCATAGATGTTTATGTCATCACATAAATTTGACATACATACCAGAATCATGAACATGATAATCTCACATAGAATTCATCATAGAGAGCGTACTTAATGTGAAGACGTTATAATAGTAGAGCAACAAAATTGTAGATAAATTGATTTCTTCCTTTGTCCTATTTTACGTTACTACAACTCTGGTGATAGAAAAGTTGAGCGGAGGTGTAACCCTAATGGGCAGGAAATGACCAATTTATAAGAATTAATATTTAATCTTGTATGTCCATCAAATAACCCAATAAATAGATGAAATTTGTCTATTATCAGATATAATTTTTTTTACATGGTGTAACTAATTTATGATATGTAATTACCATTAGTATCTAATGTTTAAGAGAATTACTATCACAACTAACATTTCTATTTCGTAGCAAAATGGTAAATACACGGTCTTAACTACAATTTAGCCTTAACATTACGCATTTCTATAAGATCACCTTCTTTGACACGATCTCATTATTTCACAATCAAGGACAATTTTTTTCTCCATTATTGCAATCACAATTGTTGCGCACGATTTTCTCCATTAAATCATGACTCCTCTGATATAGGTAACGTTATTAGTAGTTTTTGGTTAGCTTTTCTTGTATAAGTGTGTTTGTTGTTTTTCTTCTGTTTCAGGCTCAGATAATGTTATGATTTTCATTGCGTTTTATTCTATTTCAATCCCGGACATTGTTAGGATTTCTGAAAAGCTATAGTTTTCTACTTTAATAGCCGACAGTAGAACTCTGAGGAGGGTCACTCAAGATATACCCTCTATTACCCACAAATGTTATTAAGGGCCCTTTTTTCATTTGTGCATCACTCAAGATGAAGGTATTATTGCACGCTCTGCCATCAAGTCCTTTTGTTCCTTCCCAAAGTGTTTCATCAAGCTTCAATATGTGATTCAGAGTTGTGAACCCTATTGCAAATAACTATTGGACTGTTTATAGTGAAACCCTAGGGAACATCCTCCGCTGATTTCACCCCCACAAGATCTCCACTCAGCCAACATATCTTCAGTTGCATAACGGCCGGGGGAATGCCAATCCCTTCCGTGATCATGGACCTGCAAACTTATCTTATTCTTATCTCGTTTGGCTATGGCTGAGTAGCAGATCCTGTATCCCCCGAGCTGTACAAGCCTTATCGACATAATACCGGTCATAGCAGTACCGTGCCAACTCCAGATCCTCCTCAAACAGGGCATTTGTTCGTCCATCTATTCATGCCAGTTTTTACCCCATACACTGCTAAGTGTATTTTGACATCCAAGCCTTTTTTTTCTCCCTCAGGAGGCATCACATAACAATAATCAGTCATCGCCACTTAGAATCTACAGACTGTTTGGACAGAGTACACAGACAGCACAAAACAAAACTATTTTTACCTTATTTACACGGGATAACTTTTCGATGAAATCCCCTTCGTCCTTGCAAAATAACAATTCATTTTCAATCCCATTCTGTGACAAAAACATTTCCTATGCTTCTAATAGAAACAACCAAAAAGTAAATCACAATTCTGTTGAATTTCAGCATCTTTTTTTATGATTTGTAAGACCACAAAGAATTTTTCAGAAAATCACTTAACTGTAAGTCTGTAACCACACATTTTGGCATGAAAAATAAAGAATAAACTCCACAATCATAGATCAAACAGGCATTAAATGTAAATAATATTTAGCAACTTGAAACAGACTAGTCAAAACATCCATCCAGATTAGCTTGCATTCCAAACTGATACAGTCTTCTCACTGTCTTGTGGAATGGCAAAACACAACCTTATACTACTGCAACCAACATTCGTTTCTATTTACAAATTTAACTTCCAAAACATTTTAGTCAAAGATCATGATCCGATAAAAGACTCGTGAAGATCAACCAGGATTTGTAACAGGAGACATTAAGCTACGTTGTATACAACTTCTGCTTTAGGTGACGCCCGCTGAAATTTTGTTATTTCTGCCACTACTTCGAGAGATTTTTTATCTTCCGATGCATGGTAGGGGTCTATTACCATTCTGACCAGCGCTGGAGACTTGGCCAATAGAAGCTTCATAAGCTGCATTTCAGGTGTTGTTCCAACTATACCTTTAAGCTTAACTGCCCTGAGGTGATTGATTCAATGTCACATCTAAGAAGCTTGCAGGAATTTCATCAACATAATCCCTGGTCTCTGGATTAAGCAGCAATTTATCTGGATCAGGATATAGGTACGATGAAAAACGTTGATACACCTAAAAAAGATCAAGTAAAATCTGAAGTTAAACTGAAAATCTACTGAATATGAAAATAAAAAATAGTCATTACATACGAATAACACATAAAAGAGGGTGAGAAGAACATCATTAAGAACCTCTATTTCAACATCTTGTAAATATGGAGAGTTTCTTATCAAGCAAAGAGCACCTCGAAGCATATGTAGTTCATCCAGGCAAAGCGAATTCATGTAAAGATGTTTAAGACAGCTCAGAGCAGAGGAAAGCCTTCTTGGTACTTCGACTGCTTTATCAATCACAGTCTAGGATGAAATTATCAAAAAATCAGAAAGACTCCAAGCCCAAAAGCTGGTACATACACTTCTGAAAAAATGCATTGCAATGAAGTCGTGAAGTAACATTTACCTGAAACATATTGCATTTCCAGAGGAGATGCTCGAGAGCCGGAATAGACTCAAAAAACTTGTCAAGATCATATTTTCCTGCTTTCACACTAGATGGTTGAAACAGAACTGAAACTTTTGCAAGAAGAGGGACATTTCTTAGACAAATATTATGTATATAGCCTGTGAAGACCAATGACCTTAGGTTGGGAGCATTGGTTTCAATGGGGTTCGTAATGGATAAATGGACCAGAACCAAGTGCTCAAGCAACAAGGAATTGGAGATTAAACTTCCAGGAAAGTCCGAAGAAATTGAAACTCGACATAATTCAAGGCTAAGTAACCTATCAAATCCCTTAAAGCCTGATGGAGGACATATGTGACAATGTTCGAGACTCAAATGCCTCAAGTGCAAACATGTGAAAATTGAAGAAGGCAATTTGTACTTGTAGTATGCCTCAACAACAAGATGTTGAATGCCATTCCTAGAGAGGAAACAAATCAAGTTGTTAATATCAGGACAGACTCTAAAATGAGGAATGGAGAGGGTAAACTTTGTAATTGGTCCTGCATGAAGGGTCAAAATGTGGTTAATAATCTTTGTAAAGTTACTTGTGGGATCTGTTGAATTCCTTTCAGATTTCCAATAAATGTGGTTAATAATCCTTGTAAAGTTACTTGTGGGATCTGTTGAATTCCTTTCAGATTTCCAATGTGTTCGATCAAGCCTCAATTGTGGAAGGGTGCACCAGCAATATCTCCATTTCTTAGATAAGATGCTACTCCTCACAACATCTCGTAAAGGCAAACACATTAGAATGTCATCGATTACATTCTCAGGAAGGTTGTTAAGTGCATCACGAGATAAACATTGATATTTGTCCTTAGGAGGCATTATATGAAATGATTGGCAACAATTTTCTGCAGAAAATAAACAAGTGTAAGGAATCTTCTTTAGGTAAACAAGTTTCTTAAAATTGAGAAAAATGACTTTCGTAAAGAATAGAGAAAACAACTTCCATAAGTTGCACTCCACACTAAAGGGGTCGTTTGGTAGAGTGTATAAGAATAGTGCATAATATGGTGTATAAGTAATGTTGGTATTAGTTATGTTGAGATTTTTCTTATGCAGTATTTGGTTTGGTGTATTAAAAATAACATACATTGCATAATTTCTAAAAATAATAATATATATTTACAAAAATACCCTCCACAAATATGGTAGAAATGATGTGGAAAGGGTTTTGAGGGACAATCGCGTCCTTAGCCATGGTAATGCATGCATTAGAACTCATTGCATTACTAATACATGGATTACTAATGCAAGCATTAGTTATACATAAGTTGAAAAAGTATACCAAACAAGGTATTAGTAATAGACAAAGCTAATGCATGCATTAGATTTTCTAATGTCTCCTTCCCACCTCTAAGTTCCGATACACCCATCCATTAACAGTGGCGGAGCCAGAAATTTGGCCATCTTCTCAATTGTATTAAGAGTGTGCAAATTAAATATACATTCATAATAGCTAACATTAGCTAACATTTAACCTTGTACACCACATAAATTTTTCGAAAAAGGGTGTGCCGTGGACCATCCTTCGCCTACGGTGGCTCCACCCATGCACCCATAACCCCCATCCCCACCACTCCTACACACCAACCCCTAACCCCCATCCCCTGCAGCATTTGATGTTTAGTTTGTATTATTTTTAAACACCGCATTCTTGACAACATTAACCCCGTCAAATTTTAAGCAAACCCCAGAAAATAAAAATGCAATCTTGATATCAAAATCAGCAAGTAGAGAGGAAGATGAACCTGATGAGGGCTACTCTTCTCAATGTGGGCGTTGGATAAAAGTGAAGAGAGAAGCTTAAATTGTGTAAAAAATGGATAATATTGCAATTGACTCCTTTTTAGTTTGGTAAAACTACGGTTATGTCCTTTTATTGTTCATATATGCATGTTTGTTTAAATACACGTGGCAATCCCCCCAACCCCACTCTAGGGGTGTGCATCGGTTGGTTCGGTTCGGTTTTGTATATTATCGGTTTGGTTTATCAGTTATCGGTTTGTAAACATGAAAAACCGATAACCAAACCAATAAGATATTCGTTATCGGTTTTCGGTTAATCGGTTTTTGGTCCTTAACGGTTCGGTTATCGGTTTAACCAATAAGAAAATGCTACTATAATATTTTTGATTTCTCTTATTTTCTTCTTCATATATAGACTACTTTCATGCATAAACATCTATACAAATTACAAGCATAAGAAAATTCAAATACGTTATTGCTAAAATAAACTTATTTTCTTTCTTCTTAAGTAGAAAACTTGAATACAGTAGCAACGGTAGCAATTTCTCAAAAAGAAAAGCAACACTGATAGGTAGAATGCTATCAAAACAATGACTTTAGAAAGAAAAACAACAACACTAAGACAACAACTATAAAATACAAAAAATAATAGGGTATATATTTAAAATCTAAAGCCACTATTATACAATTATGAATAAAAATATAATCTAAATATAATCTTATTGGGTTATCGGTTTAACCATTAACTAAAATCTTAAAACCGATACCGAACCGATAGCCCAATAAAAAAATTTACAAAACCGTTTAAAAACCGTTAACCCAATAACCCAATATCAATAAACCAATAATATTTTTATCGGTTCGGTCTATCGGTTATATCGGTTTTTGCACACTCCTACCCCACTCCATATTACACTTTGATAAGCTTAAAATCTGCTTCCCTGTTGATAAGCATAACGCCCTATATATATATCTTCCTTTTTTTACTCTTTCTTTTTTACATGTTGGTTTTCATGCATAACATTTCTTTTGAGTCGAGGGTCTATCAGAAAGTTAGGAGTAAGGTCCGAGTACATCCTGTCCTCCATAAATCTCCACTTGTGTGATTAACGGGGTATATTATTGTTGTTGTAAAATAAGCTGCTTAATTTGGTTAATGTTATCTATGTTGCTTGGAGTCTTCAAAAACCTGGCCAGGTGTGTGTCAGATCCTTTAAAATCTTTTCTTTTTTGGAGGATCGGTCACTAATATATTTGGAGTGTCCGAGCAACATAGGATGTAAACATTTTTTATGCTTAATTTGGTTGATGTATGCATTTTTAATTTGTTTGAAATTTGTCCTTGATATGGATTGCTTAAAATGTTTTCCTATGTAAGCTAAATAGAATAAAATAGCTCTGTTTAGGGTTTAATCTGTTTAGGGTTTAAGTCAGTTTTCACCCAACTATTACTTGTGTAAACTCATTCAAACTATTTGCTACTTGTGAGTTTAACTAATCACCACCATTCCTATAACCAAGCAATAAAAAGAAATTAGAAAATATTTCTGATAAAATATTTTTCACAGAGAAGACCGAAATAGGGTTGTATACATTCTCATTACGTAGGAAAAGTCTTGGATCCGCCTTTGTGAGTAAGTTTTTTGTAGGAAAAGTCTCTTTTGTCGGAGGAAGCTAGATCTACAATTAGAGTTGTAAAGCATGTGTACTCCTGGCACTTTAAAGCATATATAAGGGGGTAGAGGTGTTGAAGAAACTTCGATGTGACTGCTACTAGCTGACATTTGCGCCCATTGGGCATGTAAGCATGTAGTGTGGGCACTTTGTGACATCCTGAGTTGCTGACCCTATCAGATAGTGTTAGTGTGTCAAATCAAGTAAGTGAGTATAAGGATCATAGAAATATTGGCCCTCCAACTTATAAAAATCACGTTGAGGTGAACATATTAATGTAAATGTAAGGCGTGATAGGATTTACTTGCCAAGCAAGCTGTGGTGACACAAGTTGTTACGGTGTGTTGATTAATAATGTGAATAACTGTTATGTGATGTCTGTTTACTCTGTCCAGATAGTTTTGCCATTCTTTACTTTTGTATTATTGTTTATTTCATGCAGGTTCTTACTGGCAATTATTGTTATATCATGCCTCCTAAGGACAAGAGGCGTGGTTCTCGAGTTGTAGCTCATGACATACTTAGCAATCTTCCTGAGAATATAACAGATGCCATTATGATGCATTTGCCTTTACGAGATGCTGTGAGGACGAGCATCTTATCGAAGAAGTGGAGGTATAATTGGTGTAGACTTCCAGAGTTGACACTTGATCAGGCACTTTGGGATATGACAGATAACGTAATATCCCCTACAATTAGATTTACGAACATCATCTACCACCTATTGACCCTCCATATCGGACCAATTTCTAAGTTTACCCTCTCCATTGCTACTCTGGGAGACTGCCCAAAAATTGACAACTTGATATGTTTCCTCTCTAGGAATGGCATTCAACACCTTGTTCTTCAATTCCCAGAGAGTAACCTATACAAATTGCCTTCTTTGTTTTTCACATGTTCGCAAATAAGATATCTGAGTCTCCATAATTGTTTAATAAATCCTCCACCTGCTTTCCAAGGATTTGTTAAGTTAGTTAGCCTGGAACTTTGTGAAGTCACAATTTCTTCCAAATTAATTGGAAGTTTAATCTCTTGTTGCCCGTTGCTCGAGGAGTTGGTGCTGCACTCAACTATCACAAATCACATTCAAATTAAAGCTCCCAAGTTGAGATCCTTTGACTTCACTGGCAAGATAAAATTTATTTCTTTAAAAGGCGTCCCTCTTCTTTCCAAACTTTCACTTGTAGATACCGGATATTCTGAGAATGCAGGAAAAGGTGGTATCGCCAAGTTTCTTGAGTCTTTTCCTGCTCTCGAGCATCTCCACTTGGATTATTATAGTGTCTGGGTAAATGTTTTCTCTGTGACTTCATTGTAGTGCATTTCCATGCGTGTACTTTTTTTGGGGGCTCTCAGTCATCCTGACTTTTGCATTGTCTTTTCAGTTCTTTGCAGGTGAAGTACCAAAACAGCTCCCGTCTGCTCTTAACTCTCTTAAACGTCTTTACCTATCCGATGTTTCTCTAGATGAACTAGATGTGGCTTCATGTGCTCTTTACTTGATAAAAAGCTCCCCGCTTTTACAAGAAATCGAAATTGAGGTTCTACTTTCTTCTTTCTCTTATGTATGTTCTTTTTGTATGTAATTGTTTTCTTATGTCATTAATCCGTCAATCCTCAAATTTAGTTCTGAGTGAGTGGGCTTTTGGTACTTCGTAGGTGTATGATGAATGGGTTGATTCTGCTGGTGATGTTATCGATGAGATTCTAGTGCAAGTTAAAGGCTTATCGGATGTGACATTGAATCACCTCAGAGCTGTTAAGCTTACAGGTATAACAGGCACAGAACCTGAAATGCAACTTATCAAGCTTCTTTTAGCCAAGTCTCCGGTGCTCGTAAGAATGCTAATCAAGCCCGGGGTAGGAGATGAATCTCTTGAAACAAGACTCGAGGTACTCGCAGAGATAACACAATTTCAGCGCGCATCACCGAGAGCAGAGGTTGTTTATAAACTTACATAGATTGCTATCCAGATTACAATCCTGCTCAACTCCACTTGTCTTTTTGCAAGACCATGTTCTAATTGAAGATCCTGTTTTATTTCTTGTAATCAACTGTATTTCAATTCTCTGACTGTCCTTCTTGTGTAATACTGGTGGTTAACTAGCACAAAATGATTTAATGAAGTTTTGGACAAGCCTACGTCCTCGAAGCGTAAGTAGAGAGTGTTTTACATGATGAAAGAAAAAAGAAGTACATGAGATGTCCAATTACAACCCCCTTTGAATACTCCGGTTGGAAAGAAATGTCTTGAGCAATCGGAGAAGCACTTTGATATATACATATTTGATTTGATTGATTCAGTTAACGTATTAGTGTTTGTTCTATCAACAACAAATATCACATTTGTTAATTGTCATGCTCAGGTCACCCTAGGATTGAATGATTTGCAGGGCTTCTACTTGCACACTGGACACCCTTAGGCTGCGTCCCATTTTTTCTCCAACTGCACTGTGAGTTGTCCGGGGTTGGGTCTCAATTCAGATCGACTAAAATTTAAGACATGAAGTAAACAACTCCCATTTACATATTAAAGGACAAAATCTTTACCTTAAACTAGTAGTATTAATACCAAATTCTACACCAAGTGGAATAGAGTAGTACTAATTTTAACGCCTAATACATTAGTAGTCCCAGAATAAGTTAACGTTAACTCTGTTCACCAAGGCTTACAGATGTAAAGACATCACTTTTAACATTTTTGTTTGTCTTTGCTGAGATTCAAGCCCAAGCTAGTTTCAAGATTTTCATTCACTTCATTGACCGCTAGCCACTCTTTACAACAACTATGCCTCATTACCAAACAACTTGGGGTCGGTTATATATGAATCTTCACTTGTCCATTTAAGCACAACTCATATCTCTCCTCCCTTTGGTGCTGTAAAAACCATTAGCAATGGGAAGATGAACAAACAAACAACTCAAAGCATCCATCCACATACACTTAAGTTCCCAAACTGAAATTCTGTCTGTTAGTCTCTATCTTAAGGTAAGGCCAGAATATAACCATATATTGACTTTAACTTCCAAAGAAATTCTTAGCCAAGGAACATGGTGTTAAGAAGACAAGTGTAGATAGACAGGACTATAATCTGGATAGTACTAATGTAACTTTATAGACAACTTCTACTCTAGCTAATGCTTGCAGAAATTTTAGTTAGCTCTGTGAGTAATTCAAGTCTTGTTTCATGAGATTCTATCCTGGGCTCTACTTACCATCCTTACTAGCATTAGAGACTTGGGTAATAGAAGCTTAATCAGCGCCATTTCAAGTTCTGTGCCTGCTGTGTCTATAACCTTAACGTCTCTGGGGATATTTAGCAGCACATCTGAGAAGCCGTAAACTTCATGAGATTCGAGAGCAAGAATCTGACCCATAGCAGATTAACATCACCAGCTTACCAAGACTTAAAGAGTTAAGATTGCTGGAGTTGGAAAACCTAGAAAAGGTACATTAGTCATATGAAAATCATCTTTTTCTTGGACTAAGAAAAGAGAAAATATTTGTATAGAACAAAAAACAGGAAAAAACTCCATAATTTTAGAGAGAATTCTGATACCAAATCATACTTCATTGATCATTCCAGACAAGCCATCTAACCAGATTAACTTATGTTCGCAAAACACATCCATATGCTACTACATCTACCTTAAACTAACATCTATTCATCTTAGCTTTACAAAAACTTGTACCAATATCAGGGTTTGATAAACGACTAGAGATCAAACACCACTGTTATAGTGAACTTCTGCTTTAGTTGATGCCCTTGGAAACTTTGTTATCGCTGTAAGTACCTTTAGTCTTGTTTCAGCAGATACATTTTCCATCTTCGGCTGGATTAGCATTCTCTCAAGCATCGGAGATTTACCTAATAGAAGCTTGATAAACTCGATTTCAGGCTTTGTGCCTTTAATACCATCAAGTTTAACAGACCTGAGGTGATTCAATGTCAAGCTTGAGGGAATTTCATTAACAACATCACCAGACACAGGAACAACCAATTTATCCAATGCTGAATAATCAATCTACAAAATATTGAGATAAATCAATCCCTCATAACTTAAATTGAAGATATAATGAGTTTGAACTTAAGATAGTCACTGCATACGAAGAACAAATAAAAAAAAAGGACCATATATGAAAGATGAAATTAAACTGCATTAGCACCTTCATTTGAATATCTTGTAAAAATGGAGAGCTTCTAATCAAGCAAAGAGCAAATGAAAGCTCAACCAATTCATCCAGACAAATGTCGGATAGGCAAAGACATTTAAGACAATTAAGAGGAGTGGAAAGCTTTGCTGCCATGTCACCTGATCCTGCAGCCAAGAACTAAGAAGAAAATATTGAAATTCACGAACACTAAAAGCCCACACGATGTTACATCTATGAAAGTGCATTACGGTAGTCATGATAAAATATTTACCTTGACACTAAAAATATTCAAGTGGAGATGCTCGAGAGCAGGACAAAACTCAAAATAGTGAACAGCTTGTCCTGCCTCCACAGAAGGTCCTGTAGCCACAACTGAAAGTTTCACAAGAAAAGGGGGCTTTCTTTAAGGAAAGTAACTTTATATTGCCTGTGAAGTCAAAGGATTTCAACTTGGGAGTATTTATTTGAAGATGGGTTAAAATACTTGAGATTTTTAGCACTAACTTCTCAAGCATCGGGCTATGAGAGATTAAAGTTCCAAGCATTTCAGAGGAAATTGTGACTTCATACAATTCAAGGCTAACTAAATCCTTAAAATCCTTTGAATGTAGGTGAAGACTGAACCAAACAATGATAGAGACTCAGATGTCTCATTTGCAAACATGTGACAAATGAAGAAGGCAATTTGTATGGTTTATTCTCCGGGAATTGAAGAGCAAGATGCTGAGTACAATTTCTTGAGAGGAAAAATACTAGGTTGTCAATTTTAGAGTAATCTCCCAGATTAGCAATATTGGAAAGGATAAACTTAGTAATTCCTCCAACATGGAGTGTCAAAAGGTGGTAAATCACGCTTGTAAACCTAGTTACAAGGGGTATTGATTTATTTGTTGTATCCCAAAGTGTTTGATCAAGTTTCAACTGAGAAAGACTGCACCATTTATATCTCCATTTCTTTGATAAAATGCTTGTCTTCACAGCATCTCGTAAGGGCAAACGAATAAGAATGTCATCGAGTACATTCTCAGGAAGGTTGCTAAGTACATAGGGAGGTAAAGTAGCAATACAAATCTTTTTGTCCTTAGTAAGCATCATATATTTAACAATATTCTCCACAATAAGAACCTTTAGGCAAACAAGAATAGAAACGTGAGAATAGTTCTTCATATACAGTCAAACTTATAACAAAAAGTGCTAGTGTATCCTAATTGAAACTCAAAAAGGTGAAATGTGGACACAAGAAGTAGCAATTTAATAATGTGGCACACAATGTTTGAAAATTGAAAAAATAAACACAAAAAATTTACCATTTAAACCAATATAAGACTATCCAATCCATAAATCCAGCCCGTTTTACCCTTTTTTTGTTACAAGAATCCAAAATCTGATATGTAAAAAAGTATACAGTTCCCTTTGCACCCAAAATTAAGCTCAGAAGCCAATGATATATGCTAACTACCTTCCTATATATATACTTAATTAATATCCAAGAAATGCATAATTTGCAGAGGAGTATTCTAAAGGAAAAACCAAATGAATAGAAACAGGAAGCAATTAAACTGACAATTAATTAACAAGGATGACCCTAAGCACATCAGATACTGAAAAATCATGTCATATTTAGCATTACTCCATAATCGTACGTAAGCATAATTACCCACGAAATGTAACATCTATTAAAAGGAGATGAGAAAAAGAAAAGTTGAGAAGCACATATGTATTATAAAGCTTACCACCAAAATCCAAAAATATGGAGATTTAATCTTTCTGTTGGTTGTTGTTAGGCACTTATTTGTAGTTTTCAAGTAGTTTACCTTTTTGACTCTTTGGGTTCATCAATCTTCTTAATTAATTCCCTCTCAAGTTTCAATAACTACTTCACAAGTTTTCAGTTCCCCTAGAAACAATGACCATTAATATTCTCAATACTATCATCAGACTATATCAATAATAAATGACATGATTTGTCTTCACATTGCCAGTAATTAATTGTTCTATATCCATGTTTTTGTTTGTTTATTCGACTACCAGAAAAGTACTCATGGTTACATTCTCATCTAAAGAATATTCAAATTCCTCTAGAAATGATCAACTTCAATTTATACCTTATTGAACTCCATTTTTTACCTTAATAAATGTGTTCATACCAAATTGTGC
The DNA here is from genome assembly GCA_003996215.1 of Jaltomata sinuosa. Classification (NCBI taxonomy): domain Eukaryota; kingdom Viridiplantae; phylum Streptophyta; class Magnoliopsida; order Solanales; family Solanaceae; genus Jaltomata; species Jaltomata sinuosa. Next base: position 246,044 of record QJPP01000021.1, read on the forward strand.
ACCTAAAAGTTGGGATGGAAAGAGTAAAGACTTCAATGTAACTATGTGTCTCCAATGCATTGAATTAAACTACATGCTGCTGTACAGACAAATAGTGATAGGACAACATATTCACAACATAAAACTTTAACTTTACAATAAACATTACTGAAACAGACTAGTCAAATTCTTTTATGCCTCCGAACAATTTAGACTTGTCGGTATCTTATGTCAAAGGAAAACACTGCATCAACAATTGTTTCAATCTATTAATATCATGGACTGATAAGACTCGCAAAGAAGATCAAAAGATGACGTCAACTTCTGCTTTAGGTGATGCAGCCTTAACTTTAGATAGCTTAGCGAGTATTTTGGCTCTTGCAGATTCTTCAATAGGCCTGTAGAGCTTGATTTGCATTTTCACCAGCATCGGAGATTTGGCTAAGAATAGCTCCATAAGCTGCATCTCTGGCTTTGAGCCGACAAAACCTTCCGACTTAACTTCTCTGAGGTGATTAAATGTCACATCGGAGAAACATTCCACTTGAAGAGATTCTGGAGCAGGAATATCATCGTAAAAGTTTGCCACCTAAAACATTAACGAAGCTCAACACTTTGAATTTATTAAGCATGAAAATGAGTAAGACATACGAAAGAGAAAGAAAAGAGTTGGATCACTAAGAACCTGAAAATTCATATATTGTAAATTTGGGAAGCTTCTTATCACGCAAAGAGCAGATGTGACCAACTCCAAGGGATCGTAATACATACCAGAGATGCGAAGATGTTTGACAGAGTGAAGAATGAATGGAATCGTTGCTGGTACTTCACCTGCTCCAGGAGACACGGACTAGGAAGAAAATAACAAAAATCAGGACGACTAAAAATCAGAAAATAACACATGTTCCCTCATTGGAAATACATTCAGATGAACTAACGAAACAACATTTACCAAGTTAGCCAGGTGGAGATGCTCGAGAGCAGATAAAGGTCCAAAAAACTTGGCAATATCACATATTCCTGCTGCCCCCGAATAACATAATTCTGCATCTGTAAGTGAAAGTTTCGCCAAAAGAGGGACACTTCTTAAACAGATACAACTTATACAGCCCCTGTAGTCGACGGTTCTCAGCATGGGGGCATTAATTTCAATGACGTCAGGCAAAATGCCTGAGATTTGCAGCACCAATTGCTCAAGCAATGGGCTATGAGAGATTAAACTTTGAAGCAACTTGGAAGAAACTGTTATGTCACGTAATTCCAAGCTAATTAACCTATCAAATCCTTTGAAGGGCGCAGGCGGAGGAAGGATTAAACAATTTTCAAGAGTCAGATGCCTCAATTTCAAACACATGAAAAATGAAGAAGGCAATTCATATGGATTCCGCGCCATAGGAGGTCTAAGAAGAAGATGCTGAATGCCATTGCTAGAGAGGAAAAATATCACGTCGTCAATGTTAAATGGATAGCCAAACAAATAAAACATGCTGAAAGTGAACTTTGTAATTGGTCCTGAACGAAGGGTCAAAATTTGGTGGATAATCTTTGTAAAGTAAATTGTAAGAGATCCTAAATCCGTTATAGTTTTCCAGAATGCTTCATCAAGCGTCACGTCAGGAAGTCGGCACCATATATATCTCCATTTCTTTGATAAGACACTTGTCCTCACAACATCTTTAAAAGGCAAACAGATAAGAATTTCATCAACCACGTTCTCAGGAAGGTTGCTAAAGACATCAGAAGGTGAAGTTCGACAACAATACTGTGTTTTGCCTGTAGGACTCATCGTATAACGATATTCGCCAATAAGACCCTGGAGAAAATAAACATGATGATGAGGGAATTAGCAGATGACAATTATCAAATTAACATTCCTTAAGTGTAAGAAAAACAGAAAGGGTGTGTTCTCATTGAAATCATTCATAAAATCTCCTCTTAAACAAATATATAAAAAAATTATATTCTTTACATCAAGGATGCAATCCCTAAATACTTTATTTGGACTATGCAGATTCTTGTTTGATGGTTGTTACATATTATTTCATAATGTATCGTATTGTATTAATGAATACAATGTTTGGATCGATTGTATCGTTTCTATTGTTACATAATGTTGGACATTAGCAATTTGAAGGATAAACCTAAAAAAAAAAGTACGGTACAGGATAAAATATGATTATTATGATAAACAAAGACAATTGGCCAGATCGGCCATTACATAAAATTGGACTTTTTGTCGTTATATAACCATAATTTTAACATGTGATACAACAAAATTTAGGTAACAATCAAAACAAATATTGTATTTAAACTAACAACACTATACAATATAATAGGTAACAACCATCCAAACAAGTTGTAAAATAAAGTTCAAAATTGAAACTGAAATTAGAATAGATTAAAAAAGATTAGTAGGTTATTCCCACAAATCGAATAACTCTAAGCATGACTGTCAACTATAAACACAACGAAAACTAAAAGATTATGACAAATTTAACATAATTTAAGTGAAACCAAACAAAATTAAAGGAATGGAGTATGAAATAATAATATGAAGAAAAAACAAACATATTAATCTTACTTTACAAGTTAAGCTTTTCTGGGTTGTGTGCTTAATTTTTCCGCTGTTGCTAACACCGTTTTAAGAAAAACTTTTCAAGTCTTTCAGTAATATAAGTAATTTAGGTTTTCTTTAACCGTTTTGGGTTTGCACTCTTAATTACTCCCTCCGTCTCATATTAGTTGCACACTTTCTTTTTTACACGCATATTAATAAATTATAAATAAGAAGATTGTTTTACCAATTTACCCTTTAAAAAACTTCTTTGGAACTTTACAAACAAATGTGAACACGTTCAAAAAGAATTAATTGCAATGATAATATGAGAATAATTTAATTAATATTTTTTTTATTTAGTAAGGTGGTCAACTAATATGGAACAACTATTTTTAGTATAATGAGCAACTAATATGGGACAGAGGGAGTAATTAATTAATTATCTCTTTAAGTGTCGATAATTATTTATGTTTTTAATGACCATTTGGATTTTCAGTTTCAAGCTTTCAATGAATGAAATAATTGGTATTAAAACAGAGAAAAATAATAATAAATGAAATAATTGTTTTCAATTGCAAAAAAGTGTTTTTAATCATTTTTAATGCATGTTCAAACTCAACTTCAATTTTCAAAGTTTCCAACATTTTTTTTACCCTTTAACTTGGCCTCAACTGATATTTATGTCCTCCAATTTTGAGTGTGCACAGGTAGACACTTAAACTTGGATAAATAAAGTTGAATAAGTAGACACATTCGCATCCTATGTGGCGTCCTACGTGGCGTCTCACGCGAATTGCCACGTAGGACGCCATGTAGGATGTATGTGTCTACTTGTTCAACTTTATACAAGTTTAAGTGTTTACTTGTGCACACCCAAAGTTAGAGGGCATAATGTCTTTTTTTTTTTTTATGCCCAAACGCCGATTAAATGTCTTGCTTTTTTATTTTCATTTTAGGTTTTGATCTGGTTTCACTTTTTACTTGCACTATTTATCAAATGTTTTTTGCATTTTTCGATTACCAAAAACTTACTTTGGAATCTACTCCTATCTAGAGTCGTCAAAATAGGCTTGACCCACAAAGCCACCCCAGCCTAGCTTGTTACTTGGTAGGATTGTATTATGACCTTTTTTAGCCAATTTAATGTTGAGGCTAATAGGTTTGATGCAAGTCAGCCGGTCCGCCCTTGTGGCTCGAGCGAGGTTGGGCATGGCCGAGGCCGACCATGGAAAGAAATTTATTTACTTTGGAATCTACTCTTATTTAAGGCAGATTTATGCAAATGTCTCGTCTTCTGGTTTCCTTTCTACCTCTCCTAAGGTAGGGGTAAGGTGTGCGTACACCACATCCTCTCCAGATCCCTCGTATCGGATCACACTGGGTATGTTTTGTTGTTGCCGTCTCATTCTTAAAAGTTGTGTAAATATACCTTTGAGGCTGATAAAATATTAGATAGACTATCGTTTAATATTATAAAATTTTAGATAGTGATCTATTATTTCACATAATATTTTCAGTTCGCTCAAAAAGGGGGTCTTTAGAATATTGTGGTCCAAAAGTTCATAAGTTACAAGGGAAAAAAATTATCTAAAAGCGACAACCAGCAGATATTTCACCTTATTTAAAGAACTGGACTTTTATACCTGTAAGTTGTGAATTCTATAAATCAATATAAACTCATGATGTTTGGCATAATTTAAATTTTACTTTAATTAGCAATGAGAATTAAAAGGCGGATACAGGTTAAATGACGGTGTCAAAACAAGAACTCAATGGAATTGGTTTTCTTATTATTACCCGGACGACCTTAGTCTGACTACGAAACAAAAATAGGAATATACGAATTAACAGAAGATAAATTTCTTGCGTTGATGCAAAAGTTCATTGAGAAATCCATATACACTCATGATACATAGTTCATATTACCTTAATTCAAATATTCCAACATTGATTTGTTACACACTATATATCCTATGATATGGAAATACAGGGCGCCAATCGATTGTTGTTGGTACTGGAAGAAAATTTGTGAGTTGAAAGAAATGTTTGCGTCTGGATACGTACAGAATAGTGGGCTAACTGCTACAGGGAAATACTCCATCCACAGTGGATATATGTGGAGATGAGGAACAATGGCCTAACTGGAGAGGAGTATGGAATAGAGCAAATGTACCAAAGCATAGCTTTATATGTTGGACCATGATACAAAATAGATTGTTGACAAGGGGGGGATAAGCCAGATTGACATATGCCTGCTTTATGGAAACTACGCTGAGACAAGAGAACACCTATTCTTTTGAGTGTGTCTTTTCTCGAACATGCCTCAATGGGCTCCTAGATAGACTGCAGATTAGAGCGAAGGTGACAGAGGTCAACGGAATGTGGAATAGACTAGCAAGGAAGGCAAAGGGCAGAGTAAGCAGGGCCTTCATATGGACAGTATTAGCTGCAGTGATATACCATATTTGAGGGGGCTCGGAATGAAGCACTACGGAATCTTAAAGTTACACATCCACAGTGCCTGATAGAGCAAGTAATGGGTGATGGGAAAATAAGGATTATGGAGATATTGAAGAGGAAGAAGACTTGCAAAGATAGAAGATTGATTGAGCATATAATACAGAGAGCAAATGTATAGGGAGAGGATGGAATGTATTGACGCCTGTAAATAGCATAGGCAAATAGAGGGGATACTAGTTGTAATTGAGATTGTTGCTTTGAGCATAATAAGATGGACAGTGAAACCAAAAAAATATATAAGTCTTAACTCTTAACTAAGAAAAAGGATCAACTTAATTATTTTATGCTAAATACTATAAACCGCAACATTCTCCTGAAATTTATTTTATCTGTTGACAATTTCTTCAGGTAATAAGAACAAATAAAACCACATTAAAATAAACAGAACGCAAAGAGCCAATTTGAAAAGTTCAAAGAATACATGACATTCAACTACTTTTATAATGACTTAAATTCATCATGCACTGCTCCTCAATGAAAAGAGAGCATTGCTCTTGAAGGAATGCTTTGAGTATTGAGCTAGTACGATTTTGTGCAAGAGTGTCGACTTACTACCACAATTTTGACTTGTACATGAATTTGTACCAAATTGATGTACCAACACACACACACAGAGTAACTCACAACCATAATGCTGAAAGAAACATGCACCACATGTAAAATCCCTTAGTCACCGAAAATATAATCATAAACAACTTCTACTTCAGGTGATGCACGCCGAAACGAATTTAGCACAACAGGGATTTTGTTACTGATTTTTAAATCAGCATTATCATCATAATCTAAATAGGGCACGATTAGCATTGTCTTTAGCATGGGAGACTTGGCCAATAAAAGCTTGATAAGTTGCATCTCAGGGTTTGAGCCTATAGTGTCTCTCAGATTAACTTCACTGAGGTGACTAAATGTCACATCTGAGAAGGCTTCCAACTCAAGACATTGCAGTTCTGGAATATCATCATCTTCATAATCAGCCACCTAAGAAAGATAATCAACATCCCAACTCTCTAAACTTCGCGAGGATGAAAAATATAAAAATAAAAGAAAGAGAAAGGAAGGAGTCAATTGATTAAGAACCTGGATTTCCAAATATTGCAAATATTGGAAGCTTCTAATCAAGAAAAGAATACACGAGACCACATCCAATTCACCCAGATAAATATCTCCAAGGCAAAGACGCTTGAGACAGTTAAGATCAAAGGGAAGCTTTGTTGGTACTTCACTTGCTCCTGCAGCAAAGAACTAAAGACGAACATACAAATTGACTTAAATCCGAAAAGAAAACCCATCTATGAAAATGCTCAATGAAGTATTACAACAAATTTACCTTGAGACTACAGCTATTCAACTCGAGATGTTCAAGAGCAAGGAAACACTGAAAACAATTTCCTGTCTCCACATGACCTTTCGCATGCCAAAGTGACAGCTTTTCAAGATGAGGAACACTTTTTAAACATATAAATCCTGTCAGTTGGACGAAGTCAAAGGTTCTCAGCATGGGAGCATTAATTTCAATGGCATCAGAGTAAAAATTATGATGCAACTCCAACTGCTCGAGCAACGAACAATTGGAGATTAAACTTTCAAGAATTTTGGAATAAATTGTGACACAATGTAATTTCAGGCTAATTAACTTATCAAAACCTTTGAAGGCTGGTGGAACAAACTGTATTGAACAACCCCTGAGAGACAAATGCATCAATTGCGAAGAAGTGAAGAATGAAGAAGGCAGTTTGTATAGGTCAATCCCAAAACTAAGATCAAGATGCTGAACTCCATTCCTAGAAAGGAAATATATCAACTTGTCAACTTGAGGACAATCTCCAAGATAAACGAAGAGTACAAACTTAGAAATTGGTCCAACATGAAAGGCTAATAGGTGATAGATAATGTTAGTCAATTCAACTATAAGAGGTATCATGTCATTTGTTGTTTCCCAAAGTGTTTGGTCAAGAATCAACTGAGGCATTTTGCACCATTTATATCTCCATTTCGTGGATAAAATGGCTGTCCTCACAGCATCTCGTAAAGGCAAACATATAAGAATATCATCGATTACATTCTCAGGAAGGCTACTGAGTACATCCGAAGGTACACTTTGACAAGCATGGCTTTCTCCATTAGAAGACATCATGAAACAATTAAACACCAATTGAAAATCTGCAGAAATCAAACAAGAATATGAAGATAAGAAAAAGAACTGCTTATTATTCACATAGAAAAGAAACCTCAACATGCTACAACTGAAAGACGAAAAAGAAAAGGATGCTAACAACAATACATTAACATAAATACATCAATAAAATATGGAAAATCAAAAGAACAAAAAACAACAAGTTTTTCTCCATAGCTTGTAAAGAAACAGAGAAAAATCCACAGCAAAGGGCGAATAACAAGTGAAGCAGAACACGTGAAAAAGGAATAGAAACAGCTAGGACTGCTTTTGTGTTGTGATCAATTTGTAACCAATCCATCTCTAAGAATTCAAGAATTGTGCTTACCAAGATGCAAAAAGCTTGTGTTAGCCTTTCTGTAGGTTGTGCTTAAGCTGCTAAAGCACTATTTGTAGTTTTTTAATTAACTCTTTGGGTTCATCACTCTTAATTAATCCCCTCTCAAGTTTCAATACATTAAACAACGTTTCAGTCACACTAGAAAAGAATGAGCATTCAGATTTCCAATAATAAGTCTAAGATTTGTCTTCACACCTACCTTTAATTGAATAAAAATTGCCTTGTTTACACTACTGCCAGTAATTAATTTTCCTGGTATTTTATTTTGGATTTTGCTTGTTCGACTACTAGAGAGAAGTACAGGAATATGTATGAGAAATGATTCACTTCATATGATCAACTCTTAGACTGCCACTTCAATTTAAATTAAATATTACTCAACTCCAATTTTTACCTTAATAAGTATATGTTCATACCAAATTCTGCACTTAAGTTTGGATGGAAAGAGTATTAATTTTAAAAAAAATTCTATTAAAATTGCCAATGAATAGAATTTTCAACGGCATTAAGTTGTTTTACATATTTTTCTTGCTTTCTTGTTTATAGTGACTCTACCTGGGCATATATATGTTCTGTTTCACGAATTAGTTGGGAAGAGAAATCTTAACTGTACATTACCTTTTCCTTCATGAGAGTTACATCTTAAATTGCTAGATCAAAAAGTTAAAAGATTTTCAATCGCCACCAATTTAGCATCTTAATATAGTAAAGTCACCATCCCTCTGGCTAGCCAATGAACTCATCCAATTTAGACCAGATAGACTTGGCATCAACTGCTTTTTTTGCGAAAGAACAAAAAAACTATCCAATTTAGAACAAATCACTTGTTCTACATCGTTGATCTGTAAGTGAAGCTGAGAAGTTAGATAACAGAAGGCAAACGGTGGATTTGGACAAGGATCCAAAAGCCAATCTCAAACAGAAATAGGAGGGGGGGAAACTGACATGGGAATGGTTACTAGTAAACGTCTCGATGAAAAAAGAGAAAAGGTGTGATCAGCAAAACCTCCATTTTAATCAGTTCGAACCAGAGAGATTTGGCTCATCAGAACTAATTAATCAGAGTCACCTTTGTTTTCAATGCAGGGCTAAGAGAACCTATTAAAAGAACGCGAATAGCCAATTTGAAAAGTTCACAGAATACATAATATTCAACAGCGTTTATGCTGACTTAAATTCATCATGCACTGCTCCTCAATGAAAAGAGAACATTGCTCTTGAAGGAATGCTTTGATTTACGAACACACACGCAGAGTAACCAACAACGTAACGTTGAAAGAACAACCACACAAATCAATTCATGTCGTAAGTCTCACTTCATTAAAAGATCAGTCAAGAACAAGCACTACATGTAAAATCCCTTAGCACACATTGTACGAATAAATTCATAACAAAACAAATTAGTCACCATAAATCATAAACAACTTCTACTTCAGGTGATGCACGCCGAAACGTATTTAGCACAACAGGGATTTTGTTTTTGATTTTTTCACAAGCTTGATCATAATCTCCCAAGGGCAAGATTCGCATTTTTTCTAGCTTGGGAGACTTGGCCAATAAAATCTTGATAAGTTGCATCTCGGGGTTTGAGCCTATAGTACATCTCAGGTTAACTTGTGTTAGGTGATTAAATGTCACATCTGAGAAAGCTTCCAACTCAAGACATTGTAGTTCTGGAATATCATCATCTTCATCATCCACCTAAGAAAGATAATCAACAACCCAACTTTCTAAACTTAATGAGGATAGAATATAAAAAAAATAAAAGAAAAAGGAAGGAGTCAATTGATTAAGAACCTCGATTTCCAAATATTGCAAATATTGAAAGCTTCTAATCAAGCAAAGAATACACGAGACCACATCCAATTCACCCAGAAAAATATCTTCTAGGCAAAGACGCTTGAGACAGTTAAGATCAAAGGGAAGCCTTGTTGGTACTTCACTTGCTGCTGCAAACAAGAACTAGGAAAAAAATACAAAATGACTCAAATCCCTATACATATTCCATCTATGAAAATGCTCAATGAAGTGATAAAGCACATTTACCTTGAGACTATGGCCTTTCAATTCGAGATGTTCGAGATAATAGAAAGACTCAAAACAATTTCCTGTCCCCACATGATAATTGATATGCCAAAGTGAAAGTTTTACAAGACGAGGGACACTTTTTAAACATATAGACTCTTCAACTCCGATAAATTCAAAGGCTCGCAGCATGGGAGCATTAATTTCAATGACATCAGAGTGAACGTTCTCATGCAACCCTAACCGACTGAGTAATGGACAATCAGAGATTAAACTTTCAAGTAATTTGGAAGAAATTGCAATGCCACGTAATTCCAGGCTAATTAACCTATCAAAACCTTTGAAGGCTGGTGGAGCAAGCTGTATTGAACAACCAGCGAGACACAGATGCATCAATTGCGAACAAGTGAAAATTGAAGAAGGCAATTTGTGTTTGTTATACCCAGAGAACGCTAGATAAAGATGCTGAACGCTATTCCTAGAGAGGAAATATATCAACTTGTCAATCACAGGACAATCTCCAAGATCATGAATGGAGAGGATAAACTTAGAAATTGGTCCAAAATGAGAGGTCAAAAGATGATAGACAATGTTAGTAAATCTAATCATAAGAGCCATCATGCCCTTTGTTGTTCCCCAAAGTGTTTGGTCGAGTTTCAACTGAGGAATTCTGCACCATTTATATCTCCATTCCTTTGATAAGATGCTTGTCCTCACAGCATCTCGTAAAGGCAAACATATAAGAATATCATCAATTACATTCTCAGGAAGGGTACTAAGTACATTCAGAGGTACACTTTGACAAGCATGTTTTTTGCCATTTGAAAGCATTGTGAAACACGAATCGCCAATTAAAATCTGCAGAAAGTAAACAAGGATATGAAGATGAGAAATATCCAAACTGAAAGCAGAAAAAAGAAAAAGCTGCTTCCAATTAACTTTGGAAAAATTAACGTGGTCCCAAAGTCAGGTTCCTAACTTTTCTCCAAAGAAATACAGGGATCGATTATTAAGAAGTAAGAACAAACAACAACAACAACAAGCACAGAGAAAAATCCAGAACGAAGTTGAAAAAACTTACCAGATTTCAGTTCGAAAAGTGCGAGCCAGATACAAACGGTAGCAATCAACGGCTAGGGTTTGGTTTCGAGTTTTGGCTCTTCTTCACTTTTATGGCTCGTTAAGGTTAACTAATTTTGGGATTAATTTTTGGATGTTTTTATGAGTTATGACCAATGACGGCTTAACAAATTTGGTGGCACCAAGGCTAAAGCCAAACTTTAATATTAGGCCTGTGAAGTAGAAAATATAAGAATATAAAATCTTAATGAAAAATATAAATAGAAAGTTAGAATAATAAAATTTAATTGTTGAATTTGATAATCTTGTATCAAAATAAATCTCACTTCTTCAGTTTACTTGATAAAAAAGATATGCAATTTTCAATGTTCGATGCACTACAAACCTTGTATTTGATAGAATATATGCTTACTCAGATGAAGAAAAAAATGAGAAAATATAATTTGCTTTATTTAATTTAAATGTCAAATGTAAATGACCTAAAAAATGTTATATTTAGAGGTAACTTAAGGATCTAAATGAGTTGTTATTTTTTCAGCGGTAATATCATTCATAATTTCAAAAGTCTTCTTTTTTATTATACTCGCTTCATCTCAAAATATTTGTCATGTTTCGTTTTCAAAAGACAACCTGTATACACTTTGGTCACAATTTTAAGATGTATTTTTTATCATGTTAGTGTGAGAAAACTTACAACTTATAATACTCTCATATAGTCTATGAATATCTAACTTTTAATTTTATTATATTAAATTAATCTAATTCAATTTAACTTCAAAGATTAATAATTGACTCTCGAAATGTAAACATATCAATTATTTTCGGATGGAGGGAGTAAATATTTTATAATTTCTACACTATTCTTTTCATTTTTCAAAAAAATTAACATATATATTATTAGAAAATGGGGCCCCCAAGCAATGGCCTTACCCTCAGTCAACCCTGTGTTTATCCAATGTTTGTTTGGGATAAAATTGCGAGATATCTCACATTGAGAATGAGATAACAATCATTGAATAACTAATCCCAGGATAACTTGTTCCCCAACCAAACGAGCCTACTGTTCCTTTTAAGTTAAGAAAGACCAAAAAAAATCATGTGTGAGAATAATAAAATATACACGTAAAATTGCAAGAAAGATCAAATATATCCGTATGTAACTTTTATTTTAATACTAACAAATTAAAATAGATTTTTTCACTTCTGTCAGTCGAAAGGGTATATCTAAGTCATTTGTATAAAGACAGAGATATAAGTAAGTCACTGTTTTAAAGACGGATATACTTGCTCTAAATCGTATAGTTCTGAGGTATATTTGGACCTCTTTTAAGCAAAAAGGACTAAGATTTCGGAAAAGAGCAAGATTATTGTTCAATTATGCTAATTATTCTAATTAGACAAGAATTAGAGTTTAAGATTCCGCCATTAACTAGAAATAAGGATAGACGTAGTCTAACTTTTAGACGACCAGGACATTTTTGATACCAAAAGAAAACGGAGAGCAAAAGTGCTCTGTTTCCGGCAATTAAAGAGTAATTTCAACCCTTTTTTTGTTCCTAAAAACATGCCTAAATATGAACAATAACAAAAGAAGGTCCATATAAGTGCTAAAGAACAATTAATTGATATAAGATTCTTGAGAAAAGGCGACACACAACATAACTTTAAAATGAACAATCACAACTCAATTCTCGTCTTATTTCCCATTTCAAAGATCATTCTTTCAATAGGGAAGTAACTAATATGAAATTCGAGTCCCCTGGGTGCAGGAGGGATGTCTTAAGCCCATTGAGCATGTTCAATCTGTTAAGACAAGCGGCCATGGTGCATAATTGCTGAAAAGACTGGCGTCTAAGTTCTTTTACCGAGGTATCAATTACCATTCTCGCCAGCATGGGAGACTTGACAAACAGAAGCCTTATAAGCTGTTCCACAGGATTTGTTATTTGTTGGTTGACGACTTTTAGCTTAACTTCCCTGAGATAACTAAATGTCACACCTTCGAAACTTTCCAATTCAAGAAATTCTAGAGCAGGAATATCGCCATCAAAACCAGCAACCTAAGAAAGAACATAAAAAAAAAATATCCCCTTGGAACTTCTTGAGGTAGAAAGTACGACGAAACTTAAGTATGCCACTAAATAATCAAGAAAGAACAAGAAAAGTGTCAAACGATTAAGAACCTCAATTTCCAAATATTGTAAATATGGGATGCTTCTTATCAGGCAAAGAGCACTCGAAGCCACATCCAATTCACCGAGACAAATACCAGATAGACAAAGACGTTTGACAGAGTTAGGATCAAAGGGAAGTCAGCTTGTAGATACTGCAGCAAAGAGCTACGAAGAAAATGACAAAATTAGGATGATTCAACAAATAATGTTACATCAATGAAAAAAATGCATAACAACGAAGTAATGAAACACATTTACCTTTATACTCTCGTTATTCAAGTGGAGATGTTTGAGAGCAGATAAAGACTCTAAAAACTTGACAAGCTCGTATTTTCCTGCCTTTGTAGAAGAACCATCATCCATAAACGAAACTTTTGACAGAAAGGGGATACTCTTCAAACATATAAATCTTATATTACCACTGAAATCAAAAGATTTTAGCATTGGAGCGTTGATTTCGATAACATTTGAAATTTCTGAGACTCTCAACATCAAATGCTCGAGTAACGGGCAATGAGAGATTAAACTTCCAAGAAATTTAGAAGAAATTGTGACTCCTAATAGTTCCAAGCTAATTAACCTGTCAAATCCTTTGAAGCCCGGTGGAAGAAGCATTACACAGTTTTGAACGGTTAGACGCCTCAATTGCAGCATTACAACTTTAATTCTAATAGAATTAGAAACTTCTGAGAATCGCAGAACTAACTGCTCAAGCAATGGGCAATGAGAAATTAAACTTTCAAGAAATTCGGAAGAAATCGTGACACCACACAATTCCAGGCTAATTAACCTGTTAAATCCTTTGAAGGCTGGTGGAGAAGGTATGAAACAATTATGGAGAGTCAGATGCCTCAACTGCAAACATTCAAAGACCGACGAAGGCAATTTGTATAGGTCACTCATTGAAAGTTTAAGAACAAGATGCTGAATGTCATCGCTAGAGAGAAAAACTATCAAGTTGTCAATCATAGGACAATAGTTCATATTAGGATTAGTGGAGAGGGTAAACTTAGTAACTGGTCCATCATGAAGGTTCAAAAGGTGGTCAACAATCTTTGTAAATCGGAGTGTCGGGTTTATAAAATCCTCCGGTGTGTTTGTAATTGTCAGATCAAGCGTCAATTCTGCAAGTGTGCACCACTTACAACACCATTTACATGATAAGATGCTTGTCCTTACAGCATCTCGCAAAGGCAAACGCACCAGAATCGCATCAATTACATCATCCGGGAGGTTTCTAAGTATATCCTTACGATGCATCATAGAAAATAAATTACCCATTATAAAGATCTGCAACAAAATAAACAATAATACTAAGGTAAAGTATCCCCAAACTATCTGAACAGAACTGCACAAAAGAAGAGAGAAGATCGAAAGTCATGTGTCTCCACTTTAACATCTATGAGTTGTATTCGTGATAACTCTGTCCACCAAACCTTGTATACTATGATCCGTCTACCTTTCATTGAATGCAAAGCACATTCCATTTACTCGAAGAAAAAATTAATCTAATTCAATTAAACTTCTAAGATTAGTCAAATTGACTCTCGAAAAGCGAAATATGACAACTGATATGAGACGAAGAGAGTACTATCTAAGTTTTTGCATCTTTAAAACACAAAAAATCTATCTATTGCACAACTTTGGCTAGATTAGACATCAAACTTGTAAACTAGAAAATGCATAGACTAAAAGGAAAAGAAATGATTAAAAAGAACAACATGAACCTTACCGGCCAATAAGGCCTAAGATTATATACTGATGATGGAATTAATATAGTGTTCACTGCTGGACACTATTTATACTCTATATCCTTATTTCAAGTATTCCACCATTGATTTGTTCAATTCTATAGTTAACATGGAAACGAACAGATAGAAAGTTCAGCAAAAAAGCCCTTTCAAGAACCCAAGAAAAGAGCCTCTTTAATTCCCTAAAGTTTTGTAGTATTTCAAAACTGCCATTCTTATGACCTTAATTGTTTTATTATTCTAAATATTATAACCACAACATTCCCCTGAAATGTATTTTATGCTACGCGACTGTTCTGTACTTAAATACATCATGCACTGCTCCTCGATAAGAAGAGAAGCTTGAGAACATTGCTCATGAAGGAACACTTTGAGCTTCAATACTAGTAGGATTTAGTGAAAGAGGTGTCGACTTACTACCACAATTTTGACTTGTACATGGATTTGATTCAATTTAATGTGCGAGTACACACACAGAGTTGCCCACAACATAACGTTGAAAGAAACAACCACACATATCAATTCATGTTGTAAGTCTCATTTCATAAATAGATCAGTCAAGAACATGCACTACATGTAAAATCATTTAGCATTGTAAGAACAAATTCATAACAAAACAAATTAGTCACCGAAAATATAATCATAAACAACTTCTACTTCAGGTGATGCACGCCGAAACCAATTTAACACAACAGGGATTTTGTATTTGATTTTTTCACCAGCATCATCACGATCTGAATTGGGCACGATTAGCATTGTCTTTAGCATGGGAGACTTGGCCAACAGAAGCTTGATAAGCTGCAACTCAGGGTCTGAGCCAATAGTACGTCTCAACTTAACTTTTGTTAGGTGATTAAATGTCACATCTGAAAAGGCTTCCAATTCAAGACATTGTAGTTCTGGAATATCATCATCTTCATCATCCACCTAAGAAAGATAATCAACAACCCAACTTTCTAAACTTAATGAGGATAGAATATAAAAAAAATAAAAGAAAAAGGAAGGAGTCAATTGATTAAGAACCTCGATTTCCAAATATTGCAAATATTGAAAGCTTCTAATCAAGCAAAGAATACACGAGACCACATCCAATTCACCCAGAAAAATATCTTCTAGGCAAAGACGCTTGAGACAGTTAAGATCAAAGGGAAGCCTTGTTGGTACTTCACTTGCTGCTGCAAACAAGAACTAGGAAAAAAATACAAAATGACTCAAATCCCTATACATATTCCATCTATGAAAATGCTCAATGAAGTGATAAAGCACATTTACCTTGAGACTATGGCCTTTCAATTCGAGATGTTCGAGATAATAGAAAGACTCAAAACAATTTCCTGTCCCCACATGATAATTGATATGCCAAAGTGAAAGTTTTACAAGACGAGGGACACTTTTTAAACATATAGACTCTTCAACTCCGATAAATTCAAAGGCTCGCAGCATGGGAGCATTAATTTCAATGACATCAGAATGAAAATTATGATACAACCCTAATTGATCGAGCAATGGACAATTAGAGATTAAACTTTCAAGTAATTTGGAAGAAATTGCGATGCTACGTAATTCCAGGCTAATTAACCTATCAAAACCATTGAAGGCTGGTGGAGCAAGCTGTATTGAACAACCAGTGAGAGACAGATGCATCAATTGCGAACAAGTGAAAATTGAAGAAGGCAATTTGTGTTTGTTATTCGCGGAGAATCTAAGATAAAGATGCTGAACACTATTCCTAGAGAGGAAATATATCAACTTGTCAATAACAGGACAATCTCCAAGACCATGAATGGAAAGGATAAACTTAGAAATTGGTCCAACATGAGAGGTCAAAAGATGATAAACAATGTTAGTAAATTTGATTGTAAGGGGGGGTATCATGTCCTTTGTTGTTCCCCAAAGTCTATGGTCGAGTTTCAACTGAGGAATTCTGCACCATTTATATCTCCATTTCGTGGATAAGACGCTTGTCCTC
Source organism: Jaltomata sinuosa (assembly GCA_003996215.1). NCBI lineage: Eukaryota > Viridiplantae > Streptophyta > Magnoliopsida > Solanales > Solanaceae > Jaltomata > Jaltomata sinuosa. The sequence goes on from QJPP01000021.1 coordinate 262,612, forward strand.
ACAGCATCTCGTAAAGGCAAACATGTAAGTATACCATCAATTACGTTCACAGGAAGGTTACTAAGTACATTGAGAGGTACACTTTGACAAGCATGTTTTTTGCCATTAGGAAGCATTGTGAAACAAGAATCGCCAATTAAAATCTGCAGAAAGTAAACAAGGATATGAAGATGAGAAATATCCAAACTGAAATACTCAAACTGAAAGAAGAAAAAAGAAAAAGCTTCTTGCAATTATACATCATTAATCTAGGTGATTATTTTAGATTTGTTATTCCAAAAAGAAAAGTCAAAAGAGAAAAACAATAAATTTATCTCTTTTGCTCCTAATAAGCTTTAGAAACTCACATTTACGGCCAAAGGTGGAGGCAGACAGGTTCAATTGAAACTCTTCTATCAAAAATTATACTATATCTAGGGCAAATATGTCATTTCCCGTTGACATAAATTATTTTTTTCTTAAATCTCCTTATTTAAATTCCTGGTTCTGCCATATTTACAACAACAAAATTAGGAGAAAAAATAAATTGTTATGAAATAATATAGCAAGAAGAAGAATAAGTAGAGAGAAGGGAGAACAAGATCAATTACAATATTACAAGACAGCAAAATAGAGCCAAAACTGAAAGCAGAAAAAGAAAAAGCTGCTCGCAATAATACATCAATAATCTAGGTGACTACTTACGATTTGTTATTCAAACAAGAAAATTCATAAGAAAAAAAAACAAGTAATAAATTTATTTCTTTTGCTCCTAATAAGCTTTAGAAACTCACATTTACAGCCAAGGGCAGAGGCAGAGAGGTTCAATTGAAGAAAGTTGGCGCCACATCAGAGCCCGAAGAATATGAGGAGTTGGAAAGTGTTGATTCATTGACAAGTACAGAGGATTCTGATTACAGGAGGAAGACACTTTCGTGTACGTATACAAATGTAAAAGAGTTTAATGATTTTTCAAACAAAAAAAAAATCTTTTGGTGCGAAACAGAAAGAGGATGTGCCTGAAATTGACGAGGAAACTAAAAGACTAAGAGGGTTGCAGTTGTTAACATGGATTGGGGTAGAGTAAAGGTTCGTTCGTTGATTTTCTCAATATGAAAAATTGAATTTTCCTACAAAAGGTATCAAATTTGGAAATTTTGTTGTTTGATATGGTAATTATATATTTTTCTCATTAACAGTACTATAATTGTAATTGCTTAAACCAAGTCTATCAAGATAACTGTTGAATTGGTTGGGATGAGAATTTGTTTCGTTAAGCTTTCTTTGGTTTGTCTTAATGTCTCATGAGAACTTTGGAATAACAATTTGAGTAAATTTTTAAGAGATCGTGTTGAGCATTCAATTGTGAACATAGAAATAATTATGAACATGTGCAGCCAATAAAAAAATAATGAACAGTGTTCATTTAGTACGAGGAATAAGGGATAAATAATCCAGAACGAAGAGCGTATAGCAAATCATGAAAAAGAACACATTAAAAAGGAATAGAATCGAAGTTGAAAAATCTTACAAGAATTCAGTTCGAAAAGTGCGAGTCAGATACAAACGGCAGCAATCAACGGCTAGGGTTTGGTTTCGAGTTTCGGGATTAATTTTTGGATGTGTTTATGACCAAGGCGGCTCAATAGATTTGGTGGCCTAAAGCCAAACTTTAATACTCCCTCCGTCCCATTTTATATGACCTAGTTTGACTTGGCACGGACTTTAAGAAAGAAATGAAAACTTTTGAAACTTGTGGTCTAAAATGAGTCTTAGATGTTTGTGTGGTTGTAAATCATTTCATTAAGGGTAAAATGGGTATTTTAAAGTATAATTGTTACTAAATATAGAAATGTGTTATTCTTTTTGGGACTGACTAAAAAGGAATTTCAACTGTAGTTTTATTACCTAGTTATTGTTTTTTCAACTGTAATATCATTCATAATTTGAAAAAGTCTTCTTTTTTATTATACTCGCTTTATCTCAAAATACTTGTCATGTTTTGTTTTTGAAAGACAAATTGTTTGTCACAATTTTAAGATGTATTTTTTCATCATATTAGTATGAGAAAAATTACAACTTACAATACTTTTTTGTATAGTCTATGAATATCTAACTTTTAATTTTATTATATTAAATTAATCTAATTCAATTTAACTTAGAAGATTAATAATTGACTCTAGAAATGTTAAACATATCAACTATTTTCGGACGGAGGGAGTAAATATTTTATAATTTCTACACTATTCTTTTCAGTTCTCAAAAAAATTAACATATACACATAATATTATTAAAAAATGGGGGATCAAGCAATGGCCTTACCCCTCAGCCGGCCCTGTGTTTATCCCATGTTTGTTTGGGATAAAATCGCTAGATATTCCACATTGAGGATGAAATAACAATCATGGAATAATTATTCTCGGGATAACTTGTTCCCCAACCAAACGAGCCCTAGTGTTCCTTTTAAGTCTTTAATTCCCTAAAGCTTTGTAGTATTTTAAAGCTGCCCTTCTTATGAACTTAATTAGTTTATCAACATTCCCCTGAAATGTATTTTATGCAACGCAACTGTTCTGTATCTGTTGAAATAAAGAAAACGCAAAGAGCTAATCCAAAAAGTTAACAGAATACAGGATATTTTACTGTGTTTATGCCGACTTAAATTCATCATGCACCACATGTATAATCCCTTGCCATTGAAAGAACAAATTCATAACAAAAACAAATTAGTCACTGAAAATCATAAACAACTTTCACTTCAGGAGATGCACGCCGAAATGTATTTAGCACAACAGGGATTTTGTTTTTGAGTTTTTCACAAGCATGATCATAATCAGACAAGGGCAAAATTCGCAATTTTTCTGGCTTGGGAGACTTGGCCAATAAAAGCTTGATAATCTGCATCTCAGGATCTGAGCCAATAATACATCTCAGGTTAACTTTTGTTAGGTGATTAAATGTCACATCTGAAAAAGCATCCAACTCAAGACATTGTAGTTCTGGAATACCATCATCTTCATCAGCCATCTAAGAAAAGATAATCAACAATCCAACTCTCTAAACTTAACGAGGATAAAAAATATAAAAATAAAAGAGAAAGGATGGAGTCAAATTGATTAAGAACCTCGATTTCCAAATATTGCAAATATCGGAAACTTCTAATCAAGCAAAGAACACATGAGACAACATCCAATTCAGCCAGATAAATATCTTCTAGACAAAGACGCTTGAGACAGTTAAGATCAAAGGGGAGCCTTGTTGGTACTTCACCTGCTGCTGCAAACAAGAACTAGGAAGAAAATACAAAATGACTCAAATCGCTAATTAAATATATTCCATCTATGAAAATGCTCAATGAATTGATAAAGCACATTTACCTTGAGACTATGGCCTCTCAATTCGAGATGTTCGAGATAATAAAAAGACTCGAAACAAATTCTTGTCCCCAAATGATAATTGCTAAGCCAAAGTGTAAGTTTTACAAGATGAGGGACACTTTTTAAATATATAGGACCTTTTACTCCAGTGAAGTCAAAGGCTCGCAGCATGGGAGCATTAATTTCAATGACATCAGAGTGAACATTCTCATGCAACCCTAATTGATCGAGGAATGGACAATTAGAGATTAAACTTTCACAGATTTTGGAAGAAATTGCGATGCAACTTAATTCCAGGCTAATTAACCAATCAAAACCTTTGAAGGCTGGTGGAGCAAGCTGTATTGAACAACCAGTGAGAGACAGATGCATCAATTGCGAACAAGTGAAAATTGAAGAAGGCAATTTGTGTTTGTTATTCGCATAGAATGTAAGATCAAGATGTTGAACGCTATTCCTAGAGAGGAAATATATCAACTTGCCAATAACAGGACAATCTCCAAGACCATAAATGGAGAGGATAAACTTGGAAATTGGTCCCACATGAGAGGTCAAAAGATGATAAACAATGTTAGTAAATTTGATTGTAAGGGTTATTATTTCCTTTGTTGTTCCCCAAAGTCTATGGTCGAGTGTCAACTGATGAATTTTGTACCATTTATATCTTCATTCCGTTGATAAGATGCTTGTCCTCACAGCATCTCGTAAAGGCAAACATATAAGAATATCATCAATTACATTCTCAGGAAGGCGAGTAAGTACATCCAGAGGTACACCCTGACAAGCATGTTTTTTGCCATTAGGAAGCATTGTGAAACAAGAATCGCCAATAAAAGAACTGCAGAAAATAAACAAGAAAATGAAAATAAGAAATATCGAAACTGAAAACAGAAAAAAAAAAACTGCTCACAATAATACATCATTAATCTAGGTGAATATTTAAGATTTGTTATTCAAAAAAAAAAAAAAAAAAAAAACACAATATATTTGTTTTTTTGCTCCTAATAAGCTTTAGAAACTCACATTGACGGCCAAGGCAGAGGCAGAGGGCTTCAATGATAAATTATTTTTGCCCATATATATTGATCCCCATGACATAATTTTTTATTTTTTATTTCCTTATTTAAGTTTCTGGCTCCGCCACTATTTAGAGTGGCAAGATTAGGAGAAAAACTAAAAGGAGTATTTATTCTCTTTTCAAACACAAGATCGGCAGTACAACTTTGGCAAGATTAGTAGGATTTCACAATATTCATAACACGCAGTGGACATATATATTTGTGTATAAAATTTATTAACATCTCAAAGATGGTTTCAAGACAAACCTGTTAACCAGTCGTAACTAATAAGAAAACTCTATGTGCATCTACACTAAGAACCGATCTTTGCACTATCAAGAAGTTGATTAATGGAATTCACAAACAAATCGGATCAATAATACTATGGTGAAAATTTTCAACTCATAATAAACGGAACAAGAAAATAATTGTGTTCTTGATTTAGGTGTAGTACACACTTTCAGAAAAGTGATTTTCTCATAATAAATTTGCTATGAAACTTTTTCATCGCCCTTAATATAGAATCACCAATGAAGTTTTTCCCAAATCCCAAATTTCCATAAAGTTCATCCAATTTAGAATTGGATACGTGATGGCTGTGCAAGTCCTTGAAGGACTTCCCTTTCCAATTCCAAATTGGATGGTCTTTATTAATATTACATTATATTTCTCACAAATAATTAAATACTAATATATATATATATATATATATATATATATATATATATATATATATATATCAATTTTCTAATCAAAATAAAAAAAACCCAAATTTATTAGTGTGTGGCCCTATAGGTTTCAATACTAAATCGTTAGTAGATTGATCGAATCAATATATTCCATCTGTTTCATTTTATTTGGCTCATGTTGACTTGGCGCCCCTTAACAAAGTATCAATTAGAAGTTTATTTTACTAAATTAACCTTATTAATTAAATTTTGAAAATCTAAATTTGATTACTATTTACTAGTAATTTATATAGTTACTATGGAGAACTTTCAGATGCTCCTAGCATTTTGTTCCTGGTGTTAAGTTAACAGCCAGCCAACAAGTGTAACAACAACATAAAGAGGATTCAGGGCCGGCTCGTCCATTAGGCAACTTAGGCAATTGCCTAGGGCCCCATATTTTCATATATGGTGTGTGTATTATATACTCAATTAGATAAAATAACTCAATTCTTTTCAAAATATCTATATTGATTGTAGAATAATGTTTGAAAATTCATGTTAAGGTTGACTCAGTCGAAAGAAGTTTTTCAAATTGAAATTGATAAACTCTTACTTAAAATGAACAATAATATCTCGAGATTGAATGGATTAGTTGTATCGTCAACTGAAAAATATTGATTATACAAATATTATTAGTAATTGACTTTAGGCCCCGATATGGTTGACCCGCCCCTGAGAAGACTCCTCCTTTGTACAATGAAAGATAGTAAAGTAAGTAAATTATAAGAGAGTAATACTTTCTTTTACCAGAAAAAAGGGGGAACTTACATAAAACACACGACCTAATTATTCTTTTCCCACTACTTTCAAATATACAACTCGGATACATTGCATAAGGCATCTAGATACATGATTTTATCTCAGATACATCTGCATCTTTGGTTTTATCTCGGATATATCGGCATCCCGTTGTCCAGATACATGGTTTTAGTCTCAGATTCATCACATCCGCATGTATCTGAGGGATTACAACATGTATTCGCATGTATCTGAGGAGTTACAAGATGTATCGGAGGGTTGGGATGTATCCAATGGGGTTGGGATGTATTCAATGGGATTGGGATGTATCCAATGGGGTTGGGATGTATTCGATGGGATTGGGATGTATCCGATGAGATTGGGATGTATCCGATGAGATTGGGATGTATCCGAAGGGTTTTTTGTTAACATGTGGTATATTAAGTAATTAAAATAAAGTAGTGGGAGAGTTAGTAAATATGATAGGGATATTTGGCTCTTTATGTAATTTATCCAACCAAAAAAAAAACAATGTACAAATTTAACACCAATAAGTCTAGTCACAAGAATTGGTAACTAACTCTCTACAATCAGTTTTTCTCTGCAAGCAACCTTAAATTTGTACAAAATGTTGATATTATGACACTTTTGTTTTACTGTCGCTCGAGAAATCTATGCTCACTGATGATGGTAGCCGAAACTGGAGCAGCTTCCTAGTAATTCTCAATGCTTCTACAGGTTCGAGTTGTGGATGCTCCACGATGCTCATTTTCACGAGTGATGGTGAGCTAAAGAGAAGGAACCGTATAAACTCAAACTCAGGAACGAAACTTGAGATATTAGTTAACTTGACCAGATGAAGTTTGCCAAGGGGAGTCATTGTGCAGTCCAGGAGTTTTAGAAAACCTGAGACTTGCTCTATGTTTAGCTCGATCGTAGAAGCCTACATGGAAACAGAGCAAAAAACCCTGCTTATTCGTTTTTAAAATATATATATATTAACATATATTAGATGAAATATTACGACTTACCTCAATATGAAGTTCGTGCAAATTCGGAGCACTTCTAATCAAGGAGACAACAAAAGAGATCTCATCATAGTTCATAAAGTTTACACCTTTGAGTTCAATAATCTTTAGAGAGTCTAGTGAAGTTGAAAGAATAGGCGGAACTAGAGTTTCACCTAGGAGCTAAAAAAAAAGATACGCGAAAACACATTTTCATTAGATTATGTAAAATAAAAATAGAGACGTGTAAGTAATTTCAGAGAAGGTACTAACCTGTAGAAACTTTCGACTTAGACGAAGTATTTCTACACTAGACAAACCGTTCACAAACTTAACCAAATCAGATTTAGGATTGCCTTCGAGGCCTATTACAACTTTGTCCAGTGTAACAGAAACTTCAGTCAAGTTAGGAGCGTTTTCTAAGGAGATTGATTGGAAATCATCATCGACCTTGATGAACAACCGCTGGAGTTTAGAACCACTTATAGTATAATGATGAACACCAGAATATCCGTGCAACACTAGCCTTTGAAGAACGGGGCAGATGGAGAGAAAACTTTCAAAAAAATAGTCGCTTGCAAGGTGAACACCAAGAAGCTCTAATTGATCAAGATATAGGAAGCCTTTAAACTCTGGTGGTGGAGACGAAAAATGAAAATTACGGAGCTTCAAATATGTCAAGTCCAAACAAGAAAAGAAATACGGAGGTAACTTATGACTCGCTGTTTCCTTCTTGTGTTCTAAGACTAATTTCTTGATATTTTTCTCAGATAATTTTCATATCCATTTATTAACATTAGGAACCCTTGTTGCTTTGAAATTTGGAATGCATACTTCAAATTTCTCTATTCGACCAGGATGAAACATAAGAAACCTGGTGACAATTTCATCCAATTGGTACTTGTGCTCGAGCTCAAGTTCAGATAATATACGAAGTTTCTTCTGGGAAGCAGCAAAGTTTTGAAGTTCTTTGCAGAATTGGTCATCAAAAACCAACTCCCGAATGGTTGAGTAGTACAATGTCCACTTCTTTGATAGAACACTCGTTCTTACAGCTTCATGTATAGGCATTTTCCCTAAAATGCAATCAATTACATTCCTTGGCAAGTCACTGATTATATCTTCACCGTCAATTGATTCATGGCTTGTGTCTGATCGACTTATTTTGACACGTTTCGGAGGCATATCTTCCTATGAATGATAATCAAATGCACCAAATAAAACAGCATGATCAACCAAAGGTGCACATGTACAGACAGTTGAGATATATACACAGATAAAGAGGGAGATTTTAGATAGAATAGACATACTTAGTTCACTAAAAAAGCCTATAGATGTAGGGGTTTCTTGCAAAGACTGCAAGTGTAATTTAGATTCTTTATTTTGTTGGTTTATGTTCTTGTTTTCGTATTGGTAATGTTTACATTGTTAACAAAAAAGAATGAAAAAAAAAAAAGGTAATGATGCAATCACACCTTTTCATCGTTTACCTAACATGGATTTAACGATACAATAAAATTTAAGTAACAGTCAAAACAAGCATTGTATTTAAGCTAACAACGCAATACAATGCAATAGGTAACAACCATCCACACAAGTTGTAACGGAGTTCAAAAATATGAAGAAGTAAATACACGCCAAGAGGATCATACATAAAACCTAATTTTAACCCTGTTTATACAGTGTAATTTTCTATCAAACGAGTTCGGATCCCCCTCGCCTCTACCTAACTCCGCCCCTGCCCGTACTTTGTGAAGGTAAAGGTTGTTTCCATTTTTATAGAAAATAGCATAACAGATAAACAATATATACTAATAACAGACTAAGAAGAAAAGAGAAAAACTTACAATTAGTTTCGTTTGAGAATAACAAGTTGATGAAGAAATAGGCAGAGCAGTGCTGTTTAGGATTCTGAATGTTTGGCCTTTTGAGGTAAATAAAAACTCTTTATTTATAGATTTCCTTACCTATTATTTAGGAATTTAAAATTATTTAAACTTTATAGACGTTTTTATAACCATGAAGGGATAATAGTACTTTTGGTTCCTTATTTATGGGTAGATTCTAATTTTAGTCAGTGTGATATGAGATTTAGCACAGTTAATCTTCATTTAATTAAAAATGTGTGTTTCGGTTCCTTTCTGTAGAAAGTATGTTATATTTGGACTATTTTTGAAAGTAATTACCCTCAAATATGGAATATCAATACAAATTTAACATATACACGAGTAATTAAATGGTGAAAGCGGTTAATATTTTAGGAAATTTTTGATTATTCACAAGTAAAGGGATCAAAAGTGCACATTTCAAATAATTGAAGATTAAATGCCATAATTTACCAATAACTAAAGGACTAAAAGTGTTATTAATCCTATAATGAAATATGATGGAAAAAATTATTTTCGCTAAAAAATGTCTTTGCTGAATAAGTTTCAATTTTAATAAATTCGTAGATACACACTTCATATCGAGAAAGAAAAAAAAAGATGCACTTTATTTTTGGACAATATTAACAATGTAAATCAACTTTGATCATATATGTTAGTAATAGTGTTGTTTTGAAAATATCATGTGCTTTCACTGCTTTGCACAAATATAATTTTCCGATGAAAGGAATTCACTGAACTCCTTCACTAAAGGTAGCCACGCCTATTCCCCTTGTGGTGGTGTTTTTCTTTTTTTCGTTTTGCATTATACATAAACGTACCATTTAACTTGGTCTCAACTAGCATCTATGTCCTCTGATTTTGGGTGTGTACAAGTAGGCATTTGAACTTGTATAAAGTTGAACAAGTAGACGCACGCATTCTGTGTGGCAATACACGCGCAATTTTGCTCAAAGTTGCATAGTTTCAAAACCAAATATATTATATGAAATAATTTTTTAAAAAAATGAAAAAGAGGACTAAGAATTCAAGTAGATTTTGCGTGCTCAAAGTTGCATAGTTCCCTGAAAATAACATTGTGATACTTATGTTTCCCTCAAGAAATCTATTACACACGCTGCTGATGGTGGCCGAAACTGGAGGAGCTTCCGAGTTATTTTCAATGCTTCTCTGGCTTCAAGTTCCGGGTGCTCCACGATGTTCATTGTCACAAGTGATGGAGAACTAAAGAGAAGGAATCGGATAAGCTCAAACTCAGGATTGAAACCTGAGATATTCGTTAACTTGACCAGATGAAGTTAAAGGGGAAAAGTTGTGCAGTCTAGGAGTTTTAGATAACCGGAGACTTGTTCCTGTTTTAGCGTCATTGTAGAAGCCTACATAAAAAATAGACCAGAAACATAAGACTTTATCTGTCTCCGAAACAAAGTATCACAAATTACATGGAGTGTTACAACTTATCTCAATATAAAGTTCTTGCAAATTCGGGGCATTTCTAATCAAGCAAACAACAGCAGATATCTGATCAAAGTCCGTAAAGTTTACATCTTTGAGTTGAAGAATCTTCAGAGAGTTTGGAGACGTTGGTAGCATAGGCGGAACTGGATTTTCAGCTAGGAGCTGAAAGAATGATGCGCGAAAACACATTATAATCAGATTAAATAAAACAAGTATTTTTGGGAACAGAGACGACGTTTATTAAGTAATTTTAGTAGCAGTAACCTGCAGAAACTTGCCATTTAGACGAAGTATTTTGACTTTAGGCAAGCTATCCACAAACTTAACCAAATCAGAGATAGGATTGTCTTCGAGACCTATTACAACTCTCTCCAGCAAAACAGAAACTTCAGTTAAGTTAGGAGCGTTTTCTAAGGAGATTGATTCGAACTTATCATCGTCCTTGATGGACAACCTCTTGAGTTTTGAACCACTGATTTCAAAATAACGAACACCGGAACACCCATGCAATATTAGCTTTTGAAGGACAGGACAACTGGAGAGAAAACTTTCAAAGCAGTTGTTTGCAAAGTGAACCCCGAAAAGCACTAATTTGTGAAGATATAAGAAGAGCCTTTAAACTCTGGGGAAGGCGAAAAATCAAAATTACGGAGTCTCAAGTATGTCAAGTCCAGACAAGAAAATAAATATGAAGGTAACTTATGACGCCTAGTTTCCTTCTTGTATTCTAAGGTTAATATCTTGATACGTTTCTGAGATAAGCGTAGAATCCATTTGTTCACATCAGGAACTGTCATTGAACAGAAACTAGGCATGAGTACTTTAAATTTCTCTATTCGACCAGGATGAAGCAGAAGAGACTTGGTGATAATTTCAGGCGCACAAGACTAATACTTTCCTTATTTCTGGCATAGTCTTGAAGTTCTTCGCAAAACCGGTCATCAAACACTAATTGTGGAATGTCTAAGTAGTAAAATCTCCACTTTTTCGATAGACCACTCGTTCTTATAGCTTCACGTATAGACAGTTTCCCTAGAATGCAGTCGATTACATTACTTGGCAAGTCACTGATTATATCTTCACCAACAATTGATTCTTTGCTTGTGTTCGGTTGATTTCTTTTGATACGTTTTGGAGGCATATCTTCCTAAGAAGGAGAATCAAATACACCAACGAAATCAGCTTACTTCTTCCCTTTGGAAAAAGAATTGAAAAAACATAAAGCAAAATCATACATATATCAGTAAAACAACATTATACGTGAACATAATAACAACATGAACACTTGTATGCTTGATAGCACGTACATCTTTGTTTTCATGACGGTGACAAGCACCTCGACTATTCCACCAGGCATGTGTTACCTCTCACCAGCACAAGAGGTACCAGGTAACTCAGCCCACCAAAACTTAAGTAGATGAAACGAAATCACCTAGTGTTTTTATACAACAACTACAAGAGAGAAATTTTAAACTATATTTTAATGTTAAGATATTCTCATCAAACTCAAAACTCAAAAGTCACCAAAGCAAAAAAGTCATGAAATTTATAGCTTATCTCACAGAAATTTTAACTTCAAGTTATATAGGATCCCATAGAAAAGGTCTACAAAAATATATAAAGTGAGCTGAGAATCATGAGTTTTCAGGATAAAATTCCAGCCGAGACGAAAACACTAGGTTCTTGTGGACAGAGTTACACTATAATTATAAATTAAAGAAAAGAAACAGAACTGAAGAAGAGAAAAAACTTACAATTAGATTCCTTTAAGAGAATTGAAGAACTTTGATGAAGGACCAGCAAAGGTCTTTGTTTCGAGTCCTGCATATGAAAAATACTTAGGGTACTGGACACCTGACGGGAAACGCCCCCAAAAAAAGAACTTTGATGAAGGTGGTTAATTCTTGAGGTACGTACATCTATATGTAGTTAAATAACTACTATAATTGAAAGGTTTAACAAATACTTAAGACCCTTTTTAACCTAAAACACCAAATTCCTTGTTGTGCAAGGAATGAGAAACAATTAGGCAGAATATTTAATATTTTAAGCTAATTAATTACTTCTTTCGTTCCTAAATAACTGGTGTTTTAGCCTTTTTATTTTGTATCAAAATAAGTGGTGTTTTAAGGTTTCAAGAATGAATTGATCAGATTCTTCCAAAATACCCTTGTTTTGATACGTGGAGTTTTACACCATTAATGAATCACTTCTTTCTTTAAGGCATTTAATTAGGGGTAAATTAGTAAAAACACTCTTTATTTTCTAGGAATAAGTAGTGAAACTATTTATTTAGTAACGGAGGGAGTATAACCATGTTAATTATTATTTTTTCAGGAAACCACCTTGATTAATTAGGCAGAATATTCCTTCACTTACACAATATACGTTCTCTTCCTAAATCAAATAGTACAATTTTCTCTACATAAAAATTTGTGTATGGTTTGTAAAGTCATATATAATATTTTTCTTAAATTATGTTAAGAATTGATGGTAGGGCTTTTACTTTCTTAGAAAGATATGTCTCCAACAAGTATCAAAAGAGAATGATCAGGTAGAAATTGCGAAGATATAATCAGCAACTTGCCAAGTGATGTAATATATTTTGTTCTTGTGAAAATGTCTATACGTGATGCTATAAGAACGATCAGGTAGAAATCGCGAAGATATAATCAGCAACTTGCAAGTGATGTAATATATTTTGTTCTTGTGAAAATGTCTATACGTGATGCTATAAGAACGATCAGGTAGAAATCGCGAAGATATAATCAGCAACTTGCAAGTGATGTAATATATTTTGTTCTTGTGAAAATGTCTATACGTGATGCTATAAGAACGATCAGGTAGAAATCGCGAAGATATAATCAGCAACTTGCAAGTGATGTAATATATTGTGTTCTAGTGAAAATGCCTATACGTGATGCTATAAGAACGAGTGTACTATCAAAGAGTTGGAGATTTCACTACTTAAAACATGTCGGAGTTGGTTTTTGATGACGAATTTTGCAAACAACTTAAAGGCATTAATGCAAGGAATAAGAAATCCCTTGTATATATGCATTACTTTGATGAAATTGTCACCAAGTCTCTTTTGCTTCATCGTGGTCGAATAGAGAGATTTAATGTTTGTACCCCTTATTCCAAGTACTCAAGTAGAGATCTTGACGTGAACAAATGGATATTATACTTATCTTCGAAGAAAATTAAGAGCCTAACCTTACATAACGGTTATACCAAACGCCCTAAGTTACTTCTGAAATCTCGACCATTTAATACTTGTTGAGGTTGATCTTGGAGTTAATATCCCAAATGGTGACTTTCTGAGTAAAGACTCCTTAGTTGAATGACCATTTGAGATATTATCTCGTTGATCTTGCAAACATATGTTTTGAAAGTATTCTTTCGGGTTGTCCTGTTCTCAAAGGGCTGACATTGCGTTGGTGCTTGGGTATTCATTGTTTTAATACCAATGGTTCTAATCTCAAGAGTTTGTCTATCAGAGACAATGATGAGTTCGAATCAATTTGCTTAGCAGACGCACCAAACTTGACTGATGTTTCGGTTACTCTGGGGAGAGTAAAAGGCCTAGAAGGAAATCTTGTGTCTGATTTTGTTAATTTTTATGAATAGATTGTCTAAAGTCAGAATACTTCATCTTAATGGCGAGTTTCTGCAGGTTAGTTCTATTGTATTTACTTATAGAGTGAAAGAGTTAAAGGTTACTTGTCTTAATTATGAGTAATGAACGCAAATGTTGATTTGTTACTTCAATTCGTTGCAATATATTTTCATGAGACATGTTATTTCGGGCTCCTGGTCATCCTGATTTTTGATATTTCGTTATAGTTCTTTGGTCTTTGCGAATGGAGGAAGTGAAGTATCAACGAGGTTTCCCTTTGAACTCTCTTAACTGTGTCAAACATCTTTACCTATCTGATATTAATCTCGATGAATCATATTTGGTCTCTTGCGCACTTTGCTTTATAAGAAGCTCCCCATATTTACAGTACTTGGAAATTCAGGTTCTTAATCATTTAACTCTTTTCTTTATCTTTCTTATTTAGTGGCTTTCTTATACCTTAGATCCTCAATAACCTCGAGAAATATGGTTTTTTGTTCATCTTTTTAGATGGATAATTATGGTTGACATATAATCACCTCAGGGAAGTTGACCTCCATTGCTTTGAAGTCACAAAGCCTGAGATGCAGCTTATCAAGCTTCTATTAGCCAAGTCTCTGGTGCTTCAGATTTTTCTAATTGAGCCATGTCCGGAAAATGAATCTTCATCTCTTGGTATAATTATTGAAATACTCGCTGAACTATCAAAAAATTTCAGTGTACATCACCTAAAGCAGAAGTTGTCTATAACTATGATAAGCACCCATGGTACCATCGTTGATCAAACCGATAGAAACGGATGTCGATGCAGTAATATGAAGGCTGTGTTTTCCTCGCAGTGGCTGCAATTGGAACATTCAAATGGTCAATTTACGGTTGTTTTAAATCGTCAAAAGACTGTTGCAAAGGCAAAAAAAAAAGAGATTGTTTCATATTTTTAGGAATTTCGAGGGTCTAGTTGTCCAAATTCGTCGAAAATGTTACTCATTTTACAGAAAATAAATTTTCATGAGAAGGATCGAAAATATGTAGTCTTTTAATCATTCATTCGCTCAAATACCAGTGGCAAACACGCATGGTCCATGTCAGTCGTGCGTGCTTCATAGGACATTTGTTATTTACATCAAGTGTTCAATAGGAACAAGTTCTTTTTTTTAAGAGGGGAGGGGGATAGGATTTGGAGAGAGGGATACAATGAGATTCGAACCCCCACCACTAGGGTGAAGGTGTGGCAGCTCGTCAACTGAGTTGCACCCCACTATAGGAACAAGTTTCCTAAAGATAAATATTATGATTTTTTTTGTGAAAGTAGAGAAAACAAGTTCTACAAATGACACTCACATTAACTGTGCCGTCCCCACCCTCCAATACACCTCATCTTCATGATTTCACCTCCAACTCGTAGCACCCATCTCCACCACCCCACACCCCTATCTCCCATCCTACCTCTCATAGCACTTATCTCCTTATATACAAATACGTTTAGGACACTATTTTTTTGGCTTACGTATCAAATATAAGAAAAATAAGAAGAAACTCATTTATTTTCCTAAAAAACATTATACTCCCTTCTTTTTTCAAAAAGAATGACTTACTTTCCTTTTTCGTCCGTTTCAAAAAGAATGATCCTTTTCTTTTTTAGCACCTCTTTAATTTCAACTTTCCACATGATTTGTTTAATACCACGAGATTAAAAGGTATTTTGATACATTTGATATATCTTTAATTTAAGACAACAAGATTCAAAATTGTTCTTTATTTTCTTAAATTCTGTATCAAGTTAAAATCAGTCATTCGTTTTAAAACGGAGAGAGTAAATGATTTACATGAAAAAAAGGACAAAAATATCCTTCCTTTTATTTCTCCCTTAATAATAATTGTACACTCTCCAATCACTCCACACCATTTGCTTTTCTTTTCCCCCCTTTTAATTTAAAGAAAACCTCTACACTGCAAATCTACAATCCCCATTTCTCTCTCTCTCTTTTTGATAAAAGGGGTACTTTATTCTTTTTGGATCTTCCTACATCAGTAATTTTGGGTCTTGGTAAGCATTAATTCTTCTTCTTTTTTTCTCTCAAAATTTCATTTATTTCCCATTTGGATTGTGTTAATTTATGAAACAATGGGTTTCAATTAAGTTTCATTGTGCTTAGGGTTATGCAAATTGTGGGCAAAATGTAATGGGGTTCTTGCTTTGATTTTTTTAAATTTTAACTTTGGAATAAACTATCTATCTCCAGAGGTAGGGGTAAGGTCTGCGTACATTTTATCCTTTCCGGACCCACCTGTGGAATTTCACTGGGTTTATTGTTGTTGTTGAATTTTAGAATAAACTAGTCTGCATTTCTCTGTTTTCATATCCCTCTGTCCCAATTTATTTGACACAATTCGAATTTCGAGAGTCAAACAGTTTAATTTTGACCATGAATTCGGGCATAAAATTTATATATGTGGAAGCTAATAAAAGGTATATTGCTCGGACTCTTCAAAAATGTCAATGGGTGCGTGTCGGGTTCTTCAAAAGTAGTGTATTTTTGGAGAATCTGACACGGGTGCGACATCAAAAGTGAAGAGTCTGTGCAACTTAGGTAAAAAGTACTGAGTCACAATAATTGACAATTCAAAATATTTAAGAAGTATATGAAAAATTACGCTAAAAGAAAAGATTTGTTTGAATCTCGAAATCTGAAAGGTGCTACATAAATTGGGACAGAGGGAGTAGTATTTATGAATCTCATCGTTGCTCTAAAGAATGCATATCTGCCCATATAGTTTGGAGATTACTCATTTTTGTATTATTGTTCATTTTCTACAGTGTCTCATTGGCGAATACGGTACTATGATGCCTCCTGAGGCTAAAAAGCATTGTTGTGAATCTTTACCTTTTGATGTACTTAGCAACCTTCCGGAGAATGTAATTGATGCCATTTTGATGTGTTTGCCTTTTAGAGATGCTGTGAGAACTAGCGGCTTATCAAACATATGGAGATATAAATGGTGCCGACTTCCAGAGTTGACGCTTGATGATACTTTTTGGAAAACTAGAAATAACTTAATATTCCATACTACTGCAATTACCAAGATTATCTACCACATTTTGATTTTCCATGAAGGACCGATTACAAAGTTTACCCTCTGTGTTCCTAAGTCTAGAAGTTGTCCTATGATCGATGACTTGATATATTTCCTCGCTAAAAATGGCATTCAGGATCTTGTTCTTAAACTTCCATTCAAGGGTGACCCATACGAATTGCCGCCTTCATTTTTTAAAAGTTTGCAGTTGAGGAATCTGACTCTCCAGAATTGTTTAATACTTCGTCCACCAACCTTCAAAAGATTTGATAGGTTAACTAGCCTAGAACTATGTGAAGTTACAATTTCTTCTGAGCTGCTGGGAAGTTTAATCTCTCATTGCTTGTTGCTCGAGAATTTGGTGTTGCATATTGCCGATACTTACAACAACGTCATTGAAATTAATGCTCCCAGGCTGAGATCATTTTACTTTGCAGGCAGTGTGAGATCTATCTTTTTAAAGAATATCCCTCTTCTGGCAAAACTTTTACTTGCATCGAGTGACACAGAATATTTTGGGGCAGAAAAATGGGATATTGTGAAGTTTTTTGAGTCTTTTGAGTCTTTTTCTGCTCTTGAGCATCTATACATGAATATGGTAAATGTTGCTTCCTGACTTTATTGTAGTGCATTTTGAATCTTTTGGGCTTCGTTTCATCCTGATTTTTAATATTTTCTTCTTAGATATTTGCTGCAGAAGCAAGTGAAGTACCAACAAGGCTTCCCTTTAATCTTAATTGTGTCAAAAAACTTGACATAAGTGTTGATCTGTATAACTCGGTTGAGGTGTCATGTACTCTTTGCTTGATAAGAAGCTTCCCATATTTACAATATATGGATATTTCGGTACTCTTCTCTCTCTTTCTTGTTGGCATTTTATTTTCATACTACTTAAATCATCAAAAAGTTCAGAGAATTGAGTTTTTTTAATTTTTCTTAGGAGGCTTACTATAAATATGATATAGAAGATCATCAAGTAGAACTACCCTCGGATCTGACGTTTAATCACCTAAGAGAAGTTAGGCTAACACTTGCTAGTGGCTCAATCATTGAGATGCAGCTTGCCAAACTTCTGTTAGCCAAGTCTCCCATGCTAGTGAGAATGCTCTTTATGTCGTGTGCAGTTAGAGGATATGCAGCAGTCAAAAAACTCGCTGCTGAGCTAACAACATTTCAGCCTTCATCACCTAAAGCAGAAGTAGTCTTCATCGAAAACTAGTACATGATTACAATCCTGTTTGTTGATCCTCAGGAGTCTTTAATCGGATCATGATGTTTGGCTCAAATATTTTGCAAGTTAATGTGAATAGCTAGAAACTCTGAAAATCAGTTTTGGGAAGATTCGCGAATCTGGTTTGATGATTTGACTTGTCTGTTGCATAGTTCGTTATTACTGTATGAAGTTTTCTTGGACTCACTTCTGTCTTCTCGAGTTGATACCCTACGTGGTTGTTGTTTATTATGGCTTGTTGTGTCTTATTTTTCTACTTGGTCATATCCGTATGCATGGCAAGCTTAAAACCTTCTCTCGATTTGAGTGACTTTCTTGTTATAAAAATAGTTTAGTGATTTTTGTGATACTCAGATAAAGCGTAACTACCAAAGATGACTCCATTTCCAGAGCACGAACCCGAAGCCTCTAGTAAGGATGAAGGGATACTTCAACATAATTATGTGAAGTATAGTTAGTAATACCAAATATGACATTATTTTTCAATACGTGGTAAAACTTTTTGTTTGATGTCATCCGTATTGTGGGAGTAAAGCAGGTCAATAGAAGTGACGCTGTGTGACCTTATAGTAGTACTATTGAAGCACCATGGCAGCTTTAAATTTCTGGTGAAGTTGGGATGCTCAATATTCCATGTGTTTTGATGATGCTAAAGAAACGATTTCCAATAGTTATATCAGAAAAAGAAAAAAAATGCCTTGAACTAATTGGTCTATAACTAATGGTGCATTCAAGCTGCTATTCAGGGGTTTTATTTATTTGTGGGTTGTGAAACCTGTCTGTTATTTGGGGTGACGAGCTCACTTGTTGCAGTTATCCTGTGTTTGTGTGATCGGAGTTTGATCATTTCTGATTAAGGTTGGTTTGCTCTGTACTTTTAGTTTTCTCCTTGGCTTTATATATGGACATGTTTTCTTATGTTTGGATTTTGATATTTGGGTGAGAGATCAAGCAAATAATTTGGCATGTTTCTTGCTCAACTGTTCTTTAACACCTCGTTATCCATCTTGTAGTGTTAAGAAACAGAGTTTTTTGTTTGTTTGTTTTTGGAGGTGTTAGAATTCATTCGAATCTAACCAGGACCAGCAGCAGTTCATGTCAAATCCTCTTGTTTATAAGCTCTTATTCCTTCTACTTCATGTGCTGCAAGAATTGCAAGTGTTAGATAACATGTTATGTCTGCAAACTTGTTGGTGCTATGCAGAACGTATTTATCTTTATTACACTCATTTAATGTAGTATAGTATAGCGATGAGTTATTAGTAAGAAAGTCATTTGTCTAGTCTCTGTGTAATGTTCCTTGTCTGCGGAGAGACCATACCAAAGCTAATTTTCTCCTCATTGTGTATCTATCGATGCCAGTTGATGTTGCATTATAGAAGCAAAAACGCTGTGTGATTCCAGTTTTTGATCTTCTAATCCTCCGTAAAGAATGCAATTCTTGGATACTAAGAGATGGATGTGCCATTTCAATCAGAATAAACTGGCTAGATAGTTTTGGAGATTCCTCGCCTTTCTATTGTTGTTTATCGTCTACTAGTTCTTAGTATTGGCGATTATTGTTATCATATGATGCCTCTTGAGTACACTCTCTATCCTTTCCAGACCCCACTCTGGGTATGTTGTTGTTCGTATGATGCCTCCTGAGGACCAAATACATTGTAATGGGACTTTTACTTCACGATATACTTAGTAATCTTCCTGAGAATGTACTCGACGATATTTTTATTTGCTTGCCTTTATGAGAATGTATACTTAGCAAAGTGCAATATATCTAATTTATTGTATGCTCACTTTTGAGTGTGATCATTTTGAATATCATATCAAGCAAACATGAAGGCAAGGAAAGGAAATAAACAACTAAGGACAACTCTTTTGTTCCATCTTATGTCCACAAATTGGTGTAGGTGAACACAATTATTAAGGTCTAATTGAAATTTAATACTAGTATTTAATTTACATAACAAAATCAAAACCAACTATTGTTGGTTTTCAAAAATGTAAAACCAAATCAAATAAAAATTATTTATTTAATCGGTTTGGTTCGATCTTTACCCAAATCGTGATTTTTACCCAAATTGTGAACAACCATGTTCCCACCCCTCGCCTCACCTATCCCACCCTCCACCTCCACCCCACCCCACCCCCAAATTTTATTTTTAGTTTCTTTCTTTGTACCCCACCCCTCACCCTACCTTCCCACCCCCTAATTTTTTTAAAATTAAAATTAAAATTTTTTTCTACCCCACTTACATCCACCACCACGCCTTACCCCCCCCACCCCACCTACCCCACCTTACCCCCACCCACCACAGCCTCCCTGCCCTCCCCCTCCCAAATATGCATCACTCTACTCCTATCCATTCTCATTGTTTTGTATTAGATATATATAAATGTTTTTAGTACATTATTTTTATTTGCGTATTAAACACAAAAATAAGTAAAAAAATAACTCATTTTCCTAAAATATATTTTCTTGGAAAATATTTTCCATTGAAAAAACATTTTCCTCCCTACTGAACACACCCGAAATGTTAATGGATTCCATCTCATATAATCACAATCAAAGTACACAAACAATTTCTTTAAGTACCATATTATAGCTTGCTAGCATTTAGAAGTATATTTTATTACTTAGTACATTTTTAACAATAACTAACTGCACCATTAACTAGAAAATGTAAATGTCATCTCGAATCATACGTACAAGGAATATCCTCTACATAAAATTACTTTTAAAATATAGATAGAATAACCAATTGACATCATGCAAAAATTCAAAATTTTCTTTTTCAGTATCCCATTAAAATTTAATTCAAAATTCAATGTATTTCTTTCCGTATGTTCCACGTCAATAATCTCAAAACCTTTCTTCTCCCTTTTCTTTTTTATGACCGTGGTGTCCGAACCAGCTTTTGCGCACCACAACTAATTTCACGGGATACTTTTCACCTCCCACCAGCAACAGGTATCAAGTAACTTTGTCCACCAAGGCTAGAACATATGAAAAGAATCACCTAGTGTATTTTTATCTCCGCCGAGATTTGAACCCGAGACCTCAAATCTCATAGTTCTTAACCCTACTTCATTGACTTCTAGGCCACACCACTTTTCAACCAGTGTCCAGTACTCGCATTGTGACTCGATTAAATCCGAATTTGTGCCAGGAAGAAAGTTCCACATTAGAGGATAAAACGTTCCTTAACTAATGTGATTCCGTGTCCAGAAGGACTCGATTGAAACCAAGACCTTTGATTCAGAACCCTTGTTCTCCCCTTGTTTCATATTACTTGGCGCATGTTGACTTGACACAACTTTTAAGTTTTTATTATGGTGTATTTTACTAATTACTAACTTTATTAATAATACTTTAGAACTCTAAATTTGACTATTACTACTTTATATAGTTATTTCTTATAAAGTATAGTACGGAGAAAAAATAATTAAACTCTCTTGATTTGTTAAAATGGACAAATAAAAAGAAAAAAATATTCTAAATATAGGGATCCAGTAAAATGAAACTGACACGGTACTTCATATATTCATGCACGTAACATCTATATATACCCCTATATATTCATCAAGTGAAAAACATATACATAAACCCTAGAACAATTTCAAGAAAACCCTAAAACCAAATGGCTTATTCTAAAACCCTTGATCATTCTCCATGGAAATTCATATGCTTGATTTTCACACTCTCTCTTGTTCTTGGCTATGGTGGTGCAACAAGATCAATGGCGACGACGACGATGAATTCGAAAGAGGAAGAAGCTTCTGGAATGTTCTCAGAACCTTCTAGAGACAATATTATTGGTGATCAAAAGAAAGAGATTCTCAAAGGTAATTGGTTCAGTATGCTACCAAAAGGTATGCTTGTGCCTCCTTCTGGACCATCAAAAAGGCACAATTAATACTGAAATATAATGTATAAAGAAATGTATCTTATTATAGTTTGATCCATTTTATGATATTTCATATGATATAATGTTATTAATATGGATTGAGTTTAGATCATATGTGATTTATAGTTATTAAACAAATTAAGAAGCTAACCCATAATGGTATTTGTAGTTTTATTGAGTTTGCAACAGCTAGTTCCGGGTTCTATTTGCAAGCCTCACGAATAATCTCATTACGTACCTTCCTGAGAAAGATCACGTCCTTCATTACGAGCTTTTACACTAGCTTCTAGAGCTACTCGATTAGCTACGCCACCTTGCGCATTACCCCAAGGATGTCCTAATAAAGTCCATCCACCGAACTGTAGTACGGAGTCATCCCCAAAGATCTCGGTCAGAGCAGGCATATGCCAAACGTGAATATAATACCTCCTGAAGCCACAGGTATAACACCTGGTAAAGAAACTCAATCTCGAGTGAAATAAATACCGCTACTTTGAATTAATATAAAAAAAACAGTTTTAGATTTGTTATATTAAAATACAAGTGAGAGTGATCAGACACCTAATTTGTGCGAGGTTTTGAGATATGAGGGTCAAATTAATTAACACGTATTTCATCTGTTCCTAAGTGACCTCGTTACTATTTGGAGAGTCAAAAAAAGAGTTTTGATCACGGTTTTCTCAAATATTTTAAATTGTTTGTTATAATGATCGATTTATAATATTTTTTATGTAATTTTTGAATACATAAATTTTACATCAAAAATAATTAAAAATCTTATGTCTGAATTCACACCGTAAAGTAGTTAATTTGACCCACGTACCATAAATCAGGTCACATAAAGTGAAACAGATGAGAGGGAGTAATTTTCATGTGAATTCATGGCTAAATTCATGTTTCAAAAACGAAAATTCACATATTTGAGAACTAAATAAATAAGCAATGTACTATAGAACCTTTAGAAATATTTGAAAAAAGTTAAAAGAAAATGTGATAAAGAAAAGATCGTTTAATTTTTTCAATAGTAATGCCTTCACATGAAACAAGATAGAAAGAAATATTAATTAAACTTCAAACACAAAAAAATTAAATAGTAATGCCTTCACATGAAACGAGATGAAAGAAATATTAATTGAACTCCAAATATGCATAGCGATAAAAAAACACAGTAACATTAAAACTTGAATCCACAATTTCAAAACGCAATGGGTTCCGAGTAAAAAATGAAGGTTGCATACTTGTTGTCAAGCTTATCAAGGAGAAAGATACGATTGAGAAAGACATATCGTGTCACCCTCTTAAGAGTATAGTTGAAGATTGTAAATATTTATTATATACAAATTTAACATAGTGGAAAGGACTCTCAATGATATTATTATTATTATTATTTACTTAAAATACTTTTGAATTTCAACATTAGTGTTAGAGAAATAATGGAATTAGGATATTAATGTCCATCAATATCTTAAGATTATTTAATTTTAATTTTAATTTTATTGCTTGGTAACTAATTTTGGGGTCTCATGCTGATTCTTGGAGCACAATTTGAGAAATATTCTATATACCCCTCACGAGACAGCTAAAAGCTTGCTCACCAACACATTTGTTCCTATCCTTTTTTCAATATACCTCAAAAATAGGCAAATAATATATAAATGTGTTCGTTAACATGACTTTAACGATCATATATGTTCTCTGATTTTGAGTGTGTACAAAAAATACACACTTAAACTTATATAAAGTTGAATAAATAGATGGGAAAATACATCAAAATCACTCTAAACTATACCCAAAAAGTCGAAAATACACCTAAACTATTGAAGCGACCTATTACACTCTTATCTTTATTTTTTGTGGAACTAATACCACCCTACCAGCGATATCACCAGCTGCATAATAGAGTGTTTTACACTCACCTCCATGTCATTTTCATGTCACTGCCACAACAGTACAATGTCAAAAATTTTAAAAAAAATCTTTTCCATGTCATCATCTTGTTTCTTCTTGACAATCCACCACCAACCGTCACAATTCCACCACCATTACCACCGCACCGTTATCATACTTACAACTTTCACCACCAAAAATCATAACTACAACTGAGTTTGCTACCTACCACCAAGTTTGTCACATTATCACTAAACCCGCTATATCACCATTGCTAATTTCACCCACCCGAACACAAACTCACATCTTTCACCACCCAAAATCATAACAATCATCACAAACTTTTCTTACAAAATTTATCGAGTCCAATTCATCACAGCCTAATTGGAGTTCAAAATTTATTTAACTATTAATTGGAGAAGATAGAAAATGAATTTTTTTATAAGACCTCCATTGTTGGTTCTTCAAAATTCTGAATAGAGAAAATTAAAAGCTTCTAGATTTTGAAGGGACAAGAACAAGAAGAGGGGTTGAAGGAGTATGAAAAGGGACAACCAGTCATCTCCATTTTCGGCTAAAACAATGGTGAAGGGGGGGAGAAGAGAGAGGGGAGGGGGGGCGGGGGGGGACGAGAAGAGAGGGGGGAGGGGGAGAAGACTCCAGATCTAGAGTAGTTGCCAGTTAGGGGTGGGGAAAGACATTTCTTTTTGTTTTTTTTTGAAGTTTTATTATTATTTTGGCCTTTAATTTTGATTCACTCGCTCACTTTTTATTTTTGTTTATTTATTTGCCACATCAGCTGGTAGGGTGGTATTAATTCCACAAAAAATAAAGATAAGGGTGTAAGGTCGCTTTAATAATTTAGGTGTGTCTCCAACTTTTCGGGTATAGTTTAAGGTGATTTTGATGTCTTTTCCCACAAATAGACACATGCATCACAATTCATACATGGCATAATATATGTCCTACATTTGCCTCTCTTTTTTCCCTTGAAAATATGTCTTGTCTTCTACATCATATACGAAAAGCTGCAAATTTTGATGGAGATGCAGGAAAGTACAATACGGTCAAAAGAGAATGTTTCCAGAACTTCCCAGCGCGAATTTATATTTAGTCGACCCCAATGCAGATACCGACTATAAAAAATCAAAAAGGGAGAATGCTTCCAAGCAAGAAGTCAGAAATGCATTAGGGAGAACATCAGCAAAGGGCAACTTGTAATTTAACTTTGTAAAATATGTATTGAAGAGAGATTTTTAATCAAAGGAACCCCACAACTTGCTGCCTTGTTTGACAAAAGCTCAACTGGGAAATAGAAAGCATAAATCTGCATTTCTTGCCCCAAAAATAAACACATGAACACTAGTCTATTCCGATTGAACATAGGCAAAATACTAGCATGGGGCTTAGGATAGGAGCATAGTTTTTATATTAGGAAGAATAATCAGTTTCGGTTTTGTAGGCTCTTAAACAGAAACAACCCGAATCCACCAACCGCTAAGGTCACAACGAGAGGTAGTCTGATCGAATTAGGATCTCTTCTCTTACTTGTTCTTGCTTGCCGTGATTGTTCTCCCAGTCTGTCGCGAAGAAGATTGTTAAGGTTGTCCAACTGATGCATAATTTGGCGTTGCCCACGTGCAACATTAGATACCTGTGAATATAGTCAATGCAAAAGGAAAATAACTTAGTTATCTTCTGATATTTTACTTTTGCAGTAACAAAAGGCAGTGCAAATTGACAAGTCAAAACTCATATATTCACATGTTCCATCAGAGTAAAGAAGATGATGATTGATTAATCACAGACAAAAGCCTAGTGAAATATGTACCTCTTCCATCAGAGTGGACTCCTTTGGAATTAGCGAAGCAGAAGATGATGAATTTGGCATAATGGATCCTGTCAAGGAACCATTTTCTAAACCAGATATGAAGTAAGAAGTTGGGCCGGATCCATTACAAGCTTCAGCTTGCAAAGCCAGACTTTGTGTGCTCGGAGAAGCTCTTTTGCTGCTTAACTTGGAATTAAGTTCTTCCATTCTAGATGTAAATTCATTCATCCGATCATTCAAGGTAGAGATTTGTTCCGATAAATGTGTAACAGCTCCCTTATGAAACAAGAACAACAAAAAGGAAGGGTAAATCTCCAGAAGCATCATGAAAGATGTGATGCATGCCAAGAAAGCAATAGTATAGTGAAAAGAGCTTGAATATATTTCATTGTTGCTAAATGCAAACCTGATTTGCTAATGTTGCTGCTGAATCAGTGTTTCTGTCATCAAACCTCCGACTATCAGTATCAATCTTGGATAGATTTTTCTCTCTGTGATTTGCGTACGAATGGGACAATCCACTGCAAAAAAAAAAAGAACAAAAAGAAAATAAGATCAAGAACAAATCAACTTGACATCAAAACTTCTCCTGGACGAGATAGAATCTCATCCGCTTCTGCTGGACCTCCCACCCATCCCCACACCACCATCAAGGGGTTTGTCCCAATAAGGCTGGAGATCCATGCAAGTTCCGAAAAACTTCACATTTAAGATTAATGTTCTTTAAATTCCTGTCTTGGACATATCCAAATATGCCAAAGACTCTACACAACTCAACCATTCCGTAGCATTCAATGGTATGCCCTTGCATCTTTTACCTAAGGCGGAACCCATCGATGGCCTCCTAAAGTTGGCACCAACTTTTACTTAGACACCTCAACTAAGGGTTGTTCATTTTAGACACCTATAGTAGGACTCCGATGTGTCATTTTGACACTTTTTTTACATTCTCAGAACCAACTTAAGTGCGTGTGATCAAACTCTCCTACGTGGAAAAATAAGCAAATCCGTATGCGACACGTGGATTTTTTAATTTTTTAAAAAAACTTCATTCTTTTTTTTTTCTCAGACCCCACTGATCCCATTTGTCGTCTTCTTCCCAAACTACATCTTTCTTTACTGTAATTTCTTTCAATTTTTTTTCTTTTTTGATTTTCTTTGTTTCTTCTTCTTCATTATCTATTTCTCTTTTCCCTTTCTCCCACCTCATTTTCTCCATTTTCTTCTTTTTTATTCTATTATTACAGACAAAAATAAATACAGACAAAAATAAATATAAAAATTTTTCTTCTTTGTAACATTCATCTCCATTATAGAGGAAGTTAATTTAAAATTTAGAAATCAACTATACCTACAATTTTGAATAATTATTTATTTCATCTTTAATAGATATATTGAGAAAATTATGAATACACGTATAAAGTGCAAAGAAAGTGATGACAGAAAAAAATAAAAATACTATGTATTTTTTATTAGTGTTAAATAATGGATAAAAAAATAAATTTAATTTTTCAAGCAAAAAGAAAAATTAATAGTGTAACTCAGTAAAAATTTATAAGATTTTTTAAAAATTTGTGTGGTGATGGAAGGGTGTCCGGAGAAAGAATGATGAAGAAGAAAAAGAGAAAAAAATGGTGGAGGGTGTCTAGGAGAAAGAGTGATGAAGAAGAAGAGCAAAAATGGTGGAGGGATTCGGGAGAAAAAAGTGAGGAAGAAAGAGAAAAAAGAAAAAGAAAAAACACAAAAAAAACTTCTCAAACGCGCTTAAAATTCGTCTATTACACTCACTTTGCCATGTCAGCGAAAAGTGTCAAAATGACACAGCGGACCCCTACATGAGGTGTTTAAAATGAACAACTCTTAGTTGAGGTGTCTAAGTTAAAAGTCGTGCCAACTTTAAGGGGCCACCGATGGGTTCCGCCTTTACCTAAACTTTAACATACTTCACAATGCACTGAAAGAAAGAACAAAAAATGGTTTCTTTTTGTTGTGTGTGGGGGGGGGGTGGGGGGGGTGGGGGGGGACCAGGAACTGATATCATACAACTTATAATTTAGAATTGTACTCTAAACGGGGAAACTGTCTGCATCGAAAAAAGGCATAAAAACATAGAAGCAAACTTGAACGTGCAAGGACAGGATAAGGTGCCTAGATTATTAGCAATAACAGAACGTAACCAGTTTCATATTATCAACCATGGTGGCATACCATTGCTAATGACTAAGAAAACACTGAATCTGATCATTATAAGAATATGGTTTCTCGGCAAGACACCCAGCCAAGTCAAAGCTGCTCCTTGAATATAGAATGCAAGGAATGACTTGCTTATGTACAAACCAACAAGGAGTTGGAAGACCTAATCAAACAAGTTGATATCTGGGAGCAATCTATTCAACCTACACATCAAACAGAATGACACATAGACGCATATACACATGAGGTCGTGTGTATCAGAATATGCATAAATACAAGTACAGCAAAACTATCATTTTTCTTCATTTCTTTCATCCGATAACTCCGGCAGCCACATTAGTATGTCCAAACCACAGGTTAATCATCCAGATGATTGGTCAAGTGTGCTATTTAGAGCTTATGAAACTCCTCTCAGTATTCACCTACAAGACTCTCTCCTCTTGTTTTCCCTCTATATTAGAGGTGGATTTTGTCGTTAATTCATTTGCTGGAAGCAGTTAAAAAAGCTAAGCAGCCTTCTTTAATGCCATTGAGGGCCAGGCACAAGCAATTATTGGCATGGGCGGGATATTTTTCAGCTTATTGATGAAATCCGTTGTTTGACACCCTTTTTTTTATACAAGACATTCAATGCACGACTAGTTGATAGGGAAAAAAATGGATAGAAGAGTACCCTCTTAAATTCTTATTTCTCCATGCTACTCTCTCTGCTGAGGCTCGAGAGAGAGCTTCTTTTGGGCTGGAGACAAGATCTTCATCTAAGCTAAGCTTTGTTTTCAAATCATCTGGTAGTGCCTGCGATATATCTACTAAGTGATAGAAAGCCATGATAGCACGTTAAGAAAAGATATGGAAGCTAGCATACCATAACTTCATTCACAAGCTGCTCTAGCTGTATTTGCTCAATATATGTACGCGGAGTGTATGAACCCTCCAGTCCCAGCTGATCAGCAACAGATTTTACACTAAGGCGGTCTCTTCCTTGGACCTTGGCAAAGTTAAGAATATCTAGCATATTAGGAGTTTAAAACAATATTCGAGCCCTGATAATAAAAGACAACCAGTCAATCTGCATTATTAAGGATCAACAAGGATATCAATTCTCAACTAATGCAGTTGACATCGAAGTCTTAAATAAAACACTCCGCAGTTATATTCTCTGTAGTTGATAATTTTAAAAATCAGAAGCTACAAAATGAACGATTTAACCCTTCTTCTTCAAGATAAAAAGAGAGAAACAAATACTCAGCTTACATTTCCTTTGGATTAACAAATTAAAGATATTGCAATTAGACAAATCATGCAGAAACCACTAGAGATGATAGATAAAACTGTCATGCCTTGAGAACTCTATGCAACTTTCAAGCTTTCCTATTTTATGAATTAAATCATTTGCTAGTGAGGCATTGGTTCCCCCGATGACAAAATCATCATGATACTCCATGCAATAGAACAATACTCCATGCAATAGAACACTAAAACCCAAAAGGGCCTTAGCAAATTATCAAGGATTGCTATCTAGCTTGACATCATTGCCAACAGAAGTTAACAAAAATGACAAGATTTTAGCATGTATCTATCATTGCAAGGAGGAGAGAGTAAAACAAGTCTACTACCTGAACGTAATGCCGATTCAGTTGCTCTAGCCAATCAATTTTCACGCAAACCTTTTCATCAGAAAATACGTGACTACTTCTTTTGAGTATTGTGGCAATTGTGTATCCCAAAGCCATCAATCCACCAAGAAGCTTCACACTAACTTCAAAACTGATTCTTGGCGATATGACAAATGGAGTATCAGTGACCCACTCCTACAATTCAAAACCAGTTTTAAGTTGTCACCATCAAAACTTCAGTAGACCAGCTTTTTACAGGTACAAATAATTCCTGGCAAATTAGTTGGTCAAGAAAAGCTGATATACCAAGCCCCACCAGATGATAAAATAAATAAATAACCATGGAGTAGAAATTACTAAGATTGACCACTACATCCTCGAGTCTCTCAAAGAAAGATATAATCCCAAGAAAGAATCAGGACAAAAAAAATATATGGTGACTGAAGCTATCAGATGCAAAATTCTTTCCATGTTGGACAAAAACATTTCAAGATTTTATAATGTTCATAATAGTACAGCAGGCAGGGTAATTCTATTTTAATGATCTCGACTATTATCAGCTTCTTCTATTGATTTGATGAATTGAACTTTGACAAGATCTCAATTTATTCTAAAACAAGAGAAAATCGTCTGAATTTCGAATCGTAGAAAGGCAAAAAAAGAGAGTGAAACGGAAGATATTCCTCCTGTTGGTACTTCTTGCTTGAAGGCCGTAGGATTGGTTCAAACTTCAAATTCATGAGACTCGTATCTATTTTATTGGAAGGCTGTAATATAAAATGTATTGTTGAATAATTGCGCCAATCAATCCCATAGTATTGGATTCTTATATTGACATACAACAGATGCAACATAAAATGAGCAAGTCTTTGACACACTTTTACTTTTTAAATTGTTTGGCCAAATGACACTAAAGCGCTAGGTCATTGACGTCGCCTATGGGAAACATAAGGTTAAGAATGCAAAAAGATTATCCTTACACCACCTACATGGAGTTGTAATATGGCCAATTTCCTTCAAGAAACAGAGTTATTTAAGAATGATTAAGTCGTATAGCTTCTTCAACACATGATGCAATTCATCTGGCTACATGACTAAGACTAGCTATATACATCCACTATGAGTTCATGATGCAAGCTTCACAAGTTGAGTAAAAGCATCTAGCTATCTTACTTCCCCTACATGCTATATAGCCGTTCTTCCACTGTCTCCTAGATTGAGCCAACCGAGGAGATTTCTTATATAATGGAAGAAAGTTTCAGGAGCAATCCTGCACGCTCCAATCATTCAGGTTTATGGACATTGAGAGCTTTTTCTCAGGTTGACTTTATTAACCAAATCGAGTTCTTTGATTTCAAATGACTCGAGAATAAGCTTTTAACTTGGAAATTCCTTATCCCCTGCTAGTATTTCAAGATAAAAAATGCAGGTAACATGATAGGAATATGTTGTTTCCCAAAAGCTTAAACATTTTTCAAGTGTTTCAGGAAAATGACTAGTACTACGCACACGACTATTGAAAGTTTAATTAGGAAAATAACAGACTGTCATCAGTAGGCTACATAATAAAGCCACAATGGCCTAGCAAACAGAGGTACCTTTTAACAGTTGGCCATTATTTTCTCAAAAGTACAGATCAATATACAAAGAGACAAACCTCAAACATGAGACTGTATTTTCCATCTTTATTTCTCATCCTCAGATATGATTGGCATGTCTCTGGATCTTCACCAGGTGGTAGAAGGTATATGTCGTAAGTTTGCTCCGTACTTTCAGTGTGTTCTTCAGATAGGGCAGACTTGATTTGATCGACTTTCACTTCCCTAGAAGACTAAAGGTACAAGCGATTAGATAAGCCCTTTTTCTTTGTTTCAATATTTTTTGATAATATTAACTAAGACATTTGCATTTAATGCTATAATTTTCCATGACAGAAAACCAGAAGTGATATGAACTTTTAATATCCTTACCTTTAGAATGTATGTAGGACTCTGAAATCCAGTAAATGGATTAAATTTGTTGATAATTTTTATATGTGCCGTCTTGAGATCAGGTTCAATAAAAGCCTTGTACATTGGATAAACCTGCACTAGACATCGTCGTCGGAGAGTGAGTAAAGAGAGTTTCAGGTGCATTTTAGCCAAAATTATAGAGGAAACAAACCGTTTCAGATATTTGATGGATTATCTCTGAGGGTTCCTGCCCGGCACGTTGTATATCCCGTAAAACCCTTTTAACAAGATCAAAGTGAACTCCACCTGTCACAGATACGCGAAGATCGAGAAAAGGCCGCAACTTTTCACTCAAAGCATAGATACCTTCAATAATCAGAATGCGGGAGCTAGGTACTTCAAGAGTCCTGCAGTAAACTTAATGTTGTAAGTTCAGATCATGTACTAATATGCAACACATCTTAGATAGTTAAACGAAAAAAGGCATTTCCCAACTTTGAGCGTGAAGGGCACATTATTCAATAGAAAACTGACGAGAAAAAACAACAACATTAAAGAACTGGTCAGAGAGGATAGATCAGCCAAGAGAAGGGGGCCACAGACCACTGTAAACCTGAAGGATTGAGCAAGAAAGGAGGAGCAGGCCTCATTACAAAGAAGAGAATGACAGAACTCCAAGTAGTATGAAGAATCTGCCATCCTGATGCCAATTAAGTAACTATTAGGAGCCTAGGAAACAAGCACCTTCTGAGTAGACCACAGAGGAAAAAAAACAAGCAAAACGAAACTAGTATAGCATGAACTTTTAATTTTTGTAACAGTGGTATCCAAACCAACTTGTGTACACCTCAACTATTCTACCGGGTACCTCCCACTAACACATGTATTGGGTAAACTCTGTCCACCAGGCTTAAGCATAGGCAGATAAGAATCACTCATGTAATGTTTTTGTCTTTACTGGATTTGAACTCTGGTCTTCGAGATTTGCACTCACTTCATTGACCACTAGGCTATACCTTTAGGTCAAGAATACCATAAAGTAAACTGATACAAAGATGAACAATTCATGAGGTTCCACATTTAGTGACATGGACTTAATTGTATCAAATTTAGGTATGCCAATTTTACAGTTAATTTTCTGCTTGAATCAGAGCAATGAAGAGCCTAGGTAGCATTGCTCCAAAGATGTCATCAATCATTTTTTCTTCATGTAACAGAACCCAAAACTATAAACAGACCAAGGTCTGGAGGTATTTTCCATTTAAGCATTCAAACATAATTTTTCTGGAGCAAACAGGTAAACAACCTTGCAGTGGTTTCGAATAGCAGCTTGTATGAAAAATGACAACATGCACATAAGCATAGAATATTACATGAATAAGAAGCAAGGAGCTGAACCTGAATCCTATGCGAGAACTAGATTTGAAATCATATATTGGAACCTCAGCCGACTTCTCGGCCTTTAAATCATTGATGTTTTTCAGCAATGTATCATAGTCTGTAAGTCGTGGATCTGTTTGAAAAGAAAAAATAGACCTGGTAAAGTAAAAATCATCTAGTCTTAAGTTATTCCAGAAGTACTAATGACACCAATATCAGGGTAAACCAATAAAAATAAATCAGCTATGAGGAAATTAGATCTCCACCCAGATTCTTGCACAGAATGTTATCTTACATTAAACATGTATGTTCCACCATTCGAAGAGGCACCCTCCTCTCTAGTGCATAATTGAGATTTAACCAAAGAAAGATTAACCAATATATTACGGTTCCAGCTACTCTTGGAAATATGATTGATGTTACCAAAACTAAGAAGATCAAATCATTAGCCGAAAGAGGACAATCTCACTATTCAGTAGATTTTGAAGCATATTTACCATGGATTTCCCTAAGCAAAAGAAAAAGGACATAAAGAGGTCTGTAAGAACTCAAAGTGCCAACTTTGTGAAGAAAATTCGAAGTAAATTCCCTAAAATATTCAACAATTAGAAGCTTCATAAATATTTGAGCCTCCTTGTCCCCGAAACTGGCATGGACTTGAAATTTTAAGTCAAAGAACAGAATGCAAGTGAAATTACCCTTTTGTTAATATCCTTCTGTACACCCTCAACAAAAATAAAGAAAAGAACTATTCATTCTTACCATCAAAGTTTCCATCAACTATTCGACTAGCATCATTGTAATTATCCATTGAGATAACTGCAACACTTGGCATGAAGCTGACTATCTTCTCAGTAAACACAGTCTTTCCTGCTCCGGAGGGACCAGCAACACCAATTATTATCAATCCTTCATTCTTTTGAACCAACAACTGGCACGCCCGGATTACGACAAAGAAACCTTTCTCAAATGACAGATTATCGGGTATCGAGACGATTTCATATCGATCACAGTTCTTTCTCTTGACGAGTCGAACCTGGTCCTTTAAGAGACCAGCTCTCCGATTAGCTGATTCACCATTACTAGTATCTTTAGTCATTTAGAATAAACACGACAGTGAATTATCCCCTAAAATTACAAAATAACCCATATAAAGATCAGAATGAGAATATAAAAGATCCAGTATAAAAAGATATGCCAAAATGATGCAATTCACAATCATGGACCTAGCAAAGTTTCTTATCTAATATCGACAAACTGAAGATAAAGCACTGGAAGCATTACAACATAGCACATAATCATTGTTAACCCTACAGAATCTCTCGCAAGAAGAAGCAACCGTGATTTTTCTGTTCTTGAGGTTGCTTAAATTTTCATGTAAGCATAATTCTCTCATTAATTACACATTAGAATCACAAAATACTGTCACTGCATACTTTTAAACCACAGAAACTCCAATCATGACTTGTAAAAACTGTCTGTTAGTTGAATTCACTTGAAATCTCCAACGGCTTAGTTGCATCAGTGAGACTGGATAAGCAGAGAAGAGAAACAATAATATATGGCTTAGCTGCTATAGCAGATATTAAGGTCTCTTTTGCAGCAGAGCAACACTTGGAAAAAGGATTACAGAACCATCAACACGAACGACCACTTAAGTACAAAGATAGTTATTATACATGATTCAAAATATAGCACATAATCTAAATGACCCAAGAAATCATCCTCCAGGATTGTCTTGGTCATCGCAACTAAAATGGAGAGGCTTCACAGATCATTCACTTATTTCCTAAGATAACGGAGGTCTATGATGATCTTATCGTTCCATGGCTTTAATGCAGACTCGGTCTTCTACATGAATAAGACAGAATATGCCATAAAAGGTTAAACTTACCTCTGCATACTCCGCCAAAATCGTTATTAACTAGGCTAATATTGTTATTAATAAGTTACTCATCAGTTCAGAGTCAAATTATAATGCTGTTATACTGCATTTCTACTGAAGAACCACATATCTGATTAGCTTGATGCAATTATCAAGGAACAAAATACATACATTGTCCTGCAAACTCTGGTACCAACCAAGCATTTAAATAAAACAAAATCTTTATGACAGACAACACTGAAACTCACGCATTAGAAAATCAACAATAGGATCAGTTTGATTTTCCAATCGATTCGCTAAACATTTAATTTGGCAGTTATCTGAATGCCCTATAATCTCCAGCCATAACCTAATAAACACAGCAACAAGCATCTCACAATACAAATATCCAGCCATCAATGTTTGTTAAAATTGAATAAAAGGGGTATCTTTAATCAAACCAAAATTCACAGACAACTAATATTAAAATTGCAGCAGCAAACTAGAACCCTCATCAAATTAAAAATTACCCTTTTCCCTCTTTCCAATTAAGACATTGCAACTAAGAAATTCAATCCCAGAAACACTAGCAAATAGAAAGAAAAAAAATCACCCATTTAACAAAACCAAGGAATACCCAGAGATAAGAAAAACTAAAATCCTCACAAAACAACACCAAAAAAAGGATCTTTTTGAAGACCCTTTTAGATTCAATAGCAAAAAAGTGTCAGCATTTAAGCAAATAAGCACAAGCAAAACAAGAAAATACAATGGGAGGCTCAAAAACAGAAAAGGGAAAAACCCCACAAGATATTTGAGATTAAAAAATTCTATATATCAGATTAACTCCATTGTTGAAGTTGGAAAAGCAAGAAAACACTGACCTATATATGCTACAGTGGGGGTTACTGCAAGTAAAGCTTAAAACTTTTTTTGACCCTTTCTTCTACAATGGCAGAAGGCTCAATTTATATATGTTACAGTTTTTTTTTTGTTTCTCTTTTCCTTTTTTCCTTTTTTTTTTGCCTATCGGTGTGTTGAGCTATTTTTGGTGGAATATGAAGTAAAGTGAATTTCCAGAAGTTTTTTGGGAAATGGGAACTCTGGAGATTTTGGCACGTAATTGCATAGGGTAGCATCCATACTCCAGAAGTATTTATATTGCACCCAAAGAAGAAAAAATGAAATAAATTTGTGATAGGGTTAACATAATCCCTCCGTCCTATATTAGTTGGACAAGTATTAATTAAAATAATTCTTTTTGAAAGTGTTCATCTTTGTTTGTAAAGTTTTAAAAAGTTTTTTAAGGGGTGAATTAGTAAAATTAACTTTTTATTTATGATTCCTTAACATGTATGTAAAAAGAAAAGTGGTCAACTAATAAAGGACGGAGGAAGTATTTTTTTGGTCCTTTAGTCATTGGTAAATTACGTGCCAATGGGACGGAGGTTGGGATGGTTCGGACATGTAAAGAAGAGGTGCGTCGATGTGTTAGTTAGGAGGTGTGAGAGATTGGTTGTAGCGAGAGTTCAGAGAGGTAGAGCTGGGCCAAAAAAGAATTTGGAGGAGGTAATCAGACAAGACGTGACACAACTTTAGCTTATCGAAGACATGAGCCTAGATATAAAGGTAGAGAAGTTGAGGATTAAAGTAGAAGATTTAGTAGGTAGTCGAGTGTGGTTGTCCGTCAGGTGAGAGAGCCACGAGACTTGCCCCATATCCACTTTTCTTTATTAGTAGTAGTATTTAGTAATCATGTAAAAAAAAATAATGTATTTTTACTATTTGTTGTTTCATTTTGTTACGCTTTGTATTTTGATATTTTGTGTCACTACAGTCGGACAAGTGGGGAATATTGGGGTGAACCAGAAAAGTTTGGGTAGAGCCGTTTCTTATTACAATCTTTCTACGAATCACTTTTCTTTTAAATCAAAAAACTACCGAAAACAATTTCTATATTTCACAAAAATAAGCATAAAGTCTATGTACATTTTAATTTTTTCCAGTCTCTACATTGAATATATTATTTGTTTACCTATATAAAAGGATTAAAAATACACATTTTAATTAATTGAATATAATTATGAGGCATATTTCACGACGAACAAAATAATGATTTGTAAATAACCAAGGAACAAAGAGCGTTATACTCCTTAATTATAAGTGTTTGGAAGAAAGTACTTCTCCGTTTCAATTTGTTTGACCTACTTTCCTTTTTAGTTTATTTAAAAAAGAATGATTCTTTCCCTTTTTACTAACTCTTTAATTTCAACTTTTCACATGACATGTTTAGGACCACAGGATTAAAGAACATTTTAGTACATTTGACATATCTTTAGTTTAAGACCACAAGATTCAAAAGTTTTTTTTATTTTCTTAAATTTCGTGTCAAGTTAAATTAGGTCACTCATTTTAAAACAGAGGGAGTAACATATTTATAATAAGATTTTAAGAGTTCAGAATTATTGTTATTATTAGTACTATTATTTACAATAACGATAATAATGAGTATTAAGAAAAAGGAACTAAAGTATCAAAATAAAATAAAATGATTTTTATTGCAAAAAAGGAAATAAATTATTACTATTATTATTATTATTATTTACATAGTTGTGGTAAATATGCAAATGATTATGCATTTGTAGAAAAAAAAGACTAAAACTAAAATTATTATGGACACAATAATTAATGAGCGGCGGCTTTCCATAATATACAACGTAGTATAACCATGGCGTAATGGGTGGCATGAATTTCACCATGGAATAAAAGAAAAATAAATAATTTTTTAGAGAGATAAATAAAATGGTAAAAGATATTGTATTGAAATGGTAAATTATAAAAATAAAAAAATAAAAAATACCAGTTGTGTTTTATAAAACTAATGAATGCATAATACTTGTATATACGGTCAAACCTCTTTATAATGATAGTGATAGTCTGAAAGTTTCATTGTTGTTATAGTAAAGTGTTGTTATAAATATATAATGATATTTGACGTTTCGATCTTATTTAGCTGTTATAAATAAAAATATGCAAAATTATTTTACTGTATTGATAAAAGATTAAAATTGAAGGAACGTATGCATTTAAAATTAATTAAAATTTTAAATATATCGAATTTAACGTATATAAGAGTTCTATATTTGTAGGTTGTTTCATAAATTTAGTCTCTTAATGATAGTATATCGCTTGAATTGACGAAGATTTTTGTTAAAACTTTCAGCAAAGGGGTATTCAATAGCGTTCTCTTGAAGGATGTTTAACAACTTAATGTTTCACCCTTCCATCTCATTTGACGGTACAAATCTATCTATATCTATCTATCTATCTATTTATATTATATTAAAAGTGTGAAGCACCTTATAATGTGATTTGAACTTTTTGCCCTTCATTAAAAGACTCCACAATAGACGAAATTGTTATTTACTATATTCCTAATATTTAAGACATTAAAATCAACTTAAATTTTGATTATTAAATCGTTCCTTATTGAAATAGGTAGGAAATAATAATTCTTCCCCTTTTTTATTATATATCAAATAAATAATAATAATTTTAGAAGCAAAAAAAGGAAAAAAATCGAAAAAAATTATATTTGAGGGAAAAAATTGTATGTGAGGAATTCCTAAAAGGAAGTAATAAAACTTTAGCCTTTTATTGTTTATAAACCTAAATTTCTATTTTAAAAATTTTGTTTTGCTTTATGAATCACTTTAGAATTAGGATTTCTTTAACCAATTAACTAATTATACTTACATTAGTTGTCTCTATTTATTTAGGTTTAGATTATTCTTTCAAAATTACCACGTAGGAAAAAAACAGGTTTAGGTATAGAATTTTGTTATCAATTAAAATCTTGATAGTATCTGTGATTATAGAGATAAATTCTCTTGTAATTTGAGGTAAATTTTCTAAAAATTTAGTATGTTTTTTAAGTTTGCAATAATAAATTATCATGTATTCTTGATAGACAATTGCTAATTGAATTTTTTTTTGTGTGAAATCTTGATAGTATCTATGTTTGAAGAGACACAAATTTGCTTATGATTTGAGGTAAGTTTTTTAAAATTTTAGTATGTTTTGAAGTTTACAATAATAAATCATCATGTATTCTTGATAGACAATTGCTAATTGAGAAGTTTTTTGGTAAAATCTTGACAATATCTATGTTTGAAAAGACACAAATTTGATTATAATTTGAGGTAAGTTTTCTAAAATTGTAGTATGTTCTTGAAGTTTACAATAATAAAATATCATCTATTTTTGATAGACAATTACTAATTGAGAAGTTTTTTATGAAATCTTGATAGTAACTACGCTTGAAGAGACACAAATTTGCTTGTGGTTTGAGGTAAATTTTCTAAAATTTTAGTATGTTGTTGATATTTACAATGATAAAGTATCATGTACTCTTGATAGATAATTTTTAATTGATTTTTTTTATTATGATTTTCGTATGATCTTGAAGTTTACAATAATAAATTATCATGTATTCTTGATAGATAATTGTTAATTGAGAAGTTTTTAGTGAAAAACAGGTTTAGGTATAGAATTTTTTTACCCATTGAAATTTTGATAGTATCTATGATTAAAGAGATAAAATTGATGGTGATTTGTGGTAAATTTTCTAAAATTTTAGTATGTTCTCGAAGTTTACAATGATAAATTATCATGTATTCTTGGTAGATAATGACTAATTGAGATTTATTTATTTTTTTGTGAAATCTTGATAGTGTCTATGATTGAAGAGACAAATTTGCTTGTGATTTAAGGTAAGTTTTAGTATTTTAAAATTGATTACAATTTTAATTATTAAATCTTACCTTATTTGACTATATCACAAATCCTGAATAAATATTTATTTTATACACACTATATATTCTTGGTATGCCATAGTTGTTTAATAATTTCAACAACAATTGATTTCACGTTGGTGATAAAGAAATCCGTAACAAAGTCATTGAATAAATTCAAATTCGTCTAAGTTTTAACTTATGAAACACCTAAGTCAAAATTTTAGTATGTAGAGCAAGGAAAGGAAGAAGGTCCAATTATGTTGTTTACTTAAACCATTAGAATTTAGAATATTCAGATATGGATACATGGTTCAAATTCGGATTAGTCGAGTTTCAATGTGAATTTCGGACACCAAATTTTAAATATTTATAGTATTCAAACAAAAAGACCAATTAAATTTAATTAAATATCATTTATAGAATGATTAAATAGCATGTTTGACATCTCAACAATAACAACAACAACAAAATCTTATAAGTAATGTGCAACTAATTTAATCTTGCATGTTTACAAGATACAAAATTTAGCTATTGTGTAATTACTAATTACGAAGTTTTGTTATGAAATATCGATAGTATCAATGATTGAAGAGACATGTTTGCTTGTGATTTGAGGTAAGTTTTCTAAAAAAATTAGTATATTTTTTTATGTTTACAAAAATAAATTATCATATATCTTTTAGACAATTACTAATTGAGAAGTTTTCTTTGTGATTTTAGTATGTTTTTGAATTTTAAAATAATAAATTATCAAGTATTCTTGATAAATAATTGTTAATTGAGAATTTTTTTGTGATTTTTGTTTATAATGACTCATGTATAATTAATCATTTAAAATTGACTTCTTTACAATTTTGATCAAATTCTTTGAACCGTTACATTTCGTCACAAGAAATTGGTTAGTCATTCTAATTGTATATGAATTTTCTT
Source organism: Jaltomata sinuosa (assembly GCA_003996215.1). Lineage (NCBI taxonomy): Eukaryota > Viridiplantae > Streptophyta > Magnoliopsida > Solanales > Solanaceae > Jaltomata > Jaltomata sinuosa. The sequence goes on from QJPP01000021.1 coordinate 303,125, forward strand.
TTAAAATTAATTATATGCAATTGTTTCAGTTATAAATAAACTATAAGATCTGACATATTATCATTGTTTTTAATAATAGGTTCTAATGTTAGTTTTTTTTTGTATAAGCTATATCATTTAGTAGATATAAAATTTATTATGTTCATAACACTACTTCTGCAAAGAAAACGCTTCATACGGGGATTTTGAAGGAAACACAAAAACGTATTTGGTCCTTAGATTCCCTCTTTACCATCCCTTTTTAATATTTTTTTCTTCAAATTTTTTCTCTATGTATTCTGGCCTTTTTATTTCAAATTAGTATTTTTTTCCTTTCGTTCTCCCTATGATTTATTTTCAAATTTATTGATCTGGCGTTTAGGCATTTAAATTTACTTCTAGGTAGAAGTAAAATAATTGCATAAACGAGATAAAGAAGCAGATGAATTTTTATATCTTGAAAATTTATTGTTTGCTAGAGAAATTATTGGGCAAAAATACCCTTGTAGCCGCACTTTAGAGAACCCCAAGTTTTATTTTATGTTTTAATCATATATTTTGATTAAAAATATTTTACTGAAATTTATTATGTGTAATCATATATATTTAGTACATGAATTATGGTAGAAAGTTAGTTAGATAGTTAAGCGTGGTCTCACTTATCCTTATGTACTATTAGCCGTACAATTAGTCGTAGTATTATTCTTGTAGTTTCTTGTCCTTAGAGTTTGGTTATTAAGTTAGATAGATATTATTTATAATTATAAGACTTTTATCTTAAAAGGATCATAAATATTATTTGGTTGTATCTCATCAATCTTAACACACGCGCAAAGCGCGTACACTAAACTATCTATATCTATCTATACTATATTAAAAGTGTGAAGCACTTTATAATGTGATTTGAACTTTTTGCCCTTCATTAAAAGTCTTTCATTTAGACAAAATCGTCTTTTTACTATTTTTCTTATATTTGATAATTTGAAAAAAATTAAATTTTAACTTATTAAGCAAAAAGAAAAGAAGATAAAAGAACGGAAGAAAAGTAACGTGTGAAAAAAAAGGAAAAAAATTAAATTATGTACGGAAAAACCCAAAAAAACATTATTATAGAAATAAAATTTTAGTAGAATTGTTATTTATAGAGTCTAAGGTCTACTAATTATTGCATAAATAAATTTTACCTTATAGAAAATAATATTTAACACTTTTAAATCAATAAATTTTTTACCTTATAATGTGATTTTAACTTTTCGCCCTTTATTAAAAGGCCCTTCAATAGATAAAATTATCTTTTTTTATTTCCTCAAATAAAATTATGATTATACATAAATACTAATATATATTGAAATATAATAATATTATATTTCACAAAGTTCAAAAAAAAAATTGTCGTATGTTTTAGTTCGTAGCTTTATTTTAGGGGGATTTTCCCATCTTTATTTGATTATAAAAAGGAATCCGTAAAACAAAACATATAAAAGTTCCAAAATCAAATCCTTTTTGAAATATATATATTACAACATTAATAATATTATATTCCAAAAAAACTACCGTAACTTTTACTTCGTAGTTTTTATTTGAAAAAAATTTCAGTTGATTATAATAGAGGAATACCTAAAACAAATCATATAGGAATCCCTAGAATTATTGGGTATTTGACTCAATCTTCAATCTTCATGCACTTAACATAATTTTGATGACTTTTTTGTATAAAGATTTGACTTAATTATATTATTTTAATATCTCAATTATTGTATTATTTTATTATAATTTATATATTATTACTATATGTTATTTTTCTGTTTAATACAGGTTGTAGATGAATGTTCGATCGAATTTTGAGAATTTTTTGTGAAAAGGTTAGGTTTAATCGTATTGTTCTGATATTTCGATTATCATATTATTTTATGGTAGATACAGCTGGTAGATGAATGTTTGGTTAGGCTTTGACGAATTTTGGTATAAAGGTTAGGTTTAATCATATTGTTCTAATATCTCGATTATCGTATTATAATTTTGTTGTAGTTTCTGTTCTGTTGCTATCTTCTATTTTTACTACTTAATACAGGTGGTAGATGAATGTTTGATCGGGTTTTGAGAATTTTTTGTGTAAAGGTTAGGTTTAATCGTATTGGTATAATATCTCAATTGTCATATTATTTTATTATAATTTCTGTTATGTTATTATTTGCTATTTTTAATTTTATATATTTTATATTGATTAACAGTTTGACATGATGTACATGTGCAACGCACATACACTAAACTAGTTATATTAAAAGTGTGAAACACCTTATAATGTGATTTGAACTTTTTGCCCTTCATTAAAAGACTCTGCTTTAGACAAAATTATCATTTCCTATTTTTTCTCAAATTATCATTTAATTATCTTTATAATATTAATTAGACTCCTAAAATAAATTTGAAGTAGAATTAATGTTCCATATTGCTCATTTAAAAAAACCCTATTAAAATAGGAGAATTAGAAAAAGACTCCTAAACTAAGAGAATAGGAAAAAGACTAATTAAAAAATACCTTATTTTTGGCAAAACAAAACTGCCGCATGAGTTTTTTCTTTTTGGAAAAAAAATTGGCTTATTTTTGAAAAATAAAAAATAAAAATTGTGGTTGAGTCCTTTTTAGGAGTCCTCTTTACTTTTTAGCAGTTAGGTTTATGAATACTCCCTTTATCAAAAGAAGTTTCATTAGAAACGTCGCTGATCGTCTCTGAGATACTTTTTTTATATCTATCTATATCTATATATCTATATATCTATATCTATATCTATATCTATATCTATACTATATTAAAAGTGTGAAGCACCTTATAATGTGATTTGAACTTTTTACCCTTCATTAAAAGTCTCTCCTTTAGACAAAATCGTCTTTTTACTATTTTTCTCCAATTATTATTATTAATATATAACAAGAAGTCTAAATTTATAGAATTCATTAAATATGTATTTATACGACTATGTTTTTTAGCTTTAAACATCAGTTTAGGTTTAGGATTCCTTTTGATAAATTAATTAATATTATTTATATTAATTGTCTCTCTTTATTTAGTTAAATTTATTATTTATACGATTATGTTATTAGTATTTAGATTTAAGCATAACTTTAGGAGTTTAGGTTTAGGATTAGAATTTCTTTTAACTAATCAATTAATATTATTTTTATTAATGTCTCATTTTATTTAGGTTTACGACGACTATTCTTTCAAAAACTGTTCTAGGAGAAAAAATTATATATATATATATACATATATTTAAAGTGTGAAGGACCTTATAATGTTGTTGTTCTTCTTACTGTCATTTTCTCTACTTAATATAGGTTATAAATGAATGTTTGGTCAGACTTTGAGGAATTTTTGTGTAGAGATTAGGTTTAACCGTATTGTTTTGATATCTGAATTATCGTATTATTTTGTTGTAGTTTTTATTTTGTTACCAGATGTTGTTTTTCTGCTTAATACAGGTGGTAGATGTGCTTGATCGGGTTATGAGGATTTTTCATAAAGGTTAGGTTTAATTGTATTGTTCTGATATCTCGATTATCGTATTATTTTATTGTAGTTTTTATTCGGTTACTAGATTATTATTTTTTGTTGCTTAATACAGGTTGTTGATGAATATTTAGTCGGGTTTTGAGGATTTTTCATGAAGGTTAGTTTAATTGTAATTGTATTGTTTTGATATCTCGATTATTGCATTATTTTTTTGTAGGTTTTACTCTGTTACTAGATTTTTTTTTTGTTGCTTAACACTGGTGGTAAATGAATGTTTTGTCGGGTTTTGAATTTTTTTTGTGAAGATTAGATTTAATTGTATTGTTCTGATATCTCAATTATTGTATTATTTTATTTTTGACTTTGAGGAATTTTTGTGTAGAGATTAGGTTTAACCGTATTGTTTTGATATCTGAATTATCGTATTATTTTATTGTAGTTTTTATTTTGTTACCAGATGTTGTTTTTCTGCTTAATACAAGTGGTAGATGTGCTTGATCGGGTTATGAGGATTTTTCATGAAGGTTAGGTTTAATTGTATTGTTCTGATATCTCGATTATCGTATTATTTTATTGTAGTTTTTATTCGGTTACTAGATTATTATTTTTTGTTGCTTAATACAGGTTGTAGATGAATATTTAGTCGGGTTTTGAGGATTTTTCGTGAAGGTTAGTTTAATTGTAATTGTATTGTTTTAATATCTCGATTATTGCATTATTTTTTTGTAGGTTTTACTCTGTTACTAGATTTTTTTTGTTGTTGCTTAACACCGGTGGTAAATGAATGTTTTGTCGGGTTTTAAATTTTTTTGTGAAGATTAGATTTAATTGTATTGTTCTGATATCTCAATTATTGTATTATTTTATTTTTGTAAAGATATTAAAATTTATATTTATTTTAATGTTGACTTTTATTTTCAAAGATATGTTTGTTTCACATATATTTTCATTGATTAACGTAATACATAATGCAACACGCGTACACTAATCATATTAGATAATGATTTAAATACGTGAGTGGTGAAGAGCTTCACCGGCCTCAATTGCAATATTATATACTCTATTGTCTTTTTGTATGCAATTTTTTATATTGTTGTGATACACACGTGCAACGCACGTACACTAAACTAGTTATATTAAAAGTGTGAAGCACCTTATAATGTGATTTGAACTTTTTACCCTTCATTAAAAGTCCCTGCAATAGACAAAATCGTCTTTTCCTATTTCCTCAATTAAAATTATAATTATATATAAACAGTAATATATATTACCACACTAATAGTATTATATTCTAAAAATTCCAAAAAAGAAAAAAGAAAACCTCTCCTAAAGTTCCCAAAAAAAAGGCAACAACTGTCCTAAAGTTCCAAAAAATAAAACACGTTCTTTAAAATTATGAAAAAAATATATTTAAAGTTCCAAAAAAGAAAAACTTCCCTAAAGTAACTTTTAAAAGAATCTATCTATATCTATATCTATATATATATATATATATTATATTAAAAGTGTGAAGCACCTTATAATGTGATTTGAACTTTTTACCCTTCATTAAAAGTCCCTGCAATAGACAAAATCATCTTTTCCTATTTCCTCAATTAAAATTATAATTATATATAAACAGTAATATATATTACCACACTAATAGATATTATATTCTAAAAATTCCAAAAAAGAAAAAAGAAAACCTCTCCTAAAGTTCCCAAAAAAAAAAGGCAACAACTGTCCTAAAGTTCCAAAAAATAAAACACGTTCTTTAAAATTATGAAAAATATATATTTAAAGTTCTAAAAAAGAAAAACTTCCCTAAAGTAACTTTTAAAAGAAATCACGTTTTTTTGTTTTTTTTTTTAACTTTGGTAGTTTTTTTTTTAATAATTTTTCCTTATAAATCAAAAAGTCAGTTTTTTTGAATCACCTTAAAATTAGGATTCCTTTAACCAATTAATTAATGATACTTATATTAATTGTCTCTCTTTATTTAGGTTTACATTATTCTTTCAAAACTAATTTCAAAATTACTATGTAGGAAAAAAAATGTTTAGGTATAGATTTTTTTTACCAATTGAAATCTTGATAGTATCTATGATTAAAGAGTTAAATTTGCTTGTGATTTGAGGTAAATTTTTTAAAATTTTAGTATGTTCTTGAAGTTTGCAATAAATAAATTATCATGTATTCTTGATAGACAATTGCTAATTGAAAAGTTTTTTTTTTTTTGTAAAATCTTGATATATCTTATGATTGAAGAGACAAATTTGCTTGTGATTTGAGGTATGTTTTCTAAAATCTTAGTATATTCTTGATGTTTATAATCTTGATAGTATCTATGATTAAAGAGATAAATTTATTTGTGATTTGAGGTAAGTTTTCTAAAATTTTAGTATGTTCTTAAAGTTTATAATAATAAATTATCATGTATTCTTGATAGGCAATTGCTAATTGAGAAGTGTTTTTGTGAAATATTGATAGTATTTTTGGTTGAAAAGACAAATTTGTTTGTGATCTGAGGTAAGTTTTCTAAATTTTTAGTATGTTTTCATGCTCACAAAAATAAGTTATCATTTATTTTTTATACACAATTGGTAATTGAGAAGTTTTCTATTGTGATTTTAGTATGTTCTTGAAGTTTAAAGTAATAAATTATCATGTATTCTTGATAGATAATTGTTAACTGAGAAGTTTTTTGTGATTCTTGTTTGTAATGACTCATATACAACTAATAATTTAAAATTGACTTATTTACAGTTTTGACCAGATTTTTTGGATCGTTACATTACGTCACAAGAATTTGGTTAGTCATTCTAATTCTATATGAATTCTTTTTTAAAATTTAATTATATGCAATTGTTTCAATTGTGAATAAACTATGAGATTTGGCATATCGTCATTATTATTTATAGGATCTAATGGTTTTTTTTGTACAAGTTATATCACTTAAATAAATATTAAATTTATTTTAACGTCAACTGCTACTTTTTAATAATTTTACTCTTTCATATATAGTTTTATTGATTGACGAGAGTCTGCAATAGATAAAATAGGTTTTTCACTATTTTTCTTCAATTATTATACCATTACATTTTTATAATATTGACTATAATAAAATATATGAAAAAGTATATGACAAGGTTTTCTTAGTTTTGGTTGAATTCTTCTAACATGAAAAGTACGGAATATTTGTAAAAGTAAAAGAATAATCAATTTTCCTTTTAACTACATTTTTAGCTGAATTTTATACGGCTAAAAAGTTCTACTTTTTTTACGTAGCAGTAATAAGTAAGCAATAAAGAAAAATTAATTCCTTATATTACACAAATAATGGAAGGATCTGATTTTGTTAAGGTAAGTGATTTAATGTTAAAATCTATTTCAATGTCCCTGTTAGTTTTCTCTAGGTTGTTTGTTCTTAGAAAAATTATAGCTTCAATGAAGGAGATCAACTATTTTCCTAGCTTCACTTCTCTTTGCCTTCTACATACTTTAGTAGTTTTATACTTTCTTATGAATTTTTTTTATCGTATTATCTTTTGGGAAAAGTTTTTATTTTTATTTTTGTGTCGATTAAATATAATTGATCTTTTTATTCTATTTTTGCAGCATCTGACCATCTCAAATAAGTATGATTTTGCCGTAAGTTTGTTAATTTATTTTTTGATTTGATTATTATTATTATTATTTCTTGAGTCGAGGATCTATCGGAAATAATATCTTAATCCATAACAATAATAATAGTAGGATATGGGTAAGTTGTATGTGCACGTATGCTGGTATTGTTATTGTAGATATTGGATGTGCTTGTAGGCTAGGATTTTGCTTGGACGACTACCCGAACATTCACCAACATTAAAAAGGTAGGCATCTCATGCTATCCTTAATTTGTTGTATTTTCATATAATTCTGAAGACACTTTTTTTAACAAAAATATATGTGCTATTTGTCAGTTCTTTGTTGTGCTTTCGTATAATTGTGAAAACATGTACTTTTGTTTAACGAAGATATATGTTGTTATGGTAGCGAAAGACTTTTCATGAAAAAATATGTTTAATTTTTGTTGGCTATATAATTTTTATTTATGTATGTTGCAATGTTGCAGATATTAGATGTGCTTGTAGGCTAGGGTTTTACTTGGACGTTTACATGTACATTTACGAACATTAAAAAGGTAGGCATCTCATGCGATCCTTTGTTATATTTTCATATAATTATGAAGACATGTACTTTCTTTTAACAAAAATATATGTGCTATTTGTCTGTCCTTTATTATACTTTCGTATAATTGTGAAGACATGTAAAAAAATTTAACAAAAAAATATGTGTTATTATGGTGAAAAAGAAATAAAAAAGAAAATAGAAAAAGACTTTTCATGAAAAAATATATTTATGATTTGTTGACTATACAATTTTTATTTTACAATTCAGGCTATATAATTGCATGCTTATTACCTTTTAGCTTTTATTTTTTAACAATAATTTTTTATATACAACTTTTATTATTAATGTAATACACACGTGCATCGCACGTACACTAAACTAGTTATATTAAAAGTGTGAAGGACCTTATAATGTATTTTGAACTTTTTGTCCTTTATTAAAAGACTCTGTTTTAGATAAAATGGTCATTTACTATTTTTCTCTAATATTTAAATTTTGATATCAATTAAAACTTTATTTATTAAATCTTCCATATTTGAATTATTATGTAGGAAGTCCTAAATATATTTAAAACCAAATATAAAACTCATACCAAACTAAATATATACTCATACCGCATATAACAATTTGGTATGAAATTGAGTCCTTATCTTTTGTTGAGAAATCAACGTGTATGACTTTTCTTTGATTAGGTATAGGATTCTTAGGTTTTTCCTTACTTAGGTTTTTCCCCTTTTAATTAGGCTTAGAATTCTCCTAGGTATTTCTTTATTTAAGATTTTTACCGTCGTACTGATTTTATTTGTATAGGTTTTGATTAGGTTGAGGTAAGGTTACGTAGTAGATCATGTTTGTTCTTATAATTGCTAATTGAGAAGTTTTTTATTTTGTGAAATCTTAATATATCTTATGATTGAAGAGACAAATTTGCTTGTGATTTGAGGTATGTTTTCTAAAATTTTAGTATGTTTTTGATATTTACAATCTTGATATTATCTATGATTAAAGAGATAAATTTATTTGTGATTCGAGGTAAGTTTTTTAAAATTTTAGTATGTTCTTGAAGTTCATAATAATAAATTATCATGTATTCTTGATAGACAATTACTAATTGAGAAGTGTTTTTGTGAAATATTGATAGTATCTGTGATTGAAGAGACAAATTTGCTTGTGATCTGAGGTAAGTTTTTTAAATTTTTAGTATGTTTTTATGCTCACAAAAATAAATTATCATGTATTTTTTGATAGACAATTGGTAATTGAGAAGTTCTCTGTTGTGATTTTAGTATGTTCATAATAATAAATTATCATGTATTCTTGATAGACAATTGCTAATTGAGAAGTGTTTTTGTGAAATATTGATAGTAGCTGTGATTGAAGAGACAAATTTGCTTGTGATCTGAGGTAAGTTTTCTAAATTTTAGTATGTTTTTATGCTCACAAAAATAAATTATCATCTATTTTTGATAGACAATTGGTAATTGAGAAGTTCTCTATTGTGATTTTAGTATGTTCATAATAATAAATTATTATGTATTCTTGATAGACAATTGCTAATTGAGAAGTGTTTTTGTGAAATATTGATAGTATCTGTGATTGAAGAGACAAATTTGCTTGTGATATGAGGTAAGTTTTCTAAATTTTTAGTATGTTTTTATGCTCTTTTCTAAATTTTTAGTATGTTTTTGTGCTCACAAAAATAAATTATCATGTATTTTTGATAGACAATTGGTAATTGAGAAATTTTATGTTGTGATTTTAGTACGTTCATAATAATAAATTATCATGTATTCTTGATAGACAATTGCTATTTGAGAAGTATTTTTGTGATATATTGATAGTGTCTGTGATTGAAGAGACAAATTTGTTTGTGATCTGAGGTAAGTTTTCTAAATTTTTAGTATGTTTTTATGCTCACAAAAATAAATTATCATGTATTTTTGATAGATAATTGTTATCTGAGAAGTTTTTTGTGATTTTTGTTTGTAATGACTCTTATACAATTAATAATTTAAAATTGACTTATTTACAGTTTTGACCAAATCGTTTGGATAGTTACATTCCATCACAAGAATTTGGTTAGTCTTTCTAATTCTATATGAATTCTTTTTTAAAATTTAATTATACGCAATTATTTCAACTGTGAATAAACTATGAGATTTGGCATAACGTCATTATTTTTTTAGGCTCTAATGGTTGTCTTTTTTTTTTTTTTTTGGTTCTCTAGGTTATTTGTTCTTAGAAGAATTGTAGCTTAAATGAAGGAGATCAACTATTTTCCTAGCTTCACTTCTCTTTGCCTTCTACATACTTTAGTAGTTTTGTATTTTCTTATAAATTTTTTTGGTTGTATTATCTTTTGGGAAACAAATTTATTTTTACTTTTGTGTCGGTTAAATTTAATTGATCTTTTTATTTTATTTTTGCAGCATCTGACCATCTTAAATAAGTATGATTTTGCCGTAAGTTTGTTAATTTATTTTTTGATTTGATTATTATTATTATTATTATTTATTTATTTATTTAGTCGAGGATCTATCAGAAATAATATCTTATCCCATAACAATAATAATAGTAGAATAGGGGTAAGTTCTGTGTGCACGTATGCTGGTATTGTTATTGCAGATATTAGATGTACTTGTAAGCTAGGGTTTTGCTTGGACGTCTACCCGACGCATTTCACCAACATTAAAAAGGTAGGCATCTCATGGTATCCTTAATTTGTTGTATTTTCATATAATTCTGAAGACGTGTACTTTTTTTAACTAAAATATATGTGTTATTTGTCTGTCCTTTATTGTTCTTCCGTATAATTGTGAAAACATGTACTTTCGTTTAACAAAGATATGTGTTGTTATGGTGAAAAAGAAACGAAAAAGAAAAATAGCAAAAGACTTTTCATGAAAAAATATGTTTAATATTTGTTGGCTATGCAATTTTTATTTATGTATGTTGCAATGTTGCAAATATTAGATGTGCTTGTAGGCTAGGATTTTACTTGAATGTTTACCTGCACATTCACGAACATTAAAAAGGTAGGCATCTCATGCGATCCTTTGTTGTATTTTCATATAATTATGAAGACATGTACTTTATTTTAACAAAAATATATGTGCTATTTGTCTGTCCTTTGTTATACTTTTGTATAATTGTGAAGACATGTGATTATTTTTAACAAAAAAATATGTGTTGTTTTGGTGAAAAAAAACAAAAAAGAAAAATAGGAAAAGACAAAAAAACTTCTCAATTAGCAACTATTTTTTACGAGAATGGTGATTCTCTTTCTGATTGCCGCAAGTTTTACTCCTTTCACAAGTATTCAATAGTTTTTAGGAAGACTATCTTAAAGTTACCATGAAATTTGAGATACAATTTTTGGGCCGCTAAAATATGAATAGCTTTATGGCATTTGTTTATAGAAATTGGCTCTCCAGCATGCATGTGTGCAGGTAACCTGTTTCAAAAATTAGCAGAAATTAAATACTAGAAGGAGGCACTGCCATTCTTGACTCAAATTCATTTGGTAGTAGAAGTGGTTATATGCAAGGACCAAATTCTAAAAACCATCCTGTATCAAAGAGACATTCTCGCAGGCTCTCTTACTAAGATTATTGAAAAGTGATTTCTACTTAGAGTGATGTGAAGCCTAGATTTTCTTGTAGTTATTTTCCTTTCATACTACAAAATTAATAACTCCAACCTAAGATAGATAAAGTTGTCATACCAATTAAAAATCTAAAAACGACGACTAACCTGAATAGCGACTCATCTGAAAACAATACATGTAACATCTTAAAAAAAAGCTTATACCTTTTGAAAAACTATTTTTTGTAATAAAAAATAATATTAATCCTTCTTTTTCAGTTTGAAATGCGTGTTTTCGAGCTGCAAGTTGATAGAGGACTTTGAAATTAATTAAAATTATAAATATTAAATATTTGCTTATTTGTTTTCCCCTAATATTTAGGAGCTTTATATCAATCAGATTTTTTATATTAAATATGATTATTTAAATTAGGTAAGAAATTCTAATTTTGACTTTAAAATTAATTAAGAGTTACGTAATTTATTTTTTAGTTTTTTATTTAAATTTGATTAGGACATACCTTATATTGAATGTTAAAATCTTATGTTAGAACTCAAATAACCCAATTGAGAAGAGTATACATATTTTTTTTTAAGTTTTATATTTAATAATATAACGTACACACAATATTTTTTTTTAGATTCATTATTATTTAAAAGGAGGGGGTGCTAAAGACCTATACAAAACACGGGCAACAATAAAATTTGGACCTGCATATGATTATTTAGGAATTTTTTATGAACACTTGATAAGACTATTTTAAGACTCATTTAGGAAGCTCTCGCATTTAGTTTATGGTGCTTTTTTGTACTCATAATTATCTTTTACTAATTATTTCTATTTTTACATATGACTAGGTAAATATATTAGGTTGTCCATCTCTTTCATATATAACATGTATTGCATTCTCCTAATGTTAAGAATAAATAGTTAATATTATTTCTGAAATTTAGGTTTTTATACTCTTTTTTTGTATTCAATCTTTTGTATTGACGTGACACACACGTGCAACGCACATATTCTAAACTAGTATTACAAATATACGCCTTCTCTTCTACTTTTACCCTTTGTTTTTATTTGGTTTTTGATTGCAATCGTGTTTTTACATAATAATTATCTGTATTTTTGTGTCGGTTAGATTTAATTGATTTTTTTTATTTTGTTTTATTTTTACAGCACATGGCCTTCTCAAACAAGTATGATTTTGCGATAAATTTTGTTAGGTTATTCTTTGATTTGATAATTATTGTTATTATTATTTCTTGAACCAAGGATCTATGAGAAACAATCTCTTATCTCATAAAAATAGTAATAGCAGGGTAGGGGTAAGTTCTTTGTGCACTTATGTTATTATTGTTGTTGTTGCAGATATTAAATGTGCTTGCAAGATTTTACTTGGACATTTACTTGCGGAATTCACCAACATTAAAACGGTAGGCATCTCATGCTAGCTATCATTCATTGTATTTTCATAATTCGGAAGACATGTACTTTCTTTTAACAAAAACATATGGGTTGTTTGTCTAACCTTTGTTGTATTTTCATATAATTTCAAAGACATGTACTTTCTTTTAATAAAAAGATATGTGTTATTGACCAACCTCATCCGATATTTATTGAAAAATTATAACTATAGTTAAATATTTTATATTTTTAATAAATATAATAATAAAATATATAAATTATACATAATCAACAATTGAAAATGAAAGTCCATTCAAACAGTCTCATATTATAACAGTATGAAGATGAATGGAGGAGTAGTTGTGTAAGTTCGTCATATTTTGAAACTTATTGAACTCTAACAAGTAATACCGTAATTCGCATGAGTTATAAGTCGTATGAATTTGAAAAGGAATTTAATAATTTTGATATCGAAAGCATAATTATTAAATCACAATTTATGCAACTTCTTCAGTACATATTTATAAATCTTTTTTCGGTGATTTTTGAAGAAATAGTTATAGGCAAAATTCAAGTGGTAGAAAATTTAGTTTTTAAATGGGAGATACACCTTTTGAAAATTGAAATAAAAGTGCTAATATGATACCATGTACTAATTTTACTACTTGAAAGCGACAAATTTAATATAGTAATTTTTTTATCTTGAAATATACAAGCATAATAGTAATAATTAGCATGCTCTTTATTTGAGTGCTTTTTTACTCTTTTTTTTTTTTTTATGTATAACTGATTCTTCTTTTAAAATTTGAAATTCAATTCAATCATTAAACATGATAAACCTCATATTTAGAAGTTAAGCTTTTTAAACTGATTATAAATTTTTTAAGTCTCTAAATAACATGGTGTGCTTAATTTCGTCTGTGTTTTTTGAATACTTAAGTTGTAACACGAGAGGAAAATCTTTACATATAAATAAAGTCCTAATACACATTAATTTTGTGATATTAATTTAGGCTTAAATACTATTAGATATATTTTGGCCGTATTATAATTTTTATTATGGAAATATTTTAAAATAAATATTTGGGATTGTGATACTGTATTAGTGACAATACCATGCAGGCATGTGTGTGTGTTTCAATTGGAGAATTTTTATTGCGCATGTATATTATTTTTCTCTTATAATATTTTTGTAGCGAAAATGAGAAACTTTGAATTTATTTATAGTTTACAACTTTGCATAGCGAATAATTTATTTTATTTTATTTTATTTGTGGTTTGATTCATATCATATTGTATAGCTACCGAGAAAGTTGAAATTGTTCTGTTCAAGCCAAAACACAGCATAGTAAAGAAAAAAAATTGAAAAAAAGAAGAAAGAAGAACGAATTTTTGTTAATTATGAATAAAGGGAATTCAGTGTCCTTAGCGAAATATTATTAGCCTTTTTATCTTTTTTAAACTAGTATATATATATATATATATATATATATATATATATACTATATTAAAAGTGTGAAGGACCTTATAATGTGATTCGAACTTTTTGTCCTTCATTAAAAGACTCACCAATAGACTAAATTGTCTTTCCTATATTCGTCAAATAAAATTCTAATTATACATAAACACTATATATTGTAATACTAATAATATTATTCCATAAAGTTTCAAAAAACAGTCGTTTATTTATTTTATTATTACTTTCGTCACTTTATTGTGGTCTTAGTTGACGGTAATACTCTTGCACATCGTCGTCCAGTGCATGTGTATGAAATTCAAGAATTATCTAATATTTTTTTTTTGTTCTTCTTCTTCTAGGTAGTTTAGAGAATCAATGGACATGAAGAGTATCAATTCAAGTTTTTAGTAATTTAATACAAGTAAGCTTAATTGTAATCAAGGTAACATTAAAGTTAGATTGATGAGAAAGATGTATTTTCGGGTTCATTTATTTTTTCGTTACATGTTTGACCTGTGAAATTTATACAAAATTATTTGAATTGAGTTAATATTATATCAATTAACTTGATCGAATTTTGATTTTGCACATTTTTTTTCTTACTTATGCAGGTTTTCGTGCATTCAAAATAATTTCAGGTATTTACTTTAAAATTCTGACTGTCAATTAAATTTATCTACATATATCTGTTGTTAGCTTATAATCGTGGTTGTCAACTTATTCGAGTTAAGAATTGAAAAAAGCTGTAAAAAAAATAATTATATTTTATTTATAGTTAATTGTTGATTTTCAATAATTTATTCTTCTATTATATATTTAATATTGATTGGTGATATGACGTGATGCACACGTGTGTTGCACGTCTCTCCTTTAGACAAAATCGTCTTTTTACTTTTTTTTATAATTATTATCATTTAATAATTATGCTGATATTGAGGACTTTCTAATATTTAGAAATTCGAATTCAACTAAATTTTGATTATTAAATCCTAAAAAATAGGCTATGTAAATAAGTCTAGAACTCTTTTACCAATATTAAATATGTTATATTCACTTGGAAAAATTAGGTATAACAATATAATTTACGTATGAAAAAGTTGTAGAGTCCAAGTTCAATATAATACCTTCCATGCATGTTTATAGGGTAATTAAAAAAAGACAAAAACTTACTTATTTAAGAGTTTAATTTTTTTTTAATACATATTTTTGATAACTTTTACCATAAGAAAAAGTCCGCTGAAGACTTTTCCCAAAGAAGATTCGGCTCAAGTTATTGAATTTTACTTCTATGATGAGGGAACGGTGGTCTACATAGTTGATGTCTTTTTTTTCACTTTTAATTATTATTTATTTTTTGTTTATCTTTTTTTTTTGTTTTTATGGATGTGGGTTCGATATGTGTATGTTCTGTTCTGTATAGATATAGTTTTGATATGTGTTTGATACTCTATTTTACTTAATACAGGTAGTTGATCAATGTTCGATTTGGCTTTGAGGAATTTATGTGTGAAAATTAGGTTTTATCGTATTGTCCTGATATCTCAATTATCATATTGTTTTGTTGTAATTTATATTCTGTTATCTGCTATTTTTTTTGCTCAATACAGGTGGTAGATGTATGTTCATTAGGGCTTCGAGGTATTTTTGTGTAAAAATTAGGTTTAATTGTATAGTTTTAATATCTCGATTATCGTATTATTTTGTTGTAGTTTCTGTTTTGTTACTAGTTGCTGTTATTTTTATTTTTTTACTTAATACATGTGGTAGATGATTATTTGATCAGGCTGAGGATCTTTTATGAAGGTTAGGTTTAATCGTATTGTTCTGATATCTCGATTATCGTATTATTTTGTTATAGTTTCTGTTATGTTACTATCTATTATTTTTCTTATTATCTGTATATGTATAACTAAATAAATATATTTTATTTATTTTTTAATATTTGATTTAAAATCTTAAATATTAGAATTTTTATCTTAAAATTCTATACTAAAATAATAATATATTTGAGTACAATATTTATTTATATCATTAGAAAGATATAACATTTATTTTAACGTCAATTGCTACTTTTTAATAATTTTATATTTTGGTATATAATTGAGAATTTTTTTTGTGAAATATTTAAGGTATTTATGATTGAAGAGACAAATGTACTTGTGATTTGAGGTAAGTTTTCTACAAATTTTAGTATATTTTTTATGTTTAGAAAAATAAATTATCACATATTTTTGATAGATAATTGTTAATTGAGAAGTTTTCTTTTGTGATTTTAATATGTTTTTGAAGTATAAAAGATAAAATATTATCATGTATTCTTGATAGATTATTGCTAATTGAGAAGTTTTTTTGTGATTTTTGTTTATAATGACTCATATATAATTAATAATTTGAAATTAACTTCTTTACAATTTTGACTAGATTCTTTGGATCGTTCCATTCCATCACAAGAAATTGGTTAGTCATTCTAATTCTATATGAACTCTCTTTTAAAATTTAATTACATGCAGTTATTTCAATTGTGAATAAACTATAAAATATGATATATCGTCATTATTTTTAATAATAGGCTTTAATGGTTAACTTTTTTTTTTTGGTACAAGTTATATTATTTAAATAAATATAAAATTTATTCTAATGTCAATTGCTACTTTTAAATAATTTTGCTCCTTCATATATAGTTTATTGGTTGACGAGAGACACATGTGCAACACACGTGTGTATATATAGTCTCTCTCTCTCTCTCTCTCTCTATATATATATATATTATATATATATATATATATATATATATATATATATTATATATATATATATATTATATATATACTATCTTAAAAGTGTGAAGTACCTTATAATGTGATTTGAACTTTTTGGCCTTCACTAAAAGGCTTTGCAATAGACAAAATCATCTTTTCACTTTTTTCCTCTAATTATTGTATTGTTATATTTATTATATTGACAACTATAATAAATATATGAAAAAATAAATGGAAAGACTCCTAAATATATGAAAAGACTTTTAATTTATGAAAAGTTTTGTTGGGTACGAAGTATATATTTTTAATATTAGGAGAATAATTAATTTTCTTTTGAAGAGTAGAATCTTTGCAAGTGTAATTCATTTAAAATTCGTTTAGGTAATAACTTTTATTTATATAAGCTCTTTTCATATTTGAATTGCACAAAATAATTACTTTTTTTTTGTAATAACGACACTATATATTAAAGATACAAAACAGAGATTACAAGACGTGAACATGTAACTCAGTAGGGTTCGAACATAGTGAAAGTAAAGAGATGAGGAGGAACCATAGTACTAGAACTATGAACTATTATAAGCAGTAGAACTATTAGTAACAATAGTATGTACATCAACAAAAGAGGCCATGTCATTTTGCAGGCTATAAAAAGGGAACAAAACGATAGTATGAAAGTATGTAGGTCGGTGTTTTTTTTTTTTTTTTTTTAATTTTGTCTAACGTGATTTATTTTGGTAGAAGAAATAAAAATAGAGTTATAATTAAATACTTTCTCTAGATTCTGGTGTCTAAATAAGATTAGCTGCTAATTCTTTGTGTTCAATATTTTCAGTTTGATTTTATGTTTTTTTCAAATCCCTTTTGGTGGCTTGGAAAAAAATTAAGATGAATAATCTAATGTTAGATTGGTTATTGAAAATTTATTCTGACTATTTTTTTTAATGTAGTTTTTCGTGCTTGAACATCGATAGAATCTACAATTGTTTTCTGGATTCCTAGGCTACTATTTTAAGCTCCTTTGAAGTTGAAAAAGGAGAGGAGAATCGATGGGATCCCGTGCTCCGACTTCCTTCAGGAGTGGACTTGTTGCTAATTCTCATTCATTTACCAAGTTTTTTCGATAGACAATGCAAGCACCGTGAAGGTCTACCCCTCTCCCTCTAGGTCGAGCTTCTTTTTCACCCCTCTCCCTCTAGGTCGAGCTTCCTTTTCACCCCTCTCCCTCTAGGTCGAGCTTCCTTTTCACCCCTCTCACTTCGTTCGAGCTGAATTACTTGAAATCGATAACTGAATAAATTTTATGATGGAGAGATCGAAGAGGATATTGTTGTTAGACTTTAGGTTGACGAGTAATAGTGAGGGGCTATTTTTAAAGTAATTGTTAGAGATTTCTTTTCAACTTTTTACTTAAATTCATTCTTTTTGTAAAATACATAATCATTCTTGGATAAGTATGTGTTGCATGTTTAGTTTGTGGCATTCTACTTCTAATTAATAATGACATGAATTGAAAAACTTTAAAGAGTATGTCAAGCACCTCTCAATCTTCGTTAAATGAATTTTATTTTATATGAAAAATATTTGGATGGTCTATTATAGCTAAAGCCCCTAATCGAAATGTTGATCGAGTGATTTTTTTTTTTTTTTAATATAGTCTAACATGGAAATACGCCAAAGCGCGTACACTAAACTAGTCTAATTTAATAAGGGTGAAAATCGTTTACACCCCCGAACTTTGCCTTAAAAATCAAACACCCCCCTCAACTTTGAACAATAATCATTCTCCCCCCTTTATCCTAATTGAATTTTTTAAATGCCTATTTTGCCCTTGTATTATCAAGCTTTATATCTTCTTTTTTTTAAAAAATTTGTAATCACAATTTTTATTTTTTAAAATCTATATAACATATGTTGTATAATATATATATATATATATATATATATATATATATATATATATATATATATATAATTTCTTAGATGAAAAAGAAAAGTGAAAAATACTAATTGAATATGTAAGTTAATGACATTTCATAATGAAATAAATGAGCAAAATAAAATAAAATATTAATAATAATCAAAACTCTAATATCTAATTATACAAGTAAAAATAACAGGTAATTATAACTTTATAAATATATTTCAATGCATATATATAAAATTAAATGATTGTTGTTTATAAATTTTAAATTATAATTTAGAAAATATTTTATTATTGACAACCAAAACTCATTTATCTATGTAGACATTAGAGAATAACAGAGAGAGAACGAAAAAAACATACATCTATATACATAATTACATATAGACATACATGCCCGTTTGGCCATAAGAATTTTTCACTATTTTTCAAAAAATTATTTCACTTTAAATTATTCAAAAAAAATATTGTTTGGCCATAAAATTTTCAAATACAACTTGAAGTTGTATTTTAAAAAGTGAAAACACCTAAATACTTGTTTTCACTTTTTAGTTGTATTTAACACTTTGAACTCTAAAAAGTCTTTCAAAAAAGGTATGACCAAACATAACTCCAACTCCAAAATTTTTAAATAAAGTGAATTTTTTTTCATGACCAAACGCCCACTTAATGCATATAATATAAAAATATCAATCATAAAAGATAGCATTAGATTTTGTGATTAGTTTGTAAAAGGATTATTTTATTAATAATGTAAATGAATTTAACTAAAAATGGTAAATACCTAGATTAAGAAAAAATAAATATATAATATAAAAAGACATTACATAAATAAAAAATTAAAAATATTAAGGGTAAAATAGACATTGCATAGGATAAAGGGGGGGGAAACGATTATTGTTCAAAGTTGAGGGGGGTGTTTGATTTTTAAAGCAAAGTTAGGGGGTGTAAACGATTTTCACCCAATTTAATAATGGTTAAGTACTAATAATATTATATTTCTCTTAACTTTTTACTATTAAAATTAAAATCAGATAATATATTGAAGTAAAAGAAAGCAGGAATTTGTAATTCGTATTTAAGTTTCACAAAGTCTAAGTTTATTTTTATACTTCAGATGTAATTTGTAATTGTTTCAAAGTTGTTAGGATATTTGATTTTTAATGTTGACTACAGACATAATTACCTAATTTCTTATCCATTATTTCTGTTTGAAAAACTAGAGTAGAGAATAGGAGAAAAAGGAATTAAAACAATAACCTACTAATTTATTATTGATTTTCACTTTTCTTATTTAACTTTTTCATGTAATAAAATAAAATAATAACTAATTTTATTTCTATATATGAAATGAACTTGGAGAGTCGATGGAGTGTTTTACACTAATAAAATGTTAAAAAATGTATACTGTATAAAAATCACTTAAATACCTCAATTAAGTTATTATTGTTACCTATAGAAAAAAAAAATGGCACTCCGTCCGTCCCATTTTACTTGTCGCATTAGTTCTTTTCACACTTATTTAGGAAAAAATCATAAATATAAAATATAGTTTATTAAATTATTCATATTTGTTATAATTTATTTGAGAATTGAGTATTATTAAGAAGAAATATTTTTTTAATAAAAATATATAATTAAAAATAGTTATTAACTTTTATTTTGAATTTTTAAAATAATAAATTATTTTTTTATTAAAACAACAGTTAAAATAGAACGAAGGAATTGTATGATTTGTTACTTGTTAGAGCAAGTCAAATTACATTGAATGTGTAAAAGATGATGCATGAATTGTTAGGAAGTTGGGACAAGTCAAATTAAAATTTTCTTTCCTTTATTTTTGTATGTTATAAATTTATGGAAAAAGATAGTGTTCAATTCAAGTCAAATGCATGTGAAGAGTGGAAATATACATGGGTATTCGTGCTTTTTCTACAAAAAAATTCAGTATAAGTAGCTCGATTAATGGGACGATTTGTGTGTATCTCCACTAATTTCACGAGATATTTATAAATGAGAAGAATTTTCTAGCATTTTTTAAATTCGCTGAGATTTAAACCTGAGACCTCATGATTCTTAATTCACTTTATTGACCACTAGGTCACACCCGTAAATGATATACTTAGCTCCTGTTTGCTCATAAAGTTTAAAGTTAAAATTTAAAAAATTAAATTTTTGAAATTGTGTTAGATATGCATTTACGTTAAAAAAAAAACTGAAGTCTTGTGAATGAAAGTCTCAAAAATCGGTCTGGACTAGTTTTTTTTGAAAATATTGAAAAATCAGATTTTTAAAAACTAATCAAATTTCATGATCAAACATATATATGAAGATAAATTTTTAAGATCTACTCTCAAAATATATAGCTAAACGCGAGCTTATTTTCCCTTTTGTTGTTATTGTTGTTGTTGTTGTTGTGTGTGTGGGGGGGGGGGGGGGGGGGGATTAATGTCTATTCTTTTTGGTCTATTTCCATAAAATAATTTAGTCTTCCTCTTTGATGATGGCTAACTTGAGTGTACCTTGTGAAAAAATTGATAAATCATCTTCTTATTCAAACTTAAACATTATAGGATAACTACAATACAGACTATGTGATAAATGTTTTAGGAAAAAATACATGGTAATGGTTTTTATTATATATATCGGGGAGAATTTCACCAGTACGAGTTTAGTCGTTGTACTATGACTTATCGATTACAAATAGAAATACGATAAGCAAATGCATATAATTTCAACTCGATTGGAACTTATAAAGATTTGAACTGAATGAAATTTTAAAGCTCTTACATGATTAATTATCATAGCAGGATGAATGAAATCACTCTATATCCCTAATCAACTGAAGTCTCAAGTTCGAATCGTGTGAATAGAAATTCGCGTTAAAAATATTTTTTCTTTTACTGAAACTACACAATGTGAATACGAGTAATTAAATCATTTCTAGAAGCCAATTTGAGTTATAAAAGCAAGATTTTACAAATTAAAAGTGCTTGTCTTGTAAAATAATTTTACGTATAAAGCTTAATTAGATATTCTCCTGTAATATTTCACATTTCACTTCAGTACTCTATGTTTTATATTTTCAATTATATGTTAAGAATTGTCCGTGTAAAATTAAAATATTTTAATTATAAATATGATTAAAACGTAGATAGAATGCACGTACAAAACACATAACGAGAAATTAGTAAAGTTAAAAAATCAGAAGGATAAACAGTTATTGATTTCATACAACACATATAATTATCGATTTTTCACATATATCAAAAAACCAAAAACAATGAACAATTGTTGATTTCATAATTACACATAGATAGAATGCAAGAAACTAGTAAAGTGAAAAAAAAGAGAGTGATAAGCAATTACTACATATTTCATAGTAAAATGTGTAATTTTCGAATCTTCATGTAAATCAAAAGAGCAAAAATGAGAAACAATTATTGATTTCATAATTATACGTAGATAATATATACGTGCAAAACCCTCGGTCACTGAACTGGGTTACTGAACTCCACCTTATCGGAATCCCATTTCAGAAAGTCAGGTCGAAGGCAAATGGATTTCCTTGCTTGGGCAATAAAAAAGTCTATGATTCTCATCTCGAAAAAAGAGTTTAAAGCTACGGCACCTCCGCGGCCAGAGCAGCAGATTCCATAGCCGCGGTTCTTCCTCCATCAAAAGGCTCTGAGCCTGCGTAGTAGCTAGGCTACGAGATTGATTCTCTGATGATAGAAAGAGAGAGGATAGAGGATCACGCTTACAAGCAGCCTTTTCCATCGTCTTTCGCTGACCCTGGTTCTATCAAACCAGCTTCTTTAATCCTGGTGTGAACTTCTTTCTGCCTTCATACCCAAGAGCTCTGATTCCGCTTAAATAAAAGCAGCTCTTCTTCCTTACTCTTTCGAGTAAACATTTTGAAACTTCCTTAAACATCTGCTTCAAAGAGCTAAGCCCCGGTCTCACTGAACTGGGTCAAATGAGAAATTATTAGCAAAGTAAGAAAATGAGAATAATAAATTATTATTAATATTATATAATAATAATAATAATAATAATAATAATAATAATAATAATAATACGTGTAATTATTAATTTTCCACATACATCTAAAGAGAAAAAATAATTACTCCGTTCGTTTCAATTTGTTTGGCCTAATTTGATTTGGCACGAAGTTTAAGAAAGTAAAGAAGACTTTTGAATCTCATGGTTAAAAATTAAAGATATGTCAAATATACTAAAATGTCCTTTAATCTTGTGGTATTAAACATGTCATGTGAAAAATTACAATTGAAGAGTTGCTAAAAAAGAAAAGAAACATTCTTTTTGAAACATACTAAAAATGAAAGTAGGACAAACAAATTAAAGCTGAAAAAGTATAAATAACTATCAACGTTATAATTACACGTGTAATTATCAATTTTCCACGTAAATAAAAGAAACAAAAATAAGTGGTTACGGATTTCATAAAAAGACCCATTTGAAAAAGTTTTCAAGTTTCTCACAAATTATTTCTTCAAAGAGAGAAATTAAATCCTCCTTTTGAGAGATGTCAATTGCCAACCTAACTACTCCATCCGTTTCTAAATACTTGTCATCTTTATTAAATATTGATAATTCATAATATTTTCTCTGAATCACTTTACTTGTCGTCCTTACTACAAATAGACGGACCAAAATAATTGTCATTTGAAAAATCAAGATATAATTAGTTATTTATTTCCACCTTTATCCTTAATCATAAACACGAACAGATAATACTATAGTGCAAAAGAAAAAATATTAAATATTGAGAAGTAGTAAATAAAGATAATTTAGTCAAATTACTCTCTAGTTAATATTCTTTTAAGGGGCGCGTAGATAAAAAAATGTGATAAGTAAAGTGGTCCTGAGGAAGTACTTGTCATTTTAGAAAATCAAGACATAATTAGTTGTTTGTTTTCGCTTTTACCGTTGGTCATAAATAAATTAAGATATTAATATGATGCAAAAAAAAAAGTATTAAATAGAGAGGAATAATAAATAAGGATAATTTAATTAAATTACTCTCTAACTACTCCCTCCGTCCATCTTTACTTGCCCACTATACTAAAAGTAGATGTTCAATAATACTTGTCCAATTTATAAAATCAAGAGATAATTTTACATTAGTTCCTAATTTACCCTTATCATTAATTATAGTCATTTCCCTATTGCATTTTCAAGACATTAATTGTATTTATTATATTCAAATGATGATATGGTAAAATTACCCTTATATTTATAGTTTCTTAAGAAGTGTGCAAAATCAATAGTGGACAAATATTATTTGACGAAGGGAGTAATGTTTATCAAAAATGTGACAAGTATAGAAACAGAGGGAGTAATACTTGTCATTCTAGAAAATCAAGACATAATTAGTTGTTTATTTTCATCTTTATCCTTAATAATAAATATGGAGAGATATTAATATGACGCAAAGAGAGAAGTATTAAATAATAATAATAAAAAAAATTAAATTATTTTCTACTTAATATTTTTTTAAGGAACGTACAAACCAAAAATACGACAAATATATAGGAAGTATAGGAAGGGAGGGAGTATTAGCTATGGCCATAAATATGATATGTCAAATTAATGGTGTGGTCCAGAGGCTTATATAGTCAAGTAGTCTACAAAATTGCAACTAAACTTCTTCTTTCTTATGCTAAAATATGACTAATATTTAAAATGTGGGAGTACGAGTCTACAAAATTGCAACTATCTCTTCTTTGTAATTTGTTCAAATTAGTTTGTGATTTTTTTTTTTAAATAATTATTTTTAACATAATATCATTATCATCAAAGCAATGCTTCTATTCACATGAATAGTAGTAGTCATTGCTGAATTATTTTGGTCGTAGCTAACAATTTTTTTAAAATAATTCATCATTAATTAAGATGAGCGATAAATTTTGTTATTTAGCAATAGAAGTTACTCTTGCTATTTTTTTTTTGTAGTCTCCTCTATCTCTTCTTTGAACAACGTATTTAATTAATACTTCACTAATTATAACAATATTGTAGATTTACACGCACAAAAAAAGTACTAAAAAATAACTTCATATATTTATTTTTTTCTGAAAGGACAATTTTTTTGAAACATTGGAACAAGACACAATTCCATTATGAAAAGTAAAGAACTGATTCATGTTAGGTATATATATTAAAATATCTTTTCTTGCTTTATGTGCTTCAAATTAGGCCTTTCATCTTTTATTGTAGGTTTAATATATAAACGTGTTTTCTAATTTAGCTTTTGATGGCATCTATGTCCTCTAATTTTTGGTGTACATAATTAGAGGCTTAGACTTGTATATAGTTGATTAGTAAACGCACAGGTCCTACATGACAATTCGCATGAGATACACTCGAACTGATCTGTATTATGTTATGTAGGATGCATGTATCTACTTGTTTAATTTTATACAAGTTTAAGTGTCTACTTATGCACAACAGAAGTTGGAGGGCATAGATGCCAATTGAGGTCAAGTTAAAGAATACGTTTATTTATTATGCCTTTATTTTATATTAACTGTTGTTTCCTTTGCTTTAGTTATCACATTACCTGATACTTAATGCTGATATTGTACGTTCTTTTCTTCATTATTTTCAAAATGACTTCTTCAATCTTTATTATTGTGTTTTATTTTAAACCTGTTTTGATATGCTTTACTTGAGTCAAGGGCCTATCGAAAATAACATCTCTACCTTCTAAAAGTAGGAGTAAGATCTACATACACATCACCTTTTTCAGATTTCATTTATAAAATTATACTGAATATGTTATTGCGGTTTATAATGTTATTTGAAGCTTATCATATTGTGCACCATGCATCCTTTGTGAAACACAATGGCTGGACATGAATTATTAGTACATGATACACATTTATCTCTTATGTCAACTTCACAAATGTGAGGGACATGTTACCTAGTTTATCACATTTGTTTCTTTTTCAAAATTTAACAAACTCTAAAATCAAAATTCAATTAAAAAATAATAATTGTCACAATCCATCTGGGGACAATATTAACCATCAATCAATGGATTCACCTCACCAAACAAACTTTTAAGTAATATAAACATATAATATAAGACACAAAATTAAAGGTGTATACTCTCATCATATTTTAGAAGAATATAATAATTTACCTAGCATAAATTATGAATATATTACAATCTAATGATTACACCTATATGGTTAAATAGAAAAATTAGTCAACAAGAAAGGAATTATTGAAGATATATATAGGATAAGGTATTACCAAAAGAGGAAATAAAATAATCTTCTTGTTTTATTTATATTTAGCTTAATTCATATATAGCCTTCTCAACTTGTTAATAAATTTTATTTAAACACTCAAATTATAATTTATTTCAATTGGGAATTTGAACATGTAATAAAATATTTTCATTAGATATTTTCAAGTCAAATTTTAATTTTATTCTTTTTGTACGTATTCTCAAATGTCTATAAAATACAGTAAATTTATAATATGATTTTTCCATTGCATATGATTGGACAAGGAAATTTCATGGAAATTTCTTATCACAGACCCGTGATTAATTTACAGTGAAAAAGTTGAAGTATTTGCAGTTTACTATATTATCCGTATATACTTTTTTCTCCAAATGTTTTTCACTATCAATTTATTACCAAATAAAAGGTACAACTATTTAGTACTTCCTCCGAACTATTATATACTTGTCACATTTTTTATTTACACGCCTCTTAAATTTTTTTCAACTAGAATATAATTTGACTAAACTATTTTTATTTATTACTTCTTAATGTTTAATACTTCACTCATTTGCACTACGCATTAATGTTTCTTCATATTATGACTAAGGGTAAAGGTGGAAACAAACAATTAATTACATTTAATTTCTTAAAATAACAACTATTTTGGACTATATATTTTTAGTAAAAATGACAAGTAAAGTGATCTGGAAGGAGTAAATTATTAATAAATATCTTGATTGGATAAATATTTTAGACGTTGATACATATATTCTCTCCGTTTTATTTTACTTGGCCCCTATATTAAAAATAGATGTTTTAATTTACTGTTTATTTTCGTAAATCAAAAGAGTTTTATATTATTTCTTTCTCATATTATCCTTAGTATTAAATAACTATATAAAATAGTAGTGGTTAAATTTAGAGTTCTAAAGCATCATTAATAAAGTTAATTTACTCCCCCTGTTTCATATTAGTTGACTACTTTTCTTTTTACACGCATGTTGAGAAATCATAAATAAGAAGGTTATTTTACTAATTCACCCCTTAATTTTTTTTTTGAACTTTACAAATAAGTGTGAACACTTTTAAAAAGAATTAATTACAAAAGTAATATATGAATGCTTTCTTTATTTAGTAAGGTGACCAACTAATATGAGACAACTATTTTTAATATAGTGACCAACTAATATTGGACAGATTACACCTCTAATTAAAGTTTTTTAAGGAATCTACCAAGTCAACAAGGATCAAGTAATATGAAACGGAAGGAGTAATAGTTTATTGCCACGTAAGCAATCCATTATTGGACTTGGTCAAGATTTTAATGACAAAAGTAGAGCCTTCATTGGTGGATTGAAAAAGATTTGAGAAAAACATTCAAAGAAGGAAAAAAGTGCAAAAAGTGAGCATTCACCATCTATCATTTACATACCCAAAAGAGAAGTTGCAAAAGAAAAAAAAACTTTTTGGGCTAATGTGGAGGGCCCAATGTACTCATAGGGCCTTATCTTGCAATAATAGTGTTTTTGATTATTTTATTTTATAATTTTATAGCCGACTTGATCAAACTTATAAAATCTGATTATGTCGAAAAATATTTATTCTCAAAAATTCCTTTGAAAAAATTGAAGAGTAACAATTTGTGCTTGATTTAATCAATTTAAAAAAAAAAATGCCTTTGTTAATATTAAAGAAGTAAAATTAGTGTTTGGTCAAAATTTCAAAAAATATTTCTGAATAAAAGTTACTTGCTTTGGCTTTTGAAAAAACATCAAAAATATCTCCTTTTTTTCTTTTTATTTAAAAACTTGGCCAAACACCTTAACAATCTAAAAATAAGCATTTTAAAAAATATATATATATATATATATTTGACTTTCTAAAAAATATAAAAAGTTCTAATAGATAATGTTTCCCTTTAAATAATTTGATGTTTCGCATTGCTCTGCTATTAGTTGTCATGTTTTTCATTAACACTGTTTCTCTTTTTTTTTTTTAATTACTACCTTGGTTTGTTTCACTTAAATCGAGGGTCTTTCGAAAATAACATCTTTATCTCCAAGAGCTTGTGATAAAATCTACAAACACTCTTCGTTTTTATGAGATTTCACTAAATATATTATTATTGATGATCCTTTTAAATAATTCATACATAACATAAAATTTAAATTAGTCGATTCAATAAATCTCGAAAATCAAAACGTTAAAAGAAGAGGTCAATTGCTCCAACCGACAAATAGGCATGTATATGGACCAAATTTAGAAACTTCTTCCAACTTCAATAGAATTTCTTCTAGACGTGGAATGAGTCGGCACATATTAAATTGTGACACGTATCCCTATGCCACCGTCAATTTTTTTTTTTCTCACTTCAATTATCTATATTGAAGCTTCGACTAATTTAAATATATATCACGTAAGATCTATATTTGCTAACATAATTTTTTTATATTCAAAACTAAATTTCAATTTTTTTAATTAAAGATGTATCAATTTTCAAAGTCTTTGTTGGTACCCACCGTCAACTTATTGTCAAGGGAGAGACATTACATGACTTTGTCTTTAGTAAATTCTAAATTAATAATTAGCTTTTAATGTCAACTTGTCAATAGAATAGACTACTCGAGTATTGGAAAAATGGAGAATATTTTAATTGAATGGGGTCAACATATGAAATAAATGGTAGAATTATTATCATTTGAGGAGGAAAAAAAGAAGAAGAGAGAAATGGAACAAAAAGTTACTCCCTCGGT
The DNA here is from genome assembly GCA_003996215.1 of Jaltomata sinuosa. NCBI lineage: Eukaryota > Viridiplantae > Streptophyta > Magnoliopsida > Solanales > Solanaceae > Jaltomata > Jaltomata sinuosa. Next base: position 331,915 of record QJPP01000021.1, read on the forward strand.
TCCATTTCATATGAGTTACTTTGACTTGACACGGACTTTAAAAAAGAAAGGAAGACTTTTAAAACTTGTGGTCTAAAATGAGTCTTAGATGTTTGTGTGGTTGTAAATCATTTCATTAAGGTTAAAATGAGCATTTTAAAGTTAAATTGTTACTAAATATAAAAATGTGTCATTCTTTTTGAAACCGACTAAAAATAAAAGTGAGTCATATAAAGTGGGACAGAGGGAGTACTTGTTTTTTTTTTTCCTTCTCTTGATGATTTTAGAAAAGGTATAGTAGTAACGTGAATTGTGTTTTATTTATATATATATTTTTTTAATATAATATAATATTATTTTATTTATTGTTTTTCATTTTCAAAGGTGATACCACTAACAAAAAATTCTACGTGTATCACTGTGCGTTTCAGAATGGGATGATATATAACGCCACGAAGCTGCCATGTACGTGCACAATATATAAAGTTTAATTCAGAATACTGTAATATATTATTATAACATAAAACCAACACAATAACACCTAATTATTTCATTAATGCACATATATGTATGCACACTTTATTAGTTACAATAATTCTAATAAAACGTCGAAGCTCTTGCATGGCACATGCATTCAATAAAAAGACTTGCTGGACATCAATTTGGCAAGTTCAAATTTACGATGCATCAACTTAATGAAAGCCTCTGCTTCAGCATTTACGTCTTCCGATTTGTCTTCGTTAATGTTATGCCAAGGGGTCTTCTTCTTCACATTATTCTCTTCGTCTCTAAAAGCCTCGAATCCATGAGACGTATAACGGATACTGGGATATGGAGGACAATCTATCAGCTTATGTACTCTCGGATCCTGATCATGAGTATACGTACTTGTCTTTGAAAATGTATCGTACTTCAACTCTTTAACCTGTCGATTCATGACGATGTACGTACGATGCGTTGAGATAATTCTGTGTGCTTTCTTTCTAATTTAATTTGTTAATTAACAATGGTTGTATGATATATGTCATTTGCCATTAACGTATTTATAGTTTTGTTTCTTTGCATTACAAGAGAGAATCTGATACCTTTGCTTTCCATACTTTGAACTGGAGAAAAGTCTAATATATATATGCCTAATTAATGTTTGGTGTAAAGTGCTTTTCGAGCTCCAACCTTTGACCCCCTTTATCTTCTTTCTAGAGCAAGCATATGCTCATGTGTAAATATTGACCAATACTCTCTAGCCCCATTCACTTTTACATGTCACTGTTTCGATTTTCGAGGTCAAACTGCATGAACTTTGATCAACATTTTGTTAGGGTTTTTGCCCTGATTTTCTTACCATATTTGAGTTTTACCTTTCTCTTGAAGGAAAGTCAAAGTATTACCATAATTGTTTTACTTTTTCTAAAAGGAAAAAATAAAATCTTCCAGCTAACCTCTTTTTGAAGGAAAGGTTTTGTACCTCTATAAATTGAAGATTCCCCTTCTCATTCCACAACACAATAGCATCCACAATGTAGTCGTTTAAAAAGTCTTGTTTAGGGAGAGATTTTCTCTCAACAATTTTATGCTTTCTTTTATATTAGTTTTTCATATGTAGGCCAATTGGCCAAACCATATCAATAATATGTTTTTAGTATGTTTTTCTTTGTCATCTGATTTATCGCCTTTAAGGTTTGCAATTATAAGCTTCCGCACGACGCCCTCTCAATTTCGAACCCAACACATTTTAAGATATATTTTTTCATTATATTAATATGTGAAAGATTGCAACTTATTATAGCATTTTTCGTATAGCTAGTTTTCGGCCATCTAAATTTAAAATTTAAAATATTGAATTAATCTACTTCAATTTAGCTTTGAAATTTAGTAAAATTGACTTTCGTAAAGCAAAATGTGACAAGTAAAAATGGACGAGAGAGTAATATATATGAAAAGTCATGTGACTAGTATAAGCATTATTGGTGATCATCCTCAATTGATTGACAAGTATAAGCGCAGTCAAATTTGTTCCAGAAGACGCATGCACCTCGATAGGATTATTAATGTTCAACGAAATTGCCGACCCCAGTAACTTTTGTTCAAATTCTATTGTATTCAAAATATAAATTATTCCATCAAATGTGTATATCAAAATTAGTAGTAGTGGATGATATATAGCATATATACAGTCAATGGGTTCAACTGATCGAGGAGGAGGATCAGAAAGAGGAGAAGAAGGAGAAACTGTTTGACTTCTCAAACAATAACGACATTTTCACATAAAATGAAACGGAAGGAATACTATCTATTAACCTAATTGATTAAACTCCCACAAGATGTGCTATTGGGACTCGTACGCGGGAGCCAACTAATATCCTTCGCCGAAAAATTATGTAATGTAAAGAGGTTAAATGTAATTATTATGAGTGTATATTTAATTTTGCACACCCTTTACAATTCTCAATAATTAATTATATAATATCATAGAATTTTCTTCTTCTTTTTTTCCAGAAAATTACAAACAAATCAAATAGAAAACCCAAACAAATTATATTCTCAATATCTTTCTTGTACACCCTTAACTTTTTTATGTATTGACAAATCTGCAGCTCTTTCTAACTTCTCCATTCACATAAGTCTCTGGATTTGTAATATTTCCCATTTTGACCATTGACTCAGCAAATTGTTCAAAAAATGCAATTGTATTTGCAGCATATTTTTCAACAATTTTCTTGGTTTGATATCCAAGAAAACTTGAATAAAGTTCTTGATCTGAATTTATGAGTCCTTCTCCTTTAAGCAAGACATGGTAATATGAATTGTCAAATAAATCTGGTGTTACATTGTCCATTGATGTTTCATTGTTGTCTGATGATCCATTAATTTCAATTGGAGGACATAATGATTTTAATTTGCTAAGGTATGTGGAAGAAATTGGATTTATTATTGAAATACTTGTCATTTTGAAATCTCCATAAATTCTATTTCTGAAATTCACACATCTTGCTTTCCCTATTGTATGTGCACCTGCCAATTTTTGAAACAATTAAAAACAAGATAAATTTTGTGTAATAATATGATTAAAGAATTTGTACATGCAATTTAGTTTGCCAAATGAAATTACTTTTAACTCTTGATGGTTAAATCAAGATTTTGTGCAACAATATAGCAAGCCATGCATATATTTCTCTATAGAACTTTCTTGCTCCTCCAACATTCTGATTTTATATGGTGGTGTTTGATTAGACACATAATTTGAGGACCGAAGAAGGATTTTTGCCTTTCGAGTTTTGTTCTAAGTGGCAAAGATATATTGAGTGACTTGTGACCTAGGTTACAGGTTCGAGACCTGCACCATGCGAACTAAGCTTGGTATTTAAGTCAAGAATGGTAGAGGGACAAACTTATTATCGTGGAGTTTCAAAGGTTTGCAGTTGATCCTAAGGGTTGACGCCAAATGAATTTCTCGATCATTAAAAAAGTCTTTTGGCACATTCTACGTACCTTAAAATTTATGATTTTAAACATACCATGATATTCTTATGATTATAAGAACATGTCCTAAGGGTTAAAAGAACAATTTAAAATTAAGAATTTTCAAATACAGAAAGATATCTTTTTTTTAATAAACAATTACATAAAAAAAGTATCATATAAAATGAAATAGTGGAAGCATATGCTAACTCTCTAGGTATCTAAGCAAGTAATTTTGCTAAAATCTTAATTTTTTTTTTAAAATATTTTTTTTTTAAAAAAGTTTAGGAGGAGGGGGGGGGGGGGGGGGGGTTTTGGGGTACTAGGCAGGGGATGGGATGGGGTAAGAAAAAAATAAATTTTTTTAAAAGAATTTTTTTTTTCTCTTCTTTAATTGTAGCATTTAATTTTTAAAATATTTTTTTTACTATATATATATCTATGTGTATGCTATATCAGCAGAAAATTCCACATGTACGCATGTGTGGCATACGAGAGGTGTTTTTAAATTCACTTAATCAAGTAGAGAGGTATTTTTAAGACTGTCAATAGTTCGGGGACTAAAGTAATAATTCACGCCAAGTTTAGAGGTGTTTCCAATACTTATCTCTTTAAAATAACTAGTGATTATAATCAAGCATGCTTGATCCGAGGGTCTATCAGAAACAACTTCTTTATCTGCACAAGGTAGGGATAAGGTCGGCGTCTACTCTATCCTTCCCAGACCCTACATTTGAAATTACACTGTATTTGTTATTGTTGTATAATTAAGCATGCTTCAGCCAAAGGTCTATACAAAATAACTTCTTTATCGGCATAAGGTAGGAGTAAGATCGACATATACTCTGTCCTTCCCAAACCCCACAACTAAGATTACACCAGATATGTTGTCGTATAATTAAGCATGCAAGAAAAATGATAATTAAAGAGTGCTTACCAGAAAGAGCAACCATATCAGTAACAGAAAGTCCCTGTGAAATAAACTTAGAAATAATAGAAATTAATCCTTCATCTGCTGTTGGTAGATTTGTATCTGTCAATTCATATGCTGCATTTCTTGAATCTTTCCTACCTAATGGAACATCCCAATAAGGTCCACCTACCTGGTACCAAATTAATTAAAAAAGCATCATTAATTAATTAATTAATACCACTTTGATTATTCCTATGATATGATTAAAATAATAACCCCAAAAACCTAAACACTAATATTATAATAATATCATAAACAACATTCCAATATTATGTACCAAAAACTGCATTTCTAGTTAGAATATCAGCACAAGAAACAGTTTAATTATTCCATGTTGAATGTTTAGTTTGATATAGTACAACTTAGCTATGTTGCTCGGACTCTTTAAAGATATAGTTGTACTTATGTTGAATCCTTCAAAATGTACTATGTTTGATGCATCCGACATGCACCCAGAGACATTTTTAAAGAGTCCGAACAGTAAAGCAAATTAATATACAATGTATAAAATATATTGTGTATTGGTTAAACAACAAAACAAAAATTTTATTACTATATTATGAAGGTCAATTTTGTTATTTTAGTTTTTTGATTAATGTATTAGTATTAATTTCATATTATATTTCGCGTAAAATAGTGCTTAAATTTTCACATAATTTATGCAAGTATTTCTTATGCAAGAAACAAAAACAGCAACTAAACGCTACATAATCAATATTGAATTTTATGCAATTAAAAAGGCAACCAAATATTGCATTTTTAATGCTATTTATGGGGGTATTATCATGACTTTTATGGTCAGACTTCTATATAATAGTCATTCAATTCAATAATAGCATTTCACTATAACGATCAAGTTTTATTAGAACTGACTTTTCATGTTATGTTATATTATATATTCTCTATAATAATATTTCACTATAGAAATCAAACAACGTTGTTATAGAAAGGTTTGACCGTATATACGAACCCAAACTACCCCTTAGCTTATTCCTGTAATTATAATTTTAAATAATATCAAATAATATTATGTACCAAAAGAACAGCATCTCTAGCAGCAATAGTTAGAATATCAGCACAAGAAACAGTTCCTGGACACTCAGATTCAATCATGTTTTTAATTCTATCAATAATTCTGAATCCTTTCAATGCATTCTTGTTGTTTGGAGCATTCTTTTCTCCTTTTAATGTCACTGTATCATCTAGCAATATCGAGCCGTCGCAACCCTGTCAAACAATTCAACACGATATCAGAGCAGATAAGAAGCTGTACCTTCAAATCTTACACCATTTGTGGTTTGTATTTAAAAGTTGATCACTTTTACAAAATTAGACCCTGTGCTCTGAATATGTAATTAGTTTGAATTTTGACTTCAGACAAGGTGACCATTTTCGAACTTCTAACCATTGGTCTAAATTTTGAAAAAGTGGTCAACTTCTAAATATGAGGCCACTAAAGGGGCTATTTTTGCAAATTAACCTATGTTTTACTCATGCAAAAGAATCGGACTCACACGAAAGAAGATTGTTCCGATATAATGTAATTAAGTAATAAAAGTCATATATTCAAATTTTAATGGATAATCTACAAAACAAAAAAAATATCTCCACGTGTTTCGTGATGAATTTACATCTGGTGATCACTTTTGTGGTTTATTTAAAAGTTGGCCACCTTTTCAAAATTAGACCCGCGCTCTAAATGGAGTACTAGTTTTGAACTTTTAACTTTAGAACAGGTGGCTACTTTCGAACTTTAGACTAGTAATCTCATTTTGAAAGAGTGGCCAATTTCTAAATACAACGTCACAAAAGTGGCTATTTTCATAAATTATCTCGAATTCACACTATATATAAGGGGTGGGGGTGTTCATGAGACATAACATAACTAAGTAATGAAGTATACCTCTCCCTAACACTTACTTAAACTTCTAGATAAGATGCTCACACAGTTCAATAATTCCAATAAACTGAATCGATAATATACTTTTATCTTTTTCTATAACATACGTACCTGAACGAAGCAATCATGAAAATGTAATCTCAAAATCAAAGCAGCATTACGAGGATCAGAAAGACATGCACATTCCATTTCTTTCCTCACAATTCCTTCCACAGAAGGACATGTTTTCTTGTAATAATCAAGACTCAAATGTGAATCACTAATTCCATGCAATTTGCTAAAACAAATGCAAATAAATACCAAAATCAAGAATTCAAAAATCACAATTTTTGATTGAAAAAAATTAATAGAAGCCATTGATATGAATTGGTTTTTGTTTTGGGCTAGTGAGTACTAGTGAAGATGAAGAGTATACAAAATATGGTTAAGAATGTCACTTTATATATAGTAGAGAAGAAAAGGAAGTTAACTTAGGATTTTGGTTAAAGTGACATGTTTTTCTTTCTTCCCTTGTGTCCAATGTTTGGTAATGCAGTTGCAGCTTATCGAAGATATGGTATTAGATAGAAAGGTGTGGAGGACACGAATTAGAGTAGAAGGGTAGTAGGTAGGATTGTGTCCATACTAGTAGGTAAGAGTGCATTGTCTTGCTATCCATTCTAATAGTCGTCGTAGTATTACTCTTGTTTCTTGTTTTTCAATTTCTGTTATTATATGTTATTTCGTGTAGTTTGATAATAGTAGTATTTTGTTGTAGTATGGTTCTGCTATTATCTGTTGTTTTTAGTACTGTCTGTTTTTTCTTTTTCTTTTGGTACTTTTTTTTCTAAACTGTTTTTATCTCGAGTCGAGGGTCTATCGATAACAACATCTGCATACACCCTACCTTCTCTAAATTTCACTTTGTGAAATTTCACCGAATATATGTTATTGTCGTAGTCGTCCAATGTTGTTTTTTCTAAGTATTTTGGAGTAAAATATGTGAAAATGTATTATAGTCAATAGAAGATGTAACTAATGTTTATTGGCATAGTTAGGTGAGTGATCTCAAACCAAATATTACCAAATAAAATCAAATGCTTTATGTATTTTTTAAGAAGAGTTTTGTACGCAAATACTAAGGCAAGTGACCAACTCTTTGTGTCTTTTTTTCAATAACTTTATTTACAATATTTGAACAATTCAATTATTTTGCTGACATTTAAAAAATGTCAAAACTATATTTAATTGTGACTTCGATTAATTGTTTGAATATATGTTGCTTTTATGTCATTTACTTTTTCTTTTTTGAGTTTCATTGATAACGTAAAAGAATTTTTATACTATTAGATCAATTGAGACAAATACAAGTAGTCATTAATTCATTGTAAATGAAATTAGCAATCTAAAAAATAAGTTAGATAACATAGTTCAATATGTTGAGAGCACTAAGGGGTCATTGTTTGGCATAGACACTCAGACAAGTACGGTAGGAATTAGTTATGCAGAAATTATTTCTCGTTGAATGTTTAGTTTGATATCCTATAAACTAGTATAAAATGTATAATTTGATATATTTGATTATTGTTTAAACAATATAATTGTCTGGAACAGAGAATTTGAAGTTGAAAAAACTTGTTTCGAGTATTTTAACTGAAATAATGATTTTCGCCAGACAAATTAAACTTCATCCTTTTCCTTTTTAAGTAAAATTCATGTCCAAGCATAATATATAACTTTCAAATATTCGTTTTTCACTTTCACCTTCATTTATTTCTTTGTTTTGATTTCAACCAACATTTTTCAAGATAAGGTAAGTTCTGTGTACATTCTACCTTTTCAAAATCATATTGGGTATGATATTGTTGTATTTTCCAAACAACAATGAACCAAGTGTTATATACTCCATCGGTCCATTTTTACTTGTCCATGTTTGACCTAACACATCCTTGAAAAAATAATAAATAAAAGAGTAATTTTACTATATCACCCCCTAATTATAAGTCATCTAAATGTTGCGGAATGTATAGTATTTAATAACAAGGGTAAAATAGACACACAATGATAAATTATCTTTTGTTTTTTCAAATTGGACAAGTAAAGTTGGACAACTATTTTTAGTATGACAGAGGAAATAATAATTAAGCTGATTAACTGCTTACCATAAGGAGTTTGAACAGAAAAAATAGTCAGATTACTTGATTTTGATTACAAAATCTAATTAATTAATCTGATTTTCAATTTGTTTATTTTTAAGTTCTAGATTTGCACTGATATCAAGGGTTATTAGTCTTGATTAGGTGCTCAAGGACTTCAAAATCTAATTTTTAGTCATGGAAACTTGCTGAAAATAAAGAATTAATTAACACGTTACTATTTCCCTAAGTTTAATTAATGTACAAGAATGGTTGATTTCTTCATATTGTGCTGTTTTTTCTTCTCAAGATAAAACTAACAACTACGATTTCAACAGCAATCAAGTTCATCACACACTTTTTTGGATTAAGAAGACAAGATCCAAAAGTATCCATTTACTTTGGTAAACTCTGCGCTCAATGAAACTAAGACACATAAAAATAAAACGGAAGGAGCATATGTTTTCACCTTAAATTTATAATTTAAACTATGGTAAGTTAGTATAATTTGGTATAAACTCATAGTGCGAGTAACTTTTCACCGATGAATGAACACATTCCCGTGGGTACGGAGCCAAAAGGGCTACTTTTTGAAGCAAAAATGTCAAAAGGGACGACCCTTTGGGAGAAATACCAAAACAGACAAAACGCTACACCACGCGACAAACAATTTGTTTCCACGTCACCTTTGTCAACCATGAGACATTTGTATAATTTCCAGTATAAAAGTTTACATTACTGATATAATCTCTGTATAGTAGCTAATAAAACATTTTTAGCTAGTATTAACCAATTAATTATAACAAATATCTAAATGCGCCTAAATGCTTCTATTACCCGGAAGTTCTCACGAAGAGAATAAGATGCTGCAGATTTGTCTCCAGATGATACATAGCTTAATAGATAAAACTGCATAACACAGTGATGATTCACTTTTCTGCTGCACGACGAAAAATAGAAATAGTTGTCCCATAGTATTTGTAGACAGACAGTTTATCTCAGCAAACAATCACAAATCGCGTCTTATAGCAAACACATAAAAGATACATAGCTGGGGATATATCGATGATCCATCGAGAGATGAAATCCAACTAAATTCAGTATCAGTACAAGATCAGACAATGTCTTCCATTTCCAACACCAGTAAAAGTCCTAACGGAAAAATGGGCAAGTAGTTCAAGGAGAACTTGTGCTTACAAGAGATAAAGTTAACATTAACAGTTTTAGCAAGTGAAGAAATTGAATACCAACCGTGAAACTTTAACAGCGCCAGTTGATTCAACAGTGAAAACAAAACGATCTTCCTTGGCGTGTATCTCTCTATAGGCTTGAAGACCGCTTCAGCTTTCTTGAGCACCTCCTCACCTCATCATAAGTATATGAACTCAGGTTCAACCAGAATAACCTGCAAAAGATGAAAATGAAATATAAACACCTAACTCTCAAAAGAAACAATTATAGCAATACAATGTGAATAAACTTCAAAAGAACTACACAGAAATATACGATAAACCTATAACAACAACAACATACCCAGTGTAGTCCAACGAGTGGGGTCTGGGGAGGGTAGTGTGTACACAACCTTACCCCTACCTTGTGAAAGGTATGATAAACCTATAAAAGGAAAAGAAAAACAGAACTCTTTGGATATGTCTGAGTTTCTTCCCCTCATTGACCTATTAATACATGTTTCCTTTTATCATCTGGCTAGGTTAGTAGGTTATAAGTTAAGATCTCACTCATTTTCCAGGTGAAGCAGGACGCCAGGACCGCTGAGTAAGTGCAGAATGAACTAAATTTGTAATCTTACCATTCTTGTTGGATAGAAAAACAGTTATAGAAAATGATTATGACTTGTACCACAGAATGGAATTCGGTGCATTCTCTTAGAACTAAAATCTTCATATAAACCTGTCCCAAAAAGCTAGCATCCCCATATTCCAGGAAGGCATTGTTTAGGTTTCAAAAAGTTCTAAATCTTGTTTTGGCATTAGATTCTCTCCGAGCTTCCAAATCTTGTTTTTATTAGCCAAAACATCCTTGTGTTACAGTCTTCAGATCTTATATAGTTAACGAAGTTATAGTTGACCAATAGATACAAGCACCACTGGACTCCAATATATTGTAATTCCATTTCCTCTATAACCAAATGATGCAACAATTGAATGTGCAAAAACAACATACCGAGTGTGTTCCCATAAGTGGGGTCTGAAGACGGTGGGGTGTATGCGGACCTTACCCCTACCCTTGGGGTAGAGAGACTATATCCGATAGACCCTCGGCTCAAGAAAAATGTTTTACAAAACGAGTTTGAAAGGAAAAAGAAAAAAAAACAAGATTAAAGAAGTTGAGATGAAAATATCAAAGAAAAGAAATATACTGAGAGCGGAAATAGTAAAAGAAACAACGGTAATTCTACTATTGAAGAATAAGGCAACAACAATTGAATGTGCATTTCCCTAATAAGCACAGAAAATGTTAGTGAAAACATGCAATATGCTATTAGACTCCATTCAGATTTTCCAAAAAAGATGATGCTTCTGAAAAGTTTTGCTCAGTCACTGCTACCAACTATCCAGAATTTATTTTACAAGGACCAAATATCCAGAAACTTTAGTTTCAATCCTCCAGTGTCATTACCCCTTAATAGGAGCCACAACAGCATTCCAACTTATTGGCAGACGAGAACTTAAGAAAGCCAATATTACCCCATCACCAAGCAACCGACAACAATCTATCAACTTTTCAGGATAGTACAGGATATGACTACTTATGTCAATATCTTCTGATTGGAATAAGGTACTGAACCTACAAGTCATGGTCAAAGATTTCCAGAAAGCACAAAGAAAAATAAAACTAAAAGGATCACTATGTACATTAGTAACAGCCACAGCTACCAATCAGAAGAAATAGTAAACCAACTGGTAATATGATCAGCCCATGCTCCACAGTTATTTATTACCGCCTTATGAGGAGCTTACTCACATTTTATACACAAAAGCAATCAACGACAGCTTTATCCTACTCATCTTTTTCTGTTCATCTAAAAAGGTTCCGAATATCCTAACAAGGGGAATTCTTTTCCTGCACTCACCAATACCTTCTCAAGATCATATTCCCCCAAGAAAAAAATGTAGGTTAATTTGAATTTAACATTTTTTTCATTTTTTGCCAACTATCATGCATTTCCTAGTTTCCTGGTCATATGATGTATATATATACAAAGAAAGACTCTGAGCATGATAAAAGTTCTCAATTTAAGCTCAGCTTAACTAGGACAGAGGGAGTGTTTCCTTCGTGTTTCTCATCAAATAAAGCATGATATGTTGTTCATAAAAAAGTAAAGGAACCTCTGGTTCATGCATGAAAGTCACAGTAGTCGCAGGAAACCATTTCACATGATGTTTGCCAATTCCTTTCCGTGCTATTGCTCCTAACCTTAACTCCTACCCCAAATCGTAGCTTCACAATTATGATTCCCCTGCATCAAATAGAACGAGATGGTAAAGATCCTCTCTGGATAGTTAGCACGTATAAACCAAGAATCTGCAACACAAATCTCCGGAACAAGCATGTTAGAAGGAACATTACTTTCTGACATTGTGACAAAAAAAGTTAGCATGATACACTTTTTTCAAAACTATTCTCCTTTTGAGAAAAGAACCCCCATTTACCTTGATATCTAAGCTCACTTATTTCTTGAAAGACACAGACGATAATTCAACAGAGTTATAGGATAATCTCCTGCACCGTCACAGAATGACATATTAAAGGCACCTTAATGAGTACTCTGCAGAAAACTGACAAATCAAAAAGACTCAAAGAAATTGACAAATCACCCCTTCCAAATCCAAAAATGGCAACTTTACTACTCCTCTATCTCAACCTAACTACTATAATTTTTCACCTTCGAATTGTTCAAAATGTAATACAGCATATGCAACCAAAGCCTAAGTTATTTGAAGTCATCTCGACCATACTTTAACAAGTACCTTGTATGAATAAAGGTAAAACACCTCACTACAACTAGTTCAGGTTAAAAACAATTCAGGACGCCTAAAACAAAATAAAGAGAATCAGCCTCTCTACCTCACTTTTAAGGTAGTGGTACGGACTGCGTACACTCTACCCTCCCCAGACCCCACTTTGTGGGAATATACCAGGTGTGTTGTTATTGTTGTAGTGCTTGATGCCTACAAACACAAAGATATTTTAGAAGAAGACGGCAACACAACAAATGGTGAAATGCTTCCATCACTTATTGGCAGAAGTTATTTCCGTACGCAAAAGATTTACCAAAACAATCTTAGTTTGCTAATACTATTATTAACTTTCAATAAATATTTTTTCAAAAAATATTCTATATTCACCATCCAAACATCGAAAAACATTCCAAATGGTTATTTTCCATGACAAAAGACTTTTGTCATGCCAAACACACTTTAGTCCAAATGCATATGTTATGTTGGAGGTATGGATGGGGTTAAATTTAAGGATAAATGGAACTACTTGTTAGATGGTTAGGAAATTATTTTTCTCCTTTCCGGCCAAACATAGGAAAATATACCTACTCTCTCACCAAACACTTCTTGTAATGCATTCCTTATTCAATCACTAAACCACCAATTACACTAGTTCATGAATGGGTAAGAACATATTTTCATTACTGCAGTCACATATTCAAATGGTAAGAACACACTGACAAATATATTGATATAAATTCAACAAAGACATGTTGAGTCTCTCACATTACATAGTTAACACAGATTCAGAGATGGAGCCTTGTTGCATACTACTGCATAGTAGAGAATCTAGAAAAGCTAGGCTAAATCATTCCTCCAGTGTACTCACGCAACCTTCACAACATCACACCAAGTTGACAAGGGAGTTTCAGCACTAGAACCTCTTCTATTGTCCTAAGTAGACTCCAATTTCTGACATGGTAGATTTCTCTTCAATTTCTGTAGTCCAGTTACTGAATTGAGGATAACTCACTTTCTGGGTTTTCACAAATCGACGCATCAACATTGTTCTTTTCTAAAAGTTCTGATACTCTTTTGGCAAGACTGCACTTTGCTGCAGGGGAAACTCCGTGTTTGCCAATTATGGAATCCAGCACTGCTTCTGACAATTGTTTGTTCTCTATAACAGCATTTCCAGTGTCGGGAACTGAATCATCTTTAGAGAAGCTAATCTGGACTCGGACAAAAGAAATATAGAAGGAACATCAATGAGCTTACAGATAAATGCAATCCATTTTTTGGTGCATAAATATTGTCCAAAGGGTCCTAACCAATGATTCAACTTGCAAGTGCCTAATTTTTTAGTTATCGTTCAATATACATGATTATACATACCGTCAATGACCCAAGCGGTGATTGAGTAAAAAGGATGGAGGCACCAGGTGGGAAGGTTTCATTCTGAAAAACATTGAGGAACTTTTCAATGGCCTGACTCTCTGCGTCACTGTAGGATTCTATTGCTTTCCAATAGGCAACACAATTTTCTGCCACCTTCTCAGAGTATTGCTTACCCGTCAAGGGCAAGATCATAGTCACTCGAGTAAATTTCTCAAAGGGACCTACCAGAGAGGAAGGATGAAAACATTCACAAACGTTAACTTTGATGGAGAGAAATCTCTTGATTGTTCTAAGAGCTTAAATACTTAGCATCTAATATAATAAAGCCCTCAAAATCTTATTCTGAACTTTTTCATTTGTAAAAGCTTAATTCTCCTATTATATTGATGTTTCAGTATGAAATTCCTCAAAACCCTCATGGATAAATCTTCAATTTTCAGACTTTAAACTTACTTAATCAAACAGAAAATAAGACGGCAACTTCACACAAGAATGACATCTAGACATTGGATAGATTTACACACAAGGATTAATATAACCTACCAAGTAAAACCATTCTCAAAAGAGAAGTTGCCACCAAGCAACACTTTTCAACTAGGATTGTCAAATGGTTGGGGGTTAGATTAAATTTATGAAGGTCAAACAATTTGAGAAACAAATAGGCCAACACCCAATTTCCCAAAATTCCATCTTGGGCCTAACTCAACCTCAAAAGCTAGCTCAAGAGGTGAGGATTACCCAAGTCATATAAGACACCAGCCCTCCCCTTTACTCTCGATGTGGAACTCTTCACACACACATGCACGCCTCACGCCCAGGGCTGGACATCTGGAGCGTGGGATTTTTTAACATGAGGGCCCAACATCAGGAAATTTGAATTAGGATGGACCCTATTCTAGTACTATGTTAAGAAAACGAATTTTGGGTCTAACTCAACCCCAAAAGCTAGCTCAAGAGATGAGGATTAGCCAAGCCAGATAAGGATACCATCCATTCTTTTTACCCTCGATGTGGGAATCTTCAACTAGATCAATTTTCGGTTAATAACCAGAAACTATCTTTTCATATGTTTGTTCCATTTTAATAATTTGTTTACTCACGAAACCAAAGATTTTCCTTTTCATAGAGAGAGAGTGTGTGTGGATGTATACAGAAATGAAAATACATAATATATCAAATGATAAAATTGTCTTTTATGTTTTGGCAAAGTTCTTTGTATGTATCAATTTGAGTTATACGTGTTTCTATGTTTTGACAAAGTTTTCTTTCATCAAGATGGATTTGATCAATTTTAAGCAAAACAAGAAATCATAACACAACTCAGTAAACTCAAAACTATTCTTTCATATGTTTGCTCCATTTCTTATAGCTTGTTCAACTTAAACACTAAAACAAAAGTTTTTTCTTTTCTGAGTTATAGCAGAATCCCGAACTTGAACTCTGCCCAAATTGACCCATATATGTATATTCTTAGCTCATCCTGCTAAAATCTAACGGAATTGGGTGACTACATTTTTATAGCTAAATTTAACACCTCTCTCTCTCTACATCCCAAAACCCTGCAATTGTTTATTTTCTTCTTCAATAATTCGCCTCCAATCTAATCTATTTACTTTCACATTTGTATCTTAGAAATACCTGTAACGATATCCCTGAAGAATTCGACTGAATGAGTCAATTCCTCGGGGCTTTTCCCTTTCCATTTAGTGGCGAGAAATGGAATAGCACTCTCTTCCAGGTACACCCCGATCGCAGTAAACTTCACAAATTTTCCTTCAATCTCCATACCTCTATGTCCTGCAACAACAGACATTAAAATTAAAGTCATTAGACCCATACATTATACAAGAACAACTGCGCCTCAGTCCCAAACAAGTCTGGATTCTGTATTACAAGGATTCATCATGAATTGACAAGTTTTACGCTGTCAGCCTATCATAACCCTAGCACGCTCACACAGGCGGAGTTATTATACTCATAGATCATACGACAATAACTATGCCTCAGTCCCGAACAAGTTGGATTCTGTATTACAAGAATTCATCATGAATTGACAAGTTTTTATGCTGACTATCAGCCTATTATAACCCTCCTCCCTTATCCGAACTTAAGACCGACAATGTAAGCAAGATCACACAGGCGGAATTATTAGACTCATACACTATACAACAATAATTACGCCTCAGTGTCAAACAAGTTAGGTTCTCGATTACGAGGACTAATCATGAATTGACAAGTGCCTATTATAACCCTCTTCCCTTATCCGAACTTACGACCAACAATGTAAGCAAGTTCACACAAACAGAATTATTAGACCATACATTATTAAAAAAATTGTGCAAAAATTTTATAAAAAAACCTGCGCCAGCAAGGATCATTGTATTGTTGGAACCAGGAGGATTCACCACTGTTGGTTGGAACACATAATTCTCAACCTGCAATTTAGTAACTGACGCCATTGAAATCTACTTGAATTTCACTTAAAAGGAAAAATGTTTAAATAGAGGAAGAGGGAAGTGGTTTAATGGTAATAATGGAGCGGATTCAAGGGTAGAATTGACCAACGATAATTTGGGGGTTAGGTACAGCTTGCGGCTCACAGTTATCGCTTCACCAAACTGCCGCCAGTCAAACACTTCTAGGTAGCTACAGGGTTTACCCAACTTTCCTGGCTAACTCTACCTCGATTTCCGTTATCATATTTTGCTTTTCGAGAGTTAAATTATGTTAAAAATTTAACTAATATTTTGGAATTTATTTTTTTTAATCATATTGAATAAAGTAAATTACAACTTGTACTATTTTTTATATAATTTTTTTTTTAATATTTAAATTTTAATTTTAAATATGAAGTTAATTCAAATTAAGAACAAAAGCTCGTTACTTTACCTTTCCTTGCAGCCCTATTCATTTATTCATCCGACCCAACTTTACCTTTCCTTGCAGCCCTATTCATTTATTCATCCGACCCAACTTTATCTAATTTAGTTCTGGAAATGCGTCGTTTGGTTGGGAACAAGTTATCCCACCATATATATGTGATAACTTATTCTATCACTATGGTACAAATAATCTCGAGACTAACTAATCCTGCATTTTATCTCAGGACTATTATACCTTATACCTCACACCAAACAACCCTTAATTAGTTAAAATTGACTTTCGAAAAGCAATATGACAACTAATTTGAGATAGTGCAGCACAAAAGTTTTTGTCAACACTCTTATGACACTAAACTATAGTTAGTTTATAACTTAACTATGGTACATTAGTATAGTCAGCCCAAATAAGAGTATTTAAGACAATTCTTCGTAAAATAGGCAAATCCCTACATTAATAGTTAGTTACTGTATAACAATCTACACATTGTTATTGTAACAATGAGCCTGTTTGGATTTGCTTAAAAAAAGTAGCTTTTAATCAATGTGATTAAAAGTTGAAAATAAATGCTTATAAATAAGTAGATAAGTGTTTAGATAAAAAGTGCTGAAATTGAAAAAAAACTGTTAATGTGTTGACCAGATTTTAATCCTATCCAAACAGGCTCTATATCAACACTATTATTCATCATACTGACGATCCTTGTATTATAAGTCCTCCACAACTAAATTGTAAACCACGCGATACCTAAAATAGTCGCAGATTTATCTCTAGATGATAATGGATTAATAGATGAACGGATGATTCACTTTTCTGCTGCACGACGAAAAATAGAATTGTACTGACAGTCTTATGACTGCATTGAGTACCAACTGTTAGACAGTCTAACGACAGTCTGTCTAGTGGTATAAATTAAAAAGAAAACGACTGCATTGAGTACCAACTGTGAAGCCCTGGCTTTCCCATTCCTTCAGCTTTCTTGAGCACCTCATCATCTCAAGTATATGTGTCAGGGTTCATTTCTGATCTTATCACTCAAAGCCCAATACTTCTTAGGCCTAGATCCTCTTGCGTCTTCTTACCGGGGCATCTGCATATCTCCTCTTCGTATGTCCGAACCATCTCAACCTCACTTCCCGCATCTTATCCTCCATGGGGGTCACTCCCACCTTGGCTCGAATAACTTCATTCCTAATCTTATCCCTCCTGGTATGCCCACACATCCATCTCAACAGCCTTATCTCTGCTACTCTCATCTTATGGACAAACCAACACTGCCCCATATAGCATAGTCGGTCTAACCACCACTCTGTAGAACTTACAAAGAATGACAGACTTTGAGCATGATAAAAGTTCTTAATATAAGCTCAGGTTAACTAGGACAAAGGGAGTGTTTCCTTCGTGTTCCTCATCAGATAAAGCATGATATGTTGTTCATAAAAAGTAATAGGAACCTCTGATAGTGTTCGCCGGAGGAAAAGGTTTAGATATAGCAGTATAGCATTTCATAGTTGAAGTACGAAGTTCAACCAACCTGTTTCTTCTCAGGGACAATGCCAGAGACTTTCGCGGGACTACACTTTGGTAATTATACTTGGAGAGTCAAGGTCCCCATAATGACCTCATTGATGTAGATCTCTTGGTTCATGCATGAAAGTCACAGTAGTTGCAGGAGACCATTTTACATGATGTTTACCAATTCCTTTCTGTGCTATTGCTCTTAACCTTAACTCCTGCCCACACGCGTAGCTTCACAATTATGATTCCCCTGCATCAAATAGAGCAAGATGGTAAAGATCCGATCTAGATAGTTAGCACGTATAAACCAAGAATCTGCAACACAAATATCTGAAACAAGCATATTAGAACATTACTTTCTCATATTGTGACAAAAGAAAAGTTTAGTATAATTTCGTTAGGAACTTGATTGATATCTAATCACTTATTTCTTGAAAGGCACAGACGATAATTCTACAGAACGACAGGATATTCTCCTGCACCCTCATAGAATGACATATCAAAGGCACCTTAATGAGCACTCTGCGGAAAACAGATTCACCCATTGGAAACCAGGATCAAGTTCAC
Source organism: Jaltomata sinuosa (assembly GCA_003996215.1). Lineage (NCBI taxonomy): Eukaryota > Viridiplantae > Streptophyta > Magnoliopsida > Solanales > Solanaceae > Jaltomata > Jaltomata sinuosa. The sequence goes on from QJPP01000021.1 coordinate 350,665, forward strand.
CCTTTTAATCCTACAGCCAAACTGGTCTGCACAAAATTCTCAATAACACCAAGACTGCTTTGCAATCTCTATCTAAGGACTATCCCACAGCAAAATGATGCAATTCCTAGTCCACAGCAATAGAGAAGAAGTACCAGATATTCAAAGAAATCGACAAATCACTCATTCCAAATCCAAAATGGCAACTTTTACTACTACTCAATCTCAACCTAACTACTATAATTTTTCACCTTCAAATTGTTCAAAATGTACTACATCATATGCAACCAAAGCTTTAATTATTTGAAAGCATCTCGACCATACTTTAACAAGTACCTTGTATCAATAAAGGTAAAACGCCTCTCTACAACTAGTTCAGGTTGAAAACAACTTAGTACACCTAAAGTAAAATAGAAGAGGATTTTTATTGAGTGCTTGATGCATACACCCACGAAGATATTTTGAGAAGAAGATGACAACACAACAAACGGTGAAATGCTTCAATCACTTATTGGCAGAAGTTATTTCCGTACTCAAAAGATTTATCAAAACACTCTTACAATGCGTCCCTTATTCACTCACTAAACAACCATTATACTAGTTCATGAATAGGTAAGAACATCTTTTCATTATTGCAGTCACATATTACTCACTACTCAAATGGTAAGATCATACTCTGATAAAAATGTTTATTTAAATTCAACAAAGGCATGTTGAGTATCTCACGTTACATAGTTAATGCAGATTCAGAGATGGGGCTTTGTTTTTTATTTTTGAAAACTAAAAACGAAAGAAGCTAGGGTAAATTATTCCTGTAGTATACTCAGGCAACCTTGACAACATTAGACCGAGCTGACAAGGGAGTTTCAGCACTAGAACCTCTTTTATTGTCTTAAGTAGACTCCGATTTTTGAAATGGTAGATTTTTATTCGATTTCTGGAATGGTAGATTTTTATTCAATTTCTGGAATGGTAGATTTCTCTTCAATTTCTGTAGTCCAGTTACTGGATCGAATATTGCTCACTTCCTGTTTTTTCAAAAACAGACACCGCAGCATTGCTCTTTTCTAACAGTTCCAATACTCTTTTGGCAAGACTACACTTTGCTGCCAGGGAAACCCCGTGCTTGCCAATTATGGATTCCAGCACTGCTTCTGCCAATGGTTTGTTCTCTATAACATCATTCCCGGTGCCAGGAACTGAATCATCTTCAGAGAAGCTAATCTGGACTCGTACAAAGAAACATAGAAGGAACATCGATGAGCTTACAGATAAATACAATCCATTTTTTTGGTGCATAAATATTGTCCAAAGGGTCCTAACCAATGATTCAACTTGCAAGTGCATATTTCTTTTTGGTTATCGTTCAATATAGGTGATTATACATACCGTCAATGACCCAAGCGGTGATTGAGTAAAAAGGATGGAGGCACCAGGTGGGATGGTTTCATTTGGGAAAACATTGAGGAACTTTTCAATAGCCTGACTCTCTACATCACTGTAGGTTCCTATTGCTTTCATATGGGCAACACAATTTCCTGCCACCTTCTCAGAGAATTGCTTACCCGTCAAGGGCAAGATCAAAGTCACTCGAATGAATTTCTCAAAGGGACCTACCATATATGAAAACATTCACAAACATTAACTTTGACGGAGAGAAATCTTTAGATTGTTATAAGACCCTAGATACTTAGCATCTTATACAATAAAGCCCTCACAATCTTATTCTGAACATTTTCATTTGTAAGAGCTCAATTCTCCTCTTACATTGCTCTTTCGACATGAAATTTCTCAAAATCCTCGAAGTTGGATAAATCTTCAAGTTTCATACTTTAAACTCAATCAAACAGAAAACAAAACGGCAACTTCAAACAGGAATGACATCTAGACATAGGAAAGATCCACACATAAGATTCTTACAGACATGTGTAATCAAGACATATATGTCATAGACCCGTAGCGTCCCAGGTAAATTCAACAAAGAAATATCAGCACGTACAACAAAAATAGAAGATGGTCCGTTGTTTTGGTATAGTGGAAACTGATATTTCTAGCTACAAATAACAGAACTCGAAGCTTCTAAACTATAATTGTGCAAAGCTGTATCCATGATGATAGTTAACGGGGATACTTTTAGTTTACTGCAATTTTTAACGTGCAAACTGATGCAGAATAAGTTTGCTATCAGAATTGAAGTTGCTATCAAGCAACACTTCAACTTCTACTAGTAGTATTTAAAATTTCACTAAATAAGTACAAATAATTGATTTGGTACTCACTAAATCAAATGAGTTATAGTAGAATCCCGAACTTGAACTCCACCCAAATTGACCCATAAATGTATATTCTTAGCTCATCCTACTAAAATCTAACGGAATTGGATGATTACAGTTTTTGAGCTAAATTTAACACTTCTATCTCTCTCTCTGCATCACAAAAACCTGCTATCGTTTACTCCATTTTCTTCTTCTATAATTCCTCTCCAATACCATGTTACAAAGGGCACTAATCTATCACTTTCACATTTGTATCTTACAAATACCTGTAATGATATCCCTGAAGAATTCGACTGAATGTATCAACTCCTCGGAACTTTTCCCTTTCCATTTAGTGGCGAGAAATGGAATAGCAGTCTCTTCCATGTACACCGCGATCACACTGAACTTCACAAATTTTCCTTCAATCTCCAAACCTCTATGTCCTGCAACAGACATTAGATTAAAGTCATTAAACCCATAGATTATACAACAACTACTACGCCTCAGTCACAAACAAGTTGGATTCATCATGGAATTAACAAGTTTTAAGCTAACCACAACCCTCCTCCCTTATCCGGGCTTAGAGCTGGCAATGTAAACAAGCACACAGGCGGAGTTATTAGACCCCATACATTATATAACAACAACTATGCCTCAGTCGCAAGCAAGTTGGATTCATCGTGGAATTAACAAGTTTTAAGCTTACTGCCAACCTACCACAACCCTCCTCCTTTATCCGAGCTTGAGACAAGCAATGTAAACAAGCACACACAGACGGAGTTATTAGACCCCATACATTATATAACAACAACAACTAGCCTCAATACCAAACAAGTTGGATTCATCGTGGAATTAACAAGTTTTAAGCTTACTGTCAGCCTACCACAACCCTCCTCCCTTACCCGAGCTTGAGACAAGCAATGTAAACAAGCACACACAGATGGAGTTATTAGACCCCATACATTATATAACAACAACAACTAGCCTCAATACCAAACAAGTTGGGTTTTGTACTATGAAAATTCATCATGAATTGACAAGTTTTACGTATACTATCAGCCTACCACAACCCTCCTCCCTTACTGAGGACTGACAAAGTAAGCAAGATCACACGGGCGGAGTTTTTTTTTATTTTTCAATTGGGGAGGGGGAGGGGATTACAATGTTAGTATTAGTAGTCGACCAACAGAGCTACTAACATTCCCGCGTGGGCAAAGTTATTAGACCATACATTATGAAAAAATAAAATAATTAACAAACCAAAAAGTTTACAAAAACCTGCACCAGCAAGGAACAAGGTATTGTTGGAACTAGGAGGCTTCACTACTGTTGATGGGAACACATAATTCTCAACCTGCAATTTAGTAACATAAGCCATTGATATCTACTTTACTTTGATTTTCAACTTTTTTCACATAACACACCTTATGGAAAATGTTTATATAGAGGAAGAGAAAGTGGTTTAATGGTAATAAAGGAGTGGATTCAAGGCTAGAATTGACCAACAATATTTGGAGTTAGGTACCTTGAGACCCGTGTTTTAGAAGACGTTGGTTTGAGGCGAGGCGTTTTACGCAGCACGGGGCGTAAGTGTCATGGATTTATGGAGTGTATATCTTATGTATCGTCAATTTTATAGTTTTATTACTAGCTAAGAAAATGAGCAAAAGTAAAATTGTGAATTATTCTGCAAATAAACTCAAATAAATCACCAATAGTATAGAAAAATATTATAATTATTGTTTGAGAAAGATAACAATATAAAAAATGATAATAGTTGAGATAATATTTAAAATGAAATCATCATGCATCTCCACGTCTACTGGTCCTTTCGACCCTCAATTAATATTTGCAGTGATTATTGTTTATATATTTCAAAAAAAGAGAAGGATAAAAAGTATAAGAGCGATGACAAAAAATGAATAAAGTTGTCTCATGAATAAAGTGCTATGAAATTTCTATCCTGTCAATATGAGGCATGATAATATGAAATATTATCTATGGCAATGTCATTTTAAGGTCTACGCCTTTCATTTACGTCTCAAAGTGGTTTTTAATACGCCCCGCCTCGAAATTCGCCTCGCTTTCGAAAATACTGCTTGAGGCTCACAGTAATCACTCACCAAATTGCTGCCAAGTTAAACCTCTTTCTAGGTAGCTAAAGGGTTTAACAAACTTTCCTTGCTTACTACTTCCTCCGTGTCTAAATTATTCGTTATGTTTCGCTTCTCGAAAATTAAATTATATAAAATTTTAAATATTCTTTTTATCAAAAAAATCATAATTATAGTGCTTTTTTATAATTTGTAAATATTTGAATTTTAATTGTGAATTATTGAATTAATTTAATCTAATTTTATTTTAATGATTAGTCAATTTAAATTTCAAAAAGGGAACATGACAACCAATTAGAGATGGGGAAGTACTAAAAAAAGTATATAAATCATATATGAAACTCCCTTTCTTTCAATTTATTTATCTCGTTTTGACTTAACACGGAGTTTAAGAAAGTAAAATTTAAATTTTATGATTTTAAATTAAAAATATATTGAATATACCAAAATATTCTTTAATCTACTAATTTATATACATATAAAAAAATTACCTCATATATACATTACAATTTTCAGACAAAAAAGATACGGATAAACTGGCCTGTTTAACTCCGCTAAAAAACAATATGTTTTGTTACGTGTTGCTTTCTTCCTTTTCTGGATAAGCAACTGGCAGTATTTCTAAAATGTATTGCTTGGGCATACATATTATTTGCATAAATAATAAATAGTAACATATTCAGTGTAATCTCACGGGTCTGGAGAAAGTAGTGTACACAGTTTTAATCCTAGAGAGATTGTTTTCGATAACCACGACTCATATTTGTTCAGATAATAAAAAAAGTTATTTGCAAATCAATGGGATTACACTGCGTATGTTGTTGTAAACGCTCTAATTGAGGTAGAGAGGTGGTTTCCGAAAGATTGTTCACCAAATAACCATCCAACTATTATCATTCACAGCATAATAATGATTTCTACATCATTATTCATTGCATTAGTAACCCATGTATAGTTCCTGCAAAACTAAACTGTAAACCAACCCTTAAATAGTCACAGATTTGGCTCCAGATGATATTAGCTGAATAGATAAAGAGCATAACACTGATGATACACTTTGCTGCTGCACGACGAAAACAAAAAATCGTTGCCTCGTAGGATGTAGACAAATAATTCAGGTCGCGCGTCTTAGCAAGCACAGATAGTCAGTTACATAGACTGGGATTGATGATCAATTGAGAGATGAAATTCAACAAAAGTTCAGTATCAGTACAAGATGATGGACAAAAACATAATACTTTCAACAAACAGGAAACAGTGTCCTACATTTCCATCATCAGCGAAGGTAAAGTCCTAAAGGGAGAATGGGTAAGTAGTAGTTCAAGGATGTCTTGTTACAGGAAATATTTAAACATGAACAGTTTTAGCAGTTTTTAACCAGTGAAGAAGTTCGAACCAACCAATGAGGTTTTACCCTCCGCGCATATGTGCACCCAACTCTCCAAACTGATCGTCTGCTTCCACGGTGTCATCTGAAAGGCGTACTGCATCCAACTTCTGCTTCAGTACTTCTATTGCATTGAGCACCAATTGTGAAGCTTTAACTGCACCAGTCGTCTCAACAGTGAAAATAAAACTATCTTCCTTGGCATGTATCTCTACAAGTCCAGGTTTTCCCATGGCTTCAGCTTTCTTGAGCACCTCATCATCATAAGTATATGCCTCGGGTTCAACCACAATAACCTGCAAAGATGAAAATGAAATTGGAGATGTCTCAATTAGAGCTTCCCTATAAAAGGAAAAAACCAAAATGAACTCATTGGAGATGTCTCGAGCTGCTTCTCTCATTGACCTATTAGTACATGTTTCCCTTATTTTCTGGCTAGGTTAAAAGTTGAGATCTCTCTCCTTTTCCAGGTTTCAGTAGATTGGCCACTGAGCAAGCTCAGAACAAGCTATTTCTATTTTTTTACCATCCTTGTTGGGAAGGAAAACGTTCAACCCTCCATACAAATGATTATGACTTGTAGCTCCGATGGAACTTGGTGCCTTCTATTAGAATTAAAATCCCCATATAAACCTCTGTACCCAAAAGCTAGCATCCCCAGTTTCCGGGAAGGCATTGTGTAGGCTTCAAAAACTTGTTTTGGTCCTATCCTCCAAATCTTGTTTTTATTTAGCCAAAACACCTTGAATTGAATTCTTATTATTCAGATCTTGTATATTTAATGAAGTTATAGTTGACCAATAAATACAAACTCCACCAGACGTCCTAACGCTGAAATTCCATCTCCTTTACAATCAGATGATACAATTCAGTCTGCATTTTCTTTTTCTTTCATTTCAAAAAAAGCAATTCAATTAGAATTTTCTAATAAGCTCGTAGAAAGTCAGTGTAATGAAAAAATCCAATACCCTATTAGACCCCATTCGGATTTAGCAAAAAATGATGCTTCACGTGAAGTTTTGCGTACTCGCAACTTACAAATATCCAGAAATTTTACTTATAATTTTCCACCATGCTTGAACTGTTTTCTGTCATTACCCCTCAGAAGGAACACAACAGAGTTCACCTTATTGACAAAAGAACTTTAGAGTTAAAAGCCAATATTTACCCGGCCCAAACAACTAAGGACGACCAAATCAACTTTTCAGGAAAGAGGGGTGGAACATGACTACTTAGGCCTGACTTCCCCCCTAGTTTCTCTTGATTTCTTGCTATGATTTTCTCTATCATACAAGCTCAAAGCATCCCACTGAAGTTGTCACCGCTAGTTCAGTTGTGCGTAAACAGTAAATTTCTCCTCGGATAGGTAATAATACATTACTGAAAGAAAATTGTTGTTTGTGACACATTAATAAACCTACAATTCATGGACAGATTCCAGAAAGCACAAAAAAAGGAACTAAAAGGGTCACTCTATACATTAGTTGTGACCACCGTTACCAATTAAAAGAAATAGTCAACAAAATGGTACTATGCAAAAATCAGTACATGCTCCACAGTTATATTTATTACCACATATGAGGAGCTTACTCATAATTTATACAAGCAATTAAGGACAGCTGTATCAACCAATTTAACCCAAGTACTCCCTCTATGCCAAATTAACTATTCTACTTATCCTTTCTTTTCATCTGAAAATGTGTCAAATTTCGTGAAAAGGGGAATTCTTTTCCTGCACTCACCAATACCTTTTCAGGATCTATTCCCAAGAAAAAAATAGAGGGCATTTTAGTTTCTACCAAAGTTTAACTTTATGAATCTTTTGACATACTCACTTTATAAATCTTTTGATATACTCACTTTATAAAAAATGGATCTTTTGATATACTCACTTCATAAAAAATGGATCTTTTGATATACTCACTTCATAAAAAATGAATCTTTTGATATACTCACTTCATAAAAAATGGATCTTTTGATATACTCACTTTATAAAAATGAATCTTTCGATATACTCCCATGTACAGATAACTAAAACATGGAATCTCACCTTAAACCCATACCATATTGGGTCATCTACTACCACATAGAGGAATTCCAGGAGAGGTATGGGCAGGGCAGAACTACGGGGGTCGGGTTCAACCCCCTTCGTTGGAAAATTACACTACATATATAAGGTCAATTTATTTATTTATGTATAAATTTAAAGTTTTGAATCCCCTTGACACAATATGAACTGCAGCTCAGCATACAAAGGGCTTAATGTGTAGCCCATTGTTGGTTCGAGTCTCGCTAGAGACATTCTTTTTACCTTTTTGAGTCCCCTTGTCAAAAATTCTGGCTCTGCCCCTGGGTATGGGGATTTCCAACAATCATGCATTTCCCAGTTTCCTAGTCAAGCGAATCATTTACAGATTTACCATGACTGGCAAACTCTGAGCATGATGAAAATCTCGAGATAAGCTCAGGCTAACTGGGACAGAGGGAGTGTTTCATTTATCACCATATAAAAATGTTGTTCATTGAGAAGGTAATAGGAACCACAGATAGTGCTGACCAGATAAAGAGGAAAAAAAGGCATAGCAGTACTTTTATAGCAATAAAACATATAAAGTACGAAGTTCAACCAACCTGTTTGTTCTCAGGGTCAATGGCAAAGACTTTTGTGGGACTACTTTCAACTAATTCTGTTTTCTCCTCAAGAGTCAAGGACTCCATCATATCCTCATTGATGTAGATCTCCGGTTCATACATGAAAGTCACAGTTGCTGCAGGCGACCATTTCGCGTGATCTTTGCCAATTCCTTTCCGTGCTATAGCTCTTAACCTTAACTCTTGTCCACGTCGTAGCTTCACAATTATGATTCCCCTGCATAAAATAGAGCAAGATCGTAAATATCCTCTCTGGATAGATAGTTAGCAAGTATAAACCAAGGCATTTCTGCACCACAAATCTCAAAATAAGCATATTAGAAATAACATTACTTTCTTATACTATCTGTCTTTCCTTGAGACGAGGGTCTATCCGAAACAACCTCTCTACCTGCCAAGGTAGGGGGTAAGGTCTGTGTACACTCTACCTTCCCCAGACCCCACTTGTGAAACTATACAGGGTATGTTGTTGTTCTTACACTAACTGTGACCAAAATAGGTCGAGTAAGATAAACTAAGATCCTTCTTCACATGGTATTTCTTTAATTAACACCACCTTCAAATCTATTATCCTTTCTAGAAAAAAAAAGACCCTATTTACTAAGTTCATTAGGAGCTTGATTGATATCTAATCACTTTTTCTCGAAATGCACAGGACGATAATTCAACAGAATTATGGGATATTTCTCTCTACTCCAAGGAATGACATATCAAAGGCACCTTAATGTGCATCTGCAAAAAAAACAGATTCACCAGGAAACCAGAATCATGTCACACTTTTGTAATTTCAGCAAAACCGGATAGCACAAAAATTCGTAAAATCACCAATACTGGTCTACAATCTCTATAAAAGAAGATGAACACATAAGAAGAACTATCCCACAACAGAATGATGTAATTCCTCACTGGAAGCTATAGAGATAAGAATACCCAGATATTCAAAGACACACAAAAAAAAATCAACAAATGACCCATTCCAAATCCAAAAAATGGAGACATTGCTACTTTGTCCCAACTTAACTATAATTTGTCACCATCACAATATTCAAAATGTACTACATATGCAACTAAAGATTAACATTCGAAAGCTTGAAATAGATTTCCATAATTGGTTAAGGTTAAAAACAACTCAGGACAAACAGAGAGTGTATTTCAATTGAATGCTTAATGCCTGCATGCACAAAGATATTTGAGAATACGACGGCAACAGAAACAATAATAACAACAACCCCTCACCAGAACCCTTGATGCTGATTTTTGATATGTAATATATATATAATCAAGTTGTTACCTTTTCAGAAAAATAACAACAATAGTGCCTCAAACACAAATCAGTTCAAGTCAGCTAGATGAGCAAACAAAAGACTATCATTGGGGAATTATCATAACACTACATACAACTAAGCTTAAGGCTCATATGCATAAAAATGCCCATCTGCATATTCGAGGCAATGACAACGACAATGTCTCAAGCCCACACTACTTAGCTAGTGTTTGGCCATAGATTTTGGGAGTAGTTTTTGAAAATTTATCTCCAAGTATCTATTTGTCCATGAAATTTGATTCCCAAAAACTGGTCTCAACCCGTTTTGGGGTTTTTGGGATTTCCACACACAAAACTTCAATTTTTTTCCAAGTAAAATGCATGCCTAAACACAACTTCAAAAACTCAAATTTTCAAGTTTCAAATTTTAACTTCATAATCTATGGCCAAATGGGAGCTTAAGACTAGCTAGGGCAAGCAAGAAAGTACTAACTTCTTCCCAGATTTATCATAGCCCGAGAAGCTCAATGCTATATGTATACAACAACAACAACAACATACCCAGTGTAATCCCACAAGTAGGGTCTGAGGAAGGTAGAGTGTATGCAAACCTTACCCCTACTTTGGGAGGTAGAAAGGTTGTTCCCTATAGACCTTCGGCTCAAGTAAAATAGGGTAGAGTGTATGCAAACCTTACCCCTACCTTGGGAGGTGAGACACTATTTCCGATAGACCCTAGGCTCGAGGAAAATGCCTATATGTATACAACAAACCCCGTGTAATCCCACAAGTAGAGCCTGGTGAGGGTAGAATGTACACATACCTTAACTCTACCTTGTAGAGATAGAGAGGATATTTGAGACAACAACAACAACAATAAGCTTCAATCCGAATAGAAAAAACTCACTTATTAGTAGAATTATCGAATCCCGAGGAAGCATCGGAATAATCCACAGGAACAACAGTATGATCCGAACTCAACAAATCCTTGCTAGTAACATCAAGCGTCTGGTCACTCAAACACTTAACCCTCAGATAAAACTCAACCGAACAATACTCACACTGTCCGTCACCGTCACAAGCATCACAGTCACGTGAGAACCGCATGCTCATAGCACGTTCACTCGTAAGCGGTACAAGCCCTAAACGATGAGAAATAAACTCGTCGTTTAGAACGGAAGAATTGACTTCGATTTCTACTAGGTCGATTGCTATTGTGGGTACTTCAGCTATCATTATGCGACGGAGAGCGTTAGCTATACTGGCATCGGTGTCTCGGAGCTCGAATTTCATGAAATCGTCTTTGACTTCACGGATTTTTACCTTTGGGAATCGCTGGTAAGAGACGCCCTCCATTGTTGTTGTTTGAGGTTTTTGTCTTGTGTTGAGAGGGTTTTTGTTTTTGGGTGAAATAGTAGTACTGAGGTTTACTACTATGTTTTGTGTGTGAAATTTGTAAAGAGTACTGATTTATATGTTTGATCCTTTTGGTTTAGGATATTTGCATATTGGATACCCTTTTTTTTGTTTTTGTTTATGTTAATTGACTATCTCGTCCGTCCCATATTAGTTGGTCACTATATTAAAAATAGTTGTTCCATATTAGTTGATCATCTTACTAAATCAAGAAAGCATTAATTGAATTTTTCTCATATTATCCTTGCAATTAAATTTTTTGAAAGTTTTCACACTTGTTTGTAAAGTTTCAAAGAAGTTCTTAAGGGGTGAATTACTAAAACTGTTTTTTTATTTATGATTTTTTAATATGCGTGTAAAAAAGAAAGTGACCAACTAATATGGGACGGAGAGAGTAAATGGTTGTTTAGTTTTTTCATTCTGTTCCTAAATAAGTTGTATTTTAGATAATCAAGAATACGTTAATGATGTTCTTTTAATTTTACCCTTCTTTAAATAAAAAAAAATCTTACAAAATCAAGAAATGACTCCCTCGAATCACTTTACTTATCGTTCTTAAATAGAGGCATTCCTCGGGTGATTTCATTACTTCTTGTTGTTTTTGCTGGTTTTTGTGTTCTGTTGAGAGGGTTTTTGTTTTTGGGTGAAATAGTACCTTTGCGGAGGGGGGAGGGGGTGTGGTGGTAATTTTGTAAAAGAATACTGACTTGTATGTTTGATCCTTTTGGTTTAGGATATTTACATATTGGACACCCTTTTTTGGTTTCTCCTTTTCCCCCTTTCTTCCTTGTGTGTGGGCGTTACTCAGTTGGAGACTTGTCCACACCTTCACTCTAATGATGGAGTTTGAATTCCATCGTATCTCCTCTCCAAAAAAAGAGTTTGAGTTTTATATAAGAAGAAATATACAAATTTACTTTTGTATTAATTGCATTAGGACTTCGATAAATATGTGAATTTGCATTGGAAGGTGTGGAGGACGTGGATTAGGGTAGAGGAGTAGTAGGTAGAAGTGTGTGTAGGCTAGTAGGTAGGAGTGTTTTTCCTTGTTGTCCCGACTAGTAATCGTAGTGTTCGCTTATAGTTTTTTGTTCTTGGATTCCTCGTAGTAGTATTTTGTGGCAGTGTTCTGCTTCTGTCTGTTGTTTGTTACTACATATTACTTCCTATCGTCCCTTGTAGTTTTATCATGTTTCTTATATCCTGTATCTTTGTTACGTCCTTTTTAGCCTATTCTTAGACTGTTTTTGTCTTGAACCGGGGGTCTATCGGAAACAGCCTCTCTGCATACACTCTACCCTCCCCAGACCCCACGTTGTGGGAATACACTAGGTATGTTGTTGTTGTTGTTGCTGCATTGGAATATGGTGTCAGGACTAGAACTGGAGATATCTAGTTAAGGAAGAAGGATCAATATCTTCACACCACAACTCTTATTGATAATTATCTTGTATTCTATCTGATCATTAATGTAATTTTAGTATGATATGAGTGGATATCATGTGTCAAATTACTCCTAAAGGAAGGTTCAAACTTTTCCCTTTATATTTTTTATTATAATTTAAAATTTATTATTCATCATGTTTCAGTTTGGAAGGCAAAAAACAATCTTTTTTTCCTGCCAATTGGTAAGAGATTCAACTAAAGTATAACGAAGGCCAATTTTTTCTTAACAATTGGGCTTCTCTACCCTCTGTCTTAGACTCCACTCGTGAGATTACACTAAACATGTTGTTTGTTTGTGATACAAACTTTGTTCAATTTGGGATCTTTTAGTTTTACTTAATGAGATCCCGGTAACTGAAAATCTCAACTTCGAACTTTGAGAATGAAGAAACTCTTGCTAGAAAGCATTTTCCCACATACAAAAAATAAACTTGTACTATGAAGTTTGGTTCGATTGCCTCCATGATTTGGAAGGATGAAATAGCTCGTTTGTGAACATCAAATTGAGTGCTAAATTTGATGGTCAAATTGCACAACTAAAGCTTATTTGGCCAAAACAAAATGTTTTAAGTAAAAAGATTCTCTCAAAGTACCTAAGTTTATAGTGTTTCATTTACTGACCATTCAAGTCCATGAACTCAATGGACACAACATAAACACACCTAGAAATCACTCTAAAGTAGCTGTAAAACATATAAATTGATCTGGCATGGTGAACCATTTTCAAGCTGGCAAAATCCAGGAGATGATGAAAACATTGCTCTGTTCAAACTACATTGGACGATCTACCAAAAAGGAGGAACAACGCGATACTGGGATCAGAAGAAGGGCCACTCGATTCAAATCAAAAACATCATGTATAGAGTTCAGAATCAAGAAGGAAATCCTTATTCCGACCTAATTTTAGAAATTCCTCCTCGAGATTCTTCATGTCAATATTCTTCACGCGAGAGAGGACGTCCTTGAGCAGTAGAGACTTAACAAGTGATATAACTGAAACACCGACTTCAGGCCATGAAACACACAGAGTTCCCCTTATCTTCTTTAACTGACATCGGCTCAATAAAGCTGCTGCCAACCCATCCACAACACTTCCTGATGGAAGATAGTCTGCGCATTTTACCAGTGGTGAATCTTGATGGCCATCAGCCTTTGCTTTTCTCTCTGCAGATGATTCCAGCTTAAATGCAAATGCTTCATCGGGTGGAAGTCTTCCTCTAAAATTAGAACTTCGAATGGAATCCAAAATTAAGACCTTTTCCGGAATAATCTCTTCCCCAATCAGTAGCTTTGCCACTGCATGAGATCTCTCTGCAGTAACTGGATATTGTACGGAAACAATCATAATCAAGTTATCATCTTCATTCAGGGCATATATATTGCATGATTTGTCTTTAAGAGAGGGTTCGACTGAATTGCCAGAGAATGGGATCTCAGGAAGGATAAGAGTTCCAACAAGGGTTTTGGAAGACACGTGATGGAAAACTTGAAGTGATGGAGAAGACATGGCAATGATGAGGAGAGAAGGACGAGAATATTTATCCCGCTTAGGAGTTGAAAACAACAAGAATGGAAAGGGAAGAGGAGGAGATGGGGGACAAAAGTTGTTCAGCTCTTCCAAAAAGAACCTTGAAGGTGGAGGGATTTCTGTTAGTATGTCTTCCATCTCTATTTGCTCAACCTATCACCTGCAATATATTCAACAAAATATGTATTTGTCACATATGGACACATTTCCCATGATTTATACAGTATAAATCAATTCAATTGCCAAAGCACATCGCCACATCAAAGAGCTTAAGAACATAGCCTTTTCGTTAGAGACCCAAGGTTCTTCCAGCAAGAACAGAAAAAGTAAGAGAGTAATTGCCGCAAAGTTCTATGACATAAGTCAATGTAAAAGATTGCAACGCCAAAGCATGGACAATAGAGATCATAACACAACAACAATTGGAGATGACCAAATTGGCAAGACAATCAAATCAATGCTATCCATGTAGCTTCTAACTCAGCTTGATTTCGAAATTTTGAGGTGATCAATGACATCTCTCCAAATGAGCTGCCTATAGTATCTAGCCATCTTTAGTATCTCGTTCCCCGACATCATTGAAAAGATGAACTTGAGAAAAGATAAAAAGAAGGAAAAGAAATCAAGACCTGGTTACTTAACAGGTGTGGAGATTCACGTCAAGTACAATGGCTTGAAGATGCCCCTATCCAAATTACTACTACGCAATCATTGTATTTACAGAGAGGACGGTAGCTGGTCCACATGGTCTAATCCAGTGTTTTTAAAAGCGACAAGCGCAAAAAAGCAATAAAATCCATGGGGCATGAAGCGAAAAGAGAAGTGCAGGGCACACTTCGTTAAAGCAAAGCACACAATTTACGAGAAGCAAACAAGTATGAACTTCTTTAAAGCAAAGAACACAATTTACGAGAAATTAGAAATTATCAAACAAGTATGAATTTAGTACAATTAAAATTAAGTAGCAATTAACACAACTGCTTTAAGCATCCAATATATAATAACACCGATATTAGTCCAACGCCTCAAAAGTTGTGATTTGAAAAAGAGATCGATTCTCGTTGGAATCAGTTTGTGCACCATTTTTTGAAGCGCATACTTCTCTAAAGCACAGGGCATCACCCACATCACTTTAAGAGATGAAGCGATACAACAACAACAACAGCATACCCAGTGTAATCCCACAAGTGGGGTCTGGGGAGGTTGGGGTGTACGCAGCCTTACCTCTTCCCTGTGAAGTAGCTTAAGCGACGAAGCGATGGCTGTTAAAAACACTGGTCTGGTCTGGGGAGTAGCTTAATGAATACAATAACTACTGGAGCAAGTAACCCAAGAAGGGAAACCTCTACAAATGTTTATCCATCTTATATAAAACAGGATCAGTGGCAATCAACTTCCTAATGTCAAGAGGGGTACCAACTGATCGATTGGCAACATGAAGTCCTAACAGTTTTGAAGAAAGTGTTTGAAAAATCAAGTACTCTTTACTAGCATATGAGTCTAAAGTACTTCTAAAAGAAAAAAGGAACACCTTTCTGAAAAAAGAATCAACAAGTGAAACATAAAAAGAAAAGATTCACAAAATAATAAAATACTAATAATTTAAAAAAAATGAAAAAAGAAGAAGAAATAAACAGTTTTATGAGACCAAAAGATGAATCAGCATGATATAAAAAAAGAAGAGAAGCAGTTCCATGGCAAGTGTAAACTTGACAGGAAGCTATTCTTGAAGAATGCAACCAAAGCAAGCAAAGAAATGATAGGGTTTTTGGCAGCTTCCCCTATTTTAGTGAGAAACAATTGTGTTTAAGCTTATTTTCAAGCTCAACTTAACCCAAGAATATGATCAGGAAGTTTGACGTGAGCCAATTCCAGATTCCTCAAGCACTAACCTCAACTTTGATGAGCTTGAACCAGAAATTTATTTTCATTCTTCAACATTCGGCAGAAGATATAGGGAAAAAAATCTGGAAAAAGGAAAGCAAGAGGGCTTCCAGATTTGGTGCAAATTGGTCACTGGCTTGATAAATAAGTTATTGAATATGTAAAAGATGTGGGATTAAATATAGAATTCAAGCAGTACAGCAAAAAGTAGAGAACCTACTGGAAAAGACACTATAGTTCTCTACAAAAGACACCTAATTTTCCATTGAAATGGTCACTGACTGGAATAGTTGACTGAATACAATAAAAGCATCGATGCTAGTTCCATACTCAGATTCCTTTGCAGCCCTATAAATGAGATGTTATCCACAATTTCTTTTAATTACCATAAGTTGTCATTAGCTAATACAACCAAAATAAACTTACTAAGTATTTCTCTTTTTTTGAGAAGAACACATTTTTTACTCAGCAAACAGAGAGGAGCCCCATAAATCTACAGAATCAGACCGATAAAGTGTGAAACTCCATGTTATTTAGTAGCGGAGAAAAGGGAAGGGTGAAATTTTCAAAGTGAAACTTCTGCTATTCTTTTCAGAAAATGAAAATGTAGAACTGCTTCTGTTATTTGTGAATTACGCCTTTACTTTGTAATACTCATAAGGGTTCTCTTATCACTAGTGTTCTTGGAATACAAAAGGATTATTAATTGTTACAGATATCAACTACTATCAAATTCATATAGTATAGCTAACTGATTAGTGGTTTGCAAAATTGGATTACTTGTATTTTCATGACAAGGAAACAAAGATAATTCTTTCATTCACAGCAACAACAACTAGAACAAATAGAAACGGGTAGTCATCAATCAAACCAAGCACCGATTTGAGAAAACCCCTCAAAGCAATTATGTCTAAATAAACATAATAATCATCTACAATTAGCTTGTTTACAAGCACAATTCACAAACAGCTTTCTCAAAAGATGATTCTTTTTTATCTTTTCGCCCCAAGTAAAGAGGTGGAACTAAGATGTCAATAAAGTGAGTCGAGAACCATGAGGTCTCAGATTCAAATCCCAACATAAACAAAAAAAACACTAGGTGATTTCTTCCCATCTATCCTAGCCTTGGTAGACAGAGTTACCTGGTACCTGTAGCTAGTGGGAGGTGGCACATACGCAAGCTGGTCCAAATACCACGGTTATCAAAAAAAGAAAAAAGAGGTGGAACTAGTGCTTTCAGCTTGAACTTTTTATACATACGCAAAAAAAAAAAAAAAAGTGTGACTGTAACCTAAATCTTGGATCTCACTGTGCCAAAGTAAAAATTGATACTACATCCGTTACCCCTTTTTCAAGAAAATCACATGGGTATCAAGCAAATACATATAACCTTGTAAAAAAGGACAAATTTATCATACAAAATTGAAAAAAATCGAAGCTTTCTTTATAAAATGAGAAAAATGAAAGTTTGGGAACCAATTCAATTAAAGTGATTAGGATATTTATTTATATGCAAATACGGAACTTACTAATCGATTTCCACCGGAAAAAATGGAGAGAGGAGTTTACAGCTTCGAAGGGAAAAGGGACACAGTGGTATTAAACTCGACTGAATAAGATGTTTTTCTTGCACAACATTCAACAATTAGAATGCTGGTTTTATTTTTATTTTTATTTTTATTACTTTTTAATGGGTCATTATTTTTTTTCTTTTTCTCTTTTTTCATGCTTTTCTAAAAGTTTGAAATAATTTGTACAAAGAGAACATGAAAATAGAGAAGAAAGAGAATAGGATTGTAATTCTATCATTTGGAATATTATACCAAACAAATACCAATAACATATCTGGTGTAATTTCACAAGTGAGATCTGGAGAGAATAGTGTAATTTTACTCTTACCTTAGATGTTATTTTTGATAGACCCTCAGCTCAAGTAAAGCATATAAAAAACAAATATGTAAAGCAAATACACTAGAGAAGAAGTCGTGTCAAAATTTAAAATATTGTATCGCTTAATCGGATCACAAAGCAGGTATTAAATACGAAGTGAAAAACAAACAAACAAAAGAAATTATTGTAGCATATTTAACGCCCCAAATCTTAAAATTCCTTTCTTTTCTTTCCTAAATTGCATGTTCCCTCGGAGCCCACTTTGTGGTTTTTAATCTTAAACATTTTGTTAGTAAGTTGATGGATTTACTATGAAATTAATTGGGACAACTACACAAATGTCCCTTAAAAGAAGTGGCTTTGCATTTTTGCCCTCACAAGAAAGGTCTTACAAAAATAATCTTCCTTGTTTTTATGTATAGAACAACTACTTTTTTACCCCTCTATACCTCAAATACTTTTAAACAACTCTCCATGCTCATTTGTCTCTCAACTTTTATATTTATTTCTTTTTATCTTTTTTATTTTTTTATTTTTATTTTTTCTTTTATCTTTTTCTTTTCTTTTTTTCTCAACCTTTATTTTTCTTTTCTTTTTTTCTCAACCTTTATTTTTCTTTTCTTTTTTGTTTTATTCTTTCTTCTACGTTTTTTCTTTTTTCTCAATCTTTAATTTTTTCCTTTTCTCCTCTCAATTCTTTTTTTTTCTTCTTTTTATTTTATATATTTTTTTTTTTTATTTTTTTTATTTTTCTCACCTTTATTTTTTCGTTTATTTTTTATTTTGTCTTTTTTTCTTCGTTTTTTCCTTTTTTTCTCAATTTTTATTTTTTTCTCTCAACTTCTATTTTTTTATTTTTTCTTTGATTTTTAATTTTTCTTTTCTCTTTTTTTTTAATCATTTTTTTCGACCTTTATTTTTTTTATGAGATATTCTATAACTCTTGCTTTCGAGGCAAGACTTAGCCCAAGGACTTCCAAACAACAAATTACGCCCCATGAGCAAGACTTGACACTAGTACATTGTGTCTTGATTTATGAGATGTTTTATAACACTTGTCTTAGCCCAAGGACCTCTCAAAAAATACAAGTTACGCTCTATGGGCAAGAGTTCACACTACTTCATTGTGTCTTAATTTATGAGATACTCTATAACTCTTTCCTTAGAGGCAAGACTTAGCTCAAGGATTTTCAAACAACAAGTTATGTCCCACGAGCAAGACTTGACACTACCTCATTGTGTCTTGATTTATGAGACATTTTATAACTCTTACCTTAGAGACAAAACTTAGCCCAAGGACTTTCAAACAACAAGTTACGCCCCATGGACAAGAGTTGACACTACCACATTGTGCTTGATTTATGAGATGCTCTATAACGCTTGCCTAAGAGGCAAAACTTAGCCCAAGGACTTTCAAATAACAAGTTACCCCCCATGGGCAAGAGTTGACACTACCACATTGTGTCTTGATTTATGCAATGCTCTATAACTCTTGCGTTAGAGGCAAGACTTAGATCAAAGACTTTCAAACAACAAGTTACGCTCCATTGGCAAGAGTTGACACTAGCACATTGTATCTTGATCATGAGATGCTCTATAACGTTTGCCTTAGAGGCAAGACTTAGCCCAAAGGCATCCCAAAAAACAAGTTATGTCCCATGGGCAAGAGTTAACACTACTTCATTGTATCTTAATTTATGAGATGCTCTATAACTCCTGCCTTAGAGGCAAGACTTAGCTCAAGAATTTCCAAACAACAAGTTATGCCCCACGAGCAAAACTTGACACTACTTCATTGTGTCTTGATTTATGAGATATTCTATAACATTTGTCTTAGAGGCAAGACTTGTTCCAAAGGACTTACAACAACAACACAACATACCCAGTGTATTCCCACAACGTGGGCCTTAACATCAAAACATGACCTTAAGTTTACTTTGATTTCAAAGAAAGAAGATCATATTTGCGGATTATCTAACTTTTTGTTTATTAGCAAAAAATAATAGAGGTTAAGAAAAAAGAAAAAAAGAGAAAAGGGAAAAAAAAGATTAAAAAAAAGAAAAAAAGAGAAAAAAAGAGAGAAAAATAGAAAGTTAGAAAAAAAAAAAAGTTGAGAAAAAAAAGGAAAAAGAGGGAAAAAAACGAATAAGAAAAAATAAAGGTTGAGAAAAAAAAGAACAAAAAAAAAGTTAAGAGAAAAAAAAATGAGAAAAAAGAAAAAAATTAAAAAGATAAAAGAAAAGGAAAAATAAAAATTAAAAGTTGAAAGACAAATGAACATGGAGAGTTGTGGTGTAAAGGGGCAAAAATGTATTTGTTCTATACATAAAAAAGAAGAAAGGGTATTTTGTAAAGACTTTTCTTATGGGGGAAAAAAATTGAAGACCACTCACTTTTGAGGACACTCCATGTAATTTCCTGAAATTAGGTAGGTTGGGGTGATTTGTTGCAGAAAATGGTTCTTTTTAATGCCTCAAGGTAAGACTTGTTCTAGTAGTAGAGTACCTTCACTATTAATCGATAGGTTGGAAGTTCGAGCCAGCTGAAGGGAGGGTAGGTGAGCTTCCAAATTTTGGAGTTAGCTCAAATGTGAGGATTGCCACACTTACCAGTCATCCCCCACAACTTTTGTCCATGGATCTTTCACTTGAACTGTGAGGGGAAGCTGGACGACGACGACAACAATATACCCACTATAATTCCACAAGTGGAGTCTGGGAAAGGTAGGATGTACGCAAACCTTACCCCTGCCTTTATGGGATAGAGAGGCTGTTTCTGATAAACTCTCGGCTCAAAAGCGGAGACTGTTGAAACCATGCAAGAATAAAATGTGATTTTCAAGTGCAACTGGAAACTACTGCAGAAATTCCATGAATAAGTTTACATCAACTCCCTTTGGGCTTCTATTTTACAATTGAAGTCATTATGCACATTGTTGGTGCCAAAAGAATTACAGAAAAGAAAAAAGGAATAGGATGTTAATGTCCCTATGACCAGAAAATGGTGAGTAAAATTAACTACAAATGATCAATTAGGCCTTCTGCTCCGTTAATGAAGCTCCTTCAACCTACCTCAACTAATCACAAGTTTTGATGAGCCAAAGCATCAATTGCTAGCATATTGCTTCAGTTCACCGACAAGTTCTTAAGAGCGTTTGGTCGTTTTCCTTTCTGCAAAAGAAAAGCACAACAAACATAAACAACACGTACAGATATTTTTCCTCGTCAGCCGAGCTCAAGTGAAAATGGCCAAGAAAATAACACAATGTGAAAGTTATTTCACAAAACTTAGCATACATGTAGAATTTCACAGGAATGAATGATCATTTTTTTGCAATTAAAAAGAAAGGGATGGCAATTCTGATTTTAGATAAAGAAGGAATGCAAAATCTCCATGGAGTTAAAAGGAACACAAATAAATACATGCGTCTGTTTTAGATTAGAATTGCACATGTACATATACTATATAATTCACAAAAACTGATCACTGTGATCCTTGTTTATCTTTTTCCCCATTTAGCATCCAAATCAATTAAGATTGATCGACTACCTTCACATGAACATAGCAGCAGTAGAAATCTTCAGACACGGTCAATCTTCATGTTCATCTTCAGAATCTGCATAAGGAGAACACAATCAAGGACCACAATTGCAATATAGAAAAAACAGTTTAATCCACTTAATGAGCCATTTGTTTGCTTAATTGCTATGACCAATAACATTTAAATGGGAAGACATTTACAACGTTGATGACTAGTGCAAGGAAAACTCGTTATGAGCCCATAGACAGTGAACAATAGCAGCAATATAAGTTAGTTACTATTGGTAAATACAGGGCCTAGACTAAACATCTCTCAGAAAAATGGGTACTTCTTTTCCTCATTGAATGTTATTGGTAGTATCATCTGCCAGACCAGAAAAAACACAGCCTTGAAATGCATTATGTCAGTGCTTATTAATGATAGTATAAGTTTTTGAAGTTTCCACTTCTATAATTTGCAGATATGGAAATACACAAACATGTATTCTACAATCCCACATCCAATTCAGCTTGTGGAAGCAGTAGAAAAAGTCCAATTCAATTAACTCCATGTTTTTAATCCTAAAAGTTGTTGGCAGTCCTGTAAACATTAATTTAAAATAAACAACAACATACTCAGTGTCATTCCACAAGTGGGGTAGTACGCAACCTTACCCCTACCTCATGGAGGTAGAGAGGTTGTTTCCAAAAGACCCTCGGCTCAAGTAATGCATATCAAAGCAATTAGAAAAGAAAAATACAGAATCAAACAAGACATAACAAATAATAGGGAAAGCATTTCCTTAAGGCTGAGGAATACAATATCACCAGTTCCCAAAAAAAAAAAGAAAAAGGAAAGCATTCAGAGAAAAGGATATAATACTTGGAGTACTTATATTTTAAGTGGATTCTGATTTTTATTGTGTTAGGTTACATAATGAACCTAATTAATTCGTCACATAAGGGATCACCATGAAACATAGTCATGTACTCATGTTAGCCAAACAATACTTAAATGATGCTGGCCTAGATGCTATAGAAGTGATGCAGCTGGACCAGTTCTCCATCAAAAGCCTCTACAGCAAACTGAGAGGTGATATCCCTAGAGTCCCATGGAGGAAATTAACTTGCAACAACTATGGTGCTCCAAAGTGGTTATTCATATTGATCTGGTCATCCAGAATAGGCTATACACCAAGGACAAACTGGTACAATGGGGAATTCTGGACAACCAAACATGTGTTCTTTGTAAGGAAAAGCAGGACACAGCTGAACATCAATTCTTTG
This sequence comes from Jaltomata sinuosa, assembly GCA_003996215.1. Taxonomy (NCBI): domain Eukaryota; kingdom Viridiplantae; phylum Streptophyta; class Magnoliopsida; order Solanales; family Solanaceae; genus Jaltomata; species Jaltomata sinuosa. The sequence continues at coordinate 373,289 of QJPP01000021.1, forward strand.
AATGCAACTTTTCTGATACTATATGGAAGAAGATGATGCAATGGCTGAAGATTCCAAGACCTTTTCTCATAATCTTTATTATTTGTCAATCTTCAACCAGAAAAGTAGGACAAAAGCAACTTTACAACTGCTATATCATCTTTGTTGACGTAAAAACATCATAAATGTCATATTTGGACTCCAAAGTCTGAAAAGAGAGAAGCTGTAGATGTTCTGAGGGTGGAACAGAAAGTATCCACAAGCTAACCTATGACAGCCTTTCTCTTTTGGCGTTGATAGTTTAATAGAGTTTCTCAGCCACCTCACAGATTAGAATAGCAAGGGGTTGGGTTTTGTAAAGCTTCTGATGTACACTTTTGTGCATCATCTTGGTGCAATTCATCAATACAAGTCTCACTTATCACCCCAGGGCTTAGTTCAAGTGGCAAAGCTTGAGGGGCTAGTGATTTAGGTCACAGTTTGCGCCCTGCACCATGCGAACTAAGCCTGGTATTAAGGTGGAGAAGGTCCGAGGGCAGGTACATAAGGGCAGGCCCATTATCCCCAAGTTCCGGAGGCTGCGGTTGGTCCTAAGGGTTGGCCCTGGACGGATTTCTCGGTCATCCAAAGAAAATGGTCTCAGTTATCAAAAAACAAAGAAAAATATTCACTCTTCTGGTTTGAAAATGCAAAGGCATATCATGATGTTCCCCACTGGAATTAATGAATGTGTGTGACACCCCAATTGGCAGGACTAATTGCTGACATGGGACATAAATACATTTCTATCCCTTGACCAATAAGTGAAATGCATGGAAAAGTAACATTTTTCCTTTCCAGACTCTTTCACCATGCAAGCAGCAAAATTAGACTTCAAAAACAGAATTTAATCTATGGCTTCACTTTAGCAACGATTTGCAGTAAAAAATTTACCAAGATGTTCAAGATTAGCATGTGGGTCTTAAACTTACCAGAACGAACGTCGTCACTCAGTTGGCCCCTCGCTTGGATTTGTTTAACAAGCATCCGGTATATCAACACCCACCAATATATATGAAGAACCAGCAAGCAAAATAGAAGAGAATTGAAGACATAGTAATAGATTGGTCCATCCACTTTGTGCTTCTCCTTATCCAGGGATTGGAGAACTTCATAACTGCATTTACAGAAAAATAAAAGAACTTTCACATAAATCACATACACAACCATTTCTCACAAAAAGGGTAACATTAACTAGTAAGTTCATATTTCTGCAAAAACACAAATGAAGTTTTCAAAAGAGAACTGAGCGTTAATATCAATCAATCAACAACTCCTCAATACTGAGCTAGTTGACTATATTAAATCCCCTGAATTAAGAACTGAGCATTAATATACAGCATAATTAGCTCCCAGAACCAATGTGTCTAGGATATGGCATAAAGCAATGCACAGAAAACTGATTTTTTATCAAGTTTCTTTTTTTTTTTTGGGATCAAGGCAATGCAGGGAAAGCTGATTTAAAGCCTAAAGAATTATGTTAGTTTGAACTTCATCATCAACAAACGACAATGCAAATCGTAACATAAAGCAACGATAACCACCTAAGGTGGTGCTTCCACATTTATTTAAGAAGGTTAAATCAAGAAATGAAAGGTTCTACTAAGAAACAGAAAGTAGTTTCTTTGTAAATAGGAAAAGTTAAAGCACCTATGACTCACCTTGTACTCCAAAGAACCCAGAACGGGTAGTATATGAGGCGAAGTATAATCCAGGATAAAACAAAAAGAATAAACGAAAAGCTAGCAAGAGCTTCAGCACCACTGTATTTGGACATCTTTCCAATTTCGAGGAATATATCACTGGCATCATGAAGGGCTAAAACTACTGAACCGACACGTGCAAACCTGCAAAAAAATGAAAACAGAAGGCCAATAATGTTACATGCCCATATCTTATCTTTATGATAGCACAATTTTCATAGCTTTACGTATTGATGACATCATTAAACTCAATTTTTCAGAGCGTAACACATCCCTCAGGATCCTAGAAAATCTTTATTGCTTTCATGATTCTTTTCCACCATAAAAGTCTTCTGAAAAAGAATTTTTTGAACATGAGACATTAAGGCAATTAAAATTCAGCTTCACATGATTGCAAGAGCTTGTCCAAAAGAGTATCAACCTTGTCGGTAGAAGAACAACTTCACTATAAAAAATGAAGGATAATTTCAATAATTGTTTTGACAATTCCTTCTATAAAGAAAATACTTTTGATGTAAATGGAAGTAAATCCATATGTTTCATAAAAAGATAAGAGAATCTCAAACCAAAAAAAGACACTCCACATGTTGCAGAGCTTGAAGCACAGGAAAGGCAGGCTGCGAAGGCGCTAATACGATTGTTCTCGAAGCAAAGGCCCATACAATTAAGTTTTCCAATCGTATACATTAATTGGAATCCCATACGTGCTCTAAATGCTTTTCAGAAATTGGAAAAAGAAGAATGAACGATGTATACAAATTTATGACTCCGTTCTTCCAAAATAGTTGACAAGAGTGTCGGAAGAGTCACACCTATGCTCTGTTATTCCTCCTTTACCTTCTACAGTTCCAGCCAAAAAGGAAGTCTCTCCTTGTCGCAGCATCAAACAAAGTCCACACCTCAGTTTACTCATAGTGCAAAATAAGAGAGTGCAGTAATAATGGTTACACATTTTTTATCGATTTTTTGCATATATAGCACCAAGTCATGTGAGTTTTTTTCTTTTTTGCACATTTCCAGGATGGCTTCCCTCATTGTTAGCCATACAGAAAATCATAATTAGTTCTCTAGGAACCCGCACTAAAGAATAATGAAAATATTATATACATCCTCCTCAATAGTCTTTGATTACTATGTCCTTCCTATTTTTCAGATGTCCTGATCCGTTAATGAAATTCACTTCTTATAGAAACAGAGCCGGATCCAAGATTTGACGTTTATTAGTTCAGGTTTTTAGCCCTTTTAAGTTATTGAATTCTAAATTAAACAAGTGTACATATTAGATGGATTTCTTAAGACAAATACAGGGTTTAGGCCAAAGCTATTGGGTTCAAGCGACCCGTACAGCGAACATTACATCCCCCCCACCCCCACCCCCCCACCCCCACACCCCACACACAGTATAGAAGTAACTCAAGAATGCTTTAGAATTTCCCATTTCCTGATGGTAGAAGGTTTTCTTTGACGCTTCTAAGATCCAATGTACTCCTAATGTTTCTGCCTTGTATACCTGCGAAGGTCATAGTTATTGACACGATATACTGAAAATGGCATGAACCATACTGCGGCAGACCAACTATACTAATCACCTTAATGTTCCTCCTCATCCTTAATTCAGAGAAGCCTGTTAAATGAGCATTCAGCAATCCAACTGAGATAAGCATCACCACTCTACCGATTCCCTGCCTGCAATATCCTCTCATCTAAGAATTTGAAGTTTTGAACAACCACAGAGCATCACCACTATGACACCTTTGTTGTCATGTAGTGCAAACTGCCGCCATTTCATCAATAAATGAAAGAAAGAGATGTTGTCATTATCACCTCTAAGCTACTCAGTATCCAAGTAAGTATTCCGATTTAGTAATCCCTCCCAGCATAGAGCAAGATGCAAAACTTATTTGCTTTTCTGGCTGTTTGTCTTAATCCTTAGATTATTGTTCAAGTATTTTTATTTTTTGTTCATTTTTTTTCTAATAAGAAAACAAATTTATTAATGAGAGAAGAAAGGTAAAAGAAGATTGAGGATAAGAGTCGGAAGGAAAAGTAGGGAAAGATGCTAGGTTACATTGAAACAACTATGTTCCTACCATGTCATTATTTGGTATAATTTGTATAAATATGCACAACATTAACCTATTACTTTACACCACAAGGATCTTGGTTTACATCCACTTCTTTTTATAATCGAGAAATCCCCGAGAGTCAGTGTCATGTGGTTCGAACCTCGATGAATAATGAGTCCATCCCTCTACCCTTCTCAACTTAAACATCAGCCTTTTGATCCGCAACACGGTTCAAATACTTGACACGCGCCTAACCACACATTACATGTCCAAAGCCCCGGGAGCTAGCTTATATCTCCTTTTATCTAGAATTAATCAAAATATGGACAAAGACAAGAGCTAACCCATAATCTGAATTCTAGAAGATCCCCTAAATAAAATAACTCCATGAGAGGCAAGAGAACTTGAACATAATTTTACAAAATCCATTTGCTTTACACGTTCAATATCGCCGTTGAATTTGGGACTTTTCTTCTTTAAATCTGATATGTGAAACTAGTAGCTGGATTATTTTTTACATGCACCTGTTTCCAATAAGAATTTTAAACTAATAACACAGATAAGCCCCCTGCTCCAATCATGTCTGACTCCGAGAAGTTGAATGCCCTCAAGTTGTGTCACTTTGCTAAATATGGACTTATACCAGCAAAATCTCAGCAAATAAAGCGACCATTATTTAAAGCTATAAGCTCACCTCAATAAAAACACACCTGATATTATAGGATAAAACGATAAGAATCGCAGTGGCAACATGATGACTCATTGAAACTCCAAAGTCAGAGCGCCTTGTCTCCCAAAATATTAGCGCAAATATTGAATATGCATAGAACCCGCCGGCATACATATAAAGTGCCTTCAGTTTGGACCTAAATTTACATAAGACAGTCACTCAGATAGGCAGAGACTATGAATCAAAACTATGTAAGCTTAATTAGAAATCATCAGATCTAGATTTTGAATATGTTATGATTTATGGAAAAAGAGGCCATAAGCCAGTAGCTTCTGTCTGCAAGAATCACAAAAAAACAGTTATTCTTGCTTGCAAATGTTACCAATTATGTCTCAATATATTACCAGTCACCGTCCATCCTCAACCCCCACCCTCTCTAATGCAACAGAGAAGAACTACACACAAAGGACACCAATTAAGAACTAAAATAGAACAAGTCTTACTTGTACATCTGGTCAGGCCAGACCTGATCACCAGGCCCTACCCAAAAGTATTTGGTATTTGTAAACCAAGGCTCATTGTAGGTCACCAAAAGTGCAAAAATTTCTGCAGAGAGAAAATATATACATTTCCACGCTGATTCTTTGAATTTTCGTATCTTTTTCCTCCGTTCATCAGTCTCATTTTCTATCACTTCTTGTCCTTTCCCAAATATTAACCTTCTGGCCACTTTCTGCAATATGTACATAGATTCCATGTTGAAAAAGAGATCATCAAGAAGAACAATTCATGTAGAAACTAGAAAGAGGCTGAAAGATTCTACCTATTCTAGGAGCAGCATTGCATTTGATTTTAAGAAAAGAAGTTACAATTGAAGACTATAGAAACTTGAAAGGAGGAAACTTAGAAAAGAACAACGCAAGATCAGTTAACAAAACCCCATCTAAAAACGTTCAAAGGAATAGTAGCTATAAGAATCACCTCACTCAAAAGATCAATTACTAACATAGAGATCATACAACTGACAATTAAATTCATCCACGCCATAATCAGCAAAATTAACAAAACCCCATCTAAAGAAATGAACAAAAGTCCCAATTTCCAGAAGTTTCAAGACTGAGAATCACTTAGAACCAATTGAACAAAAAAGATGCCCAAAAGTTTTAACAGAAAAATACCTCAAAAACAAATCTATCAAGCAAAAATCTGACAGTGGGAAAGAAGACGGCAAACAATGGAAGAACGACAAAATCTTCGTATGATGGGTAGGATTCATGTTCCCAATCAAGAAAAGACCCTTGAAGCACACCCATTTTCTGAATCTCCCCAAAAAAATCAACAGAAACTAAACTATAATCCCATACACTACACATAACTACATAAGCAAAAATTAACACATGAATGTGGGTTCTTCTCCTACTTCGACATTGATTTTTTATTTTTTTTTGACAAACTTGATTGAACCATTTGATGTGTGATCAGAACCTTCAACCAATCAAAATACTTATCCTCATAAATATGAACAGCTTTACTTCTAGGACTAGCAGTTCAAAGGAATAGTAGCTATAAGAAGCACCTCACCCAAAAGACCAATTACTAACATAGAGATCATACAACTGATATCTAAATTCATGCACACCATAATCAGCAAAATAACCAAACCCCATCTCAAACCGCACAAATATTCCATATTTCTAGAAGTTTCAACCAAAAAAATGCACAAAAATCCAAAATTACCAGAAGTTTCAAGACTGAGAATCACTTAGAACCAATTGAACAAAAAAGATACCCAAAAATTTAACAGAAAAGTACTTCAAAAACGAATCTATCAAGCAAAAATCTGACAGTGGGAAAGAAGACGGCAAACAATGGAAGAACGACGAAATCTTCATATGATGGGTAAGATTCATGTTTCCAATCAAGAAAAGTCCCTTGAAGCACACCCATTTTATCAATCTCCACAAAAAGTCCAACAGAAACTAAAGTATACTCCTATACGCTACACATAACTACATACAGGGGCGGAGCTAGCTTGTGGCCAGGGGTTTCATCCGAACCCCCTTCGGCGGAAATTATACTATTTATACATGGTTAAAATTATTTTTTATGTATATATAGTAGATGTTGAACCCCCTCCAGCTAGTTCATGTATTTACTTCTTTCAAGTTGGAACCCCCTCACTGAAAATCCTAGCTCCGCCACTGACTGCATAAGCAAACATTAACACATGAATGTGGATTCTTCTCCTACTTCAAGATTGATTGAACCATTTAATGTGTGATCAGAACCTTCAACCAATCAAAACACTTATCCTCATAAGTATCATTCTAGCAGTTCAAAGGAATAGCTATAAGAATCACCTCACTCAAAAGACCAATTACTAACATAGAGATTATACACCTCACATTTAAATCATCCACACCATAATCATCAAAATTAACAAAACCCCATCTCAAAAACACCCAAAAAATGCAAAAAAAAAATCCCAAATTTCCAGAAGTTTCAACCAAAAAAAATGCACAAAAATCCCAAACTTCCATTGTTTCAAGACTGAGAATAACTTACAACCAACTAAACAGAAAAAATGCCCAAAAATTTAACATAAAATTACCTCAAAAACAAATCTATCAAGCAAAAATCTGACCGTGGGAAAGAAGACAGCAAACAATGGAAGAACAACGAAATCTTCATATGATGGGGCAGATTCATGTTCCCAATCAAGAAAAGTCCCTTCAAGAAAACCCATTTTATCAATTCCCCCCAAAAAATTCAATCTTGGGAAGAAATTATATGTGAAAATCTACGAATGAATCTTTGTATTTCATATGAACTCTCAGAAAAAAAAAACGGTTCTTTGAGTCCGAGTTGAACAGTGGACTTTGGGAAGCTTCGTTTTGCTCGAAAGAATGGATCAAGTGGGTAATAGGTGGGGTCCATGACAGATTTAATTATTTTAAAATAATGGATTATATATATATATATATATAATATATATTGTTTCTATTATTTATTATAGCAAAAGACTTCTTAGAAAAAAATTTATAACCTTAATTAGGTCCATAATAGTGAAATTACGATTGATTCCATTAATCGAACAAAAATTGTTTCTTGTAGAGTTAGCGAACTATATAACAAGTGATTAATTTGCGCGATACGAAGGAGCACTTGAGTCAACTGTTGACACGCGACTTATACAATAGTAACAGAAGGAGACATGTGTAAAATAAAAGTCTGTTTCAATGACTAAATCTAGCAAGAAAATAACAAAAATGGTGTCTTATGTTTGGAGATAAATTCAAAGTAATATTTCTGAGCATTTTTGTTAAAGTGAGGAGCTTTGATCTTCATCAAATATTTAACAAACACTATGCATGCGTTAGATTTGATGAGAACTATGAAACAAATAGAACTCAACGAGAATTCACATATTGGGACGCAGTTTTTGTTATTTTTTATTTTATTTTCTAGAGTTTAGTGTGACTTTTTTTTAGATGCGACTTCTATTATTTTTGGTGTTTGGTGCAATTTCTTGTGTTGCATTTCTAGGATTCAATGGGATTTTTTTGGGCGTTTCTAGTTATATTTTTTCTACCACATTCTTTTATATTTGGCGAAAATAAAAAATGCCCAGTTTTCATAATCTTAAAGAATCAAAATATACATACTTAAGAGACTACTTTGAACACACCCCCAAACATAGTTAACAGACCAACTTTGTCATTTTCTTTATTTAATCAAACTAAATGTTATTTTGAAGCAAAGTAATTTGCAAACAAAGGAAATGTTGTGTAACGTAACAATATGTATTGTATTTTGTTACACACATATAGAATGATACACTTTTGATGTTTAATTTGGCTATTTTCTTTTTTTATTAAGTATCAGTAGTATTCTTTTTATAATTATGATGATTCCATATGAAAGTTATATAAAAGGCTGTCAAGGATCATTAAGCAATCATGATCAATGGTTATAAAAGATGTTCTTATAGTCATAGTGGCTTCCCATGACTATGCAACTAACCAAAAAATGTACCAACAACTAGAATTAAATATAAAGCCATGAGTACATGTGCCTTCTTGTTAACAAGATAGCATGTGAGTCTTTTTTTTTTGTGTGTGTAGACTCATATGATGTCATGTGCATATTGAATTAATATATATGGTTCATGTCTTAATCAACCACGTCTTAAAGTTTCTTGGATCATCGTCATTTAATTTGTGTTCGCTTTCTAATTTTCTTTTTATTCATGTATTTATTTTGGATATATAATGAATAAAGATAGTTTTGACAAAGTCTAAAATTTTATATAGTCAAAGTTTTTATGCACATGATTGAAGTTTAGTCATTTTTTATGGGAAAAGACATCAAATACATCTTAAACTTGTCCCAAAAAATCGATATCATACTCAAACTAATTTGACGACCTATTACACCCTTAACTTTGTTCAAAGTGAAATTAATACCCCTTTCTAAGACAATCCCAGATATTATGTAAAGTGATGTTATACACGCGCTTTAACATGTGTATAATATCAATTTAGTTTTTTTTCCTTTTTCGCTCAATATTTCTTCTTTATATTTTTCTAAACACTTTTCTTTTTCTTCCTGGGTTCTTCCTCTTCGGCCATAACAAATTTCTCTTCTTAAAACTCCTTCTCCATCATTGCTTAATTGAAGGAGAAAGACAAATTTGAAGAGGGAAACAAAGAACAGTAAGACATCTATGGAGTGTAGAAGTTGGCAGCGGCGGAACGTCGATAGGCTGCGATGACGCCATTGTTGCTGGTGAGGCAAATCAAAATTTTCAGATCTGAAAATCAGCAAAATTCTTCGAAAATCTTGATAATTAAGGATGAAAATCAAGCATTTCATTAGTATTCTTTGTGTGTATAAAAAAATAAGTATGTTATTGATGGGTTGGACTGAAATGACATTGTGGTGGTCGTACGTGGTATGCTTGCGAAAATAGAGCTGATAAAGAGAGAGTAATCATCTTCTCCAATGAATTTTTGATTTTTCGCATAGATATCACAAGGTTTTTCGATCGTTGTTTTTCTCAGTGATTTCTTTTCTTTCTTAAAATTATGAACTTTTCGATGAAAGTCATCATCTTTTTTCACTCTTTTCAATTTGTTCCTTAAAATTTCTCTTTCAAAATTTTATGGGAGAGGCTGGAGATGCTTCCATAGAAGATGCTTCAATGGGGGAATTGAAAAGAATCTCTGAGGAAGAAAAACCAGAAAATGAACAAGGTGGGATCCACAAATAAAAAGTATAAATAAAAAAGAGAATTACACAATTAATGTATTAAAAATTATTATATATTAAAAAAATATTAAGAATACTTAATTATATAATGGCCAATAAAATAGTGCCACGTGTGTAATTTTATTATTCTAAGATTTTTTTTCTTCTTCTCACGCACTTAAGGAAAGTGAATACACTTTCTCTGCCATGTCACCTTCTAAGGTGAAAATAATATTACATTGAACAAGGTTAGAGGTGTAATAGGTTGTCAAATTAGTTTGAGTGTGATATCGATTTTTCAGGACAAGTTTAGGGTGCATTTGATGTCTTTTCCTCATTTTTTTTTTATCTAAACTTCAACCATACATAGCTGAAGTTTAGTCATTTTTGTCTGACTTCAACCATTTCAACTTGAAGTTCATACATATAAGGTTGAAGTTCAAGCAAAAATGATTGAACTTCAGCTATATGTGATTGAAAATCCAACCATTTTCGCCTGAAATTTAAGCAGAAATTCATGAATTTCACTCGTATGTAACTTTAGCCTCTGTGTTTGACTATTTGAAGTTGAGTTTTATCAAACCTAAATCCAGACGGTGTCTGAAGTGCTATATGTGCAAAAAAAATTAAAAAGAAGGATATAAATGACGATATCAAAATACGCTTGGCCCGTGAAATTTTTACCATAATTGGGCTAGTGATTCCGGCCCAAAGTTGTTGTCTAGGAGTAATGCAGATCTTCTTTACCACTTGGGCCTTCCAAACTTAGCCCATGCTCATTTGGACTTTCCCTAGTTTGAAATAGAGGTAACTTTCATAAAACTCACATCTTTAGAATCTCATTACTCTTTATGACACTAGTTTACCTAATCACATTTTTTACCACTTTTCACACTTCGAATACATGCATATTTCAAGCTGATTGTATGTATCTCAGATACATGGACAACTAATTATGGAAATTTTAATTAATCAAATCTCTTAATATAAGGCGGAAATCAAGGCATGTATATATGTTCAATTAATTTATTAATTTATTACTTTTTTAAAATAATAAATTCATTAATTTTATTAATATAAGACGGAATATGTATATCTTGATTATGTAATTTGATTACTTTTCATCTAATGTATCATTTTATATGTATCTAGTATTAATTTTATGTATATTTTAATATGTATCAATTATTAATTTCATGTATATGTATTTATGTATCTAGTATAAATTTCATGTATTTATTTGTATGTATCTAATATTAATTTCATATATATGTTTATATGTATTTAGTATTAATTTGATGTATCCAGTACCAATTTCATACATTATATCCAAAATTGAAAATACAGAGCATTAATTTGATGTATCCAATACAATAATGAATTGATGTATCCAATACTAACTTCATACATTATATCCAAAATACATGTATTTATAATCAACTCAATCTAGTGTATCCAGTATTAATTTGATGTATTCAATATAAATTTCATATAGTGAATCTAAAATACATGTGTCTAGTATCAAGTTGCCCTAGTAAAACTTTCGATGCATATATTTGTAAATAGATACATGCTTAAAAGAAGAAGAAGAAGAAGAAAAAACACAAATCTGACAGAGATACATTCGTAGGTACATGAACAAACACTAAGTTTCATATTCAATATAAATTAGTAGACTATGATACATGGGTACGCAGCAAGAAAATCACAAAAAAAATGTAAACTCCAGCCAGATCTGGAAATAGGCACAGAGGAGATGGAGTTTTTCGACCAAATCTGGTCATTTTCTTCCAGATCTCAGAGTTGCCTTCTTCCTCCACATGACTCGTGGCAGTGGTAGTTGTAGCGGTGGCTAGGGTTTGACGATATATGAAGGCCCTTCGTTGGCATTAATGGAGTTTTCAAAGCTATGCAGCCAAAAATAAAAGATTTTAGAAATTGGGTTTGAAATTTATGAATTTCAGTTGCAAAATTGGAATTGAAAACTTGAATATACTATAGATACATGGATAATGGTTCAATCATCAACAAAACTCAATAATTTTAAGCAAATAACCGTCAAAATCTGCTATTAATGGTGGAAATTGTTTTGTTTAAGATGATGAAAGAGAAACAATGAGAATTTTTTTTTACCTGAACTATGAAGAATTATGTTTGAACTATGGCAGTTGCCGTGATTGTAGGCACCAAATCTGGAAAAATGGACAAGGGAGGTTTGCTGATGTATCTTGGGGATGAAGGGTTTTTTTGGATAAATTATTGTAAAAAGTGTAATTAAAATAAAGTAGTGGGTTATTTAGTAGATATGGTAGGTAGATATGTTTATTTAGGTAGTTTTTCCTTGAAATAGTGGACTTTACAATTTATACCCAAAAAAAAAAATTGTGTGGAAATTCATCATGATGAATTCCAAATCAATAAAAACTTATTTGTATCGGGTGTTTCACCAAATTATATTAACTTATTATGGTTAAATGAAATAAAAAAATAAATCAATTAATCATATATATATATTTTGATTTCTCATTCAGTGTCTGATACCCGCAATGAAGCCCAACCAACTCAAGTTCACGCAAGGTAGGGCTCATTTGGGAGTGACGCTCTCTGCCATGAAACTAACATAAGTATATATACAAATACATATTATGCATATACTAATTTTATTTATTTAAACACTTGATACGGACAATTTTTTACAATCCAAACTTAATTCTTATCCATTTTTTCTTCTTGAAAATTACTAATCCAAACTTCCTAGTTTGCACACACAACTAATCGAAGAAACTTTTAAAAGTTTCAAATTAAAATTAAAGAGAATTAAGTAGGCTTTGTTTTTCTCAAATTTGTTTTGAAAATGTTTTTCTCGAACTGATGATTTTATCAGAAATAACTATTCTACTTTACTCAAGATACGAGTAAGGTTTGAATACACCCTACCCTATCTAAATCTCATTTATGGATCACAATGAGTATTTTAGTAGGAGTGCCTTTTTTTTTTTAATGTTTGGCAGGGAAATGTTACATTCTTCTGAGGGAGGAGTATTTTCAATGCAAAACAATTGGCAGTGTGTAGTCATAATATCATAGCACATGTAAATTAAATGTGTTATGTGGTCTATTCAGTGAGAGTATGTTCTTCTTAATTACCAAAATATCATTGTAGTACCACAAAGGTTTACCAAAATACCCTTGGTAGTACCACCAAGGTTTCACTTATTATATAGTAGAATAATATATAATATATAATAAAAATATATGTTTATACACTATTTATACAATATCAATATATATTACATATACATTACATAATTATCTATACAATATCGATACACGTTTAAATATCATTTATACAATATCGATACATGTTTATACACCATTTTTACAATATTGATGCATGTTTATACACTATTTATACAATTTTGATAAATTATATAACTTTTATACACAATCGATACATTATATATACATGCGGCTATTTTTTTTGTAATTTTTTTTTGTGGTTAGTTCATTTTTGAGCTATTTTTTTTTGTAAAGAAAACTTGGCTATATTTATTGTAAACTAATTACTTTATTGTACATATTTGAAATTATCCCTTTTTTTTATTACCATCAAATTATTAAAAAAAGAATTGGAACTTTTTCCTCTACATATTTCAATGTTTTTTTTCAACAATAAAGAAATTAAGCCATAAAATTAACTACATCATTAAAATAATTAACATTGATATAGTTCAAAAATAATTTGGATGTTGCACAATTTTATTGTATGAAAATCACTATCAAATCATGAGATTTAGGAACTTCACTACTCAATAATTAGATATGAAGATGATATAAACTAATGGAGGGTTATGCAAGCAAGAGATCATCTTTAATTAGTTTGTGTATAATAATAGGTTTTAAGCTTTGAGATTATTAATTATTAATTATTAATTATTAATTTGAAGAATTTATCATAAATATTTGATGCTTGGATACTATAGGTAGATATATGTGTTATCATTTATGTGAGAGCGATAGTCGCATAACTATAAAGACGTGTGGAGAACAAAAACATTAATCCCAATTTAGTTTGTATAATTAGGTTTTAAGCTTTCAAAATAGTGATATTACATGTAATTTGAAGAATTTATTATGAATATTTGATACTTGGATACTATAGGTAGATGATATGCGTGATCTCACGAAGGGAGTGAGAAGATATTCCAATGGGCCCCCTTTCGAGAAAAAGGAAAGTCAACTAGCACCTTTTTAAAGCGCCTGTCGAGCCGGGCCGGGTCTCGATTCAGAAAGATGAAGGGCCCAAAAGTCTAAATAGGGAGTGAAAAATTCCCCATCTCATTGGGGGCGGAAAACGAATCGACATCTCATCTGCATAAGAGCGACAATTTTATGATTATAAAGACGCGCGTACCGAGAACCACTACAATTCTGATTTAGTTTGTACAATTAGGTTTTAGATATCTAAAATAGCGACATTACATAAAATTTTGAAGAAATTATTATGAATATTTGATGTTTGGATATACTATCGGTAGATATGTGTTATCATCATCTATATAAGGGTGACAGTTACATGGTTATAATGACGTGAGACAAACAAAAACAATCACGAATTAGTGAATATATATAATTAGGTTTTAGGATTACAAATTAAATAGCAACATGACCACATGTTGAGATCTAGAGTATTAACCATTAATTTGAAGAGTTTATCGTGAATATTTGACACTTATACTATAGGTATACACAATCACCTATATAGGAGCTACATTTGCATGACTATATAATTAGGTTTTAGGCTTGGAAATTAAATAGCAACACTACATTTTGAGATTAGTAATCATTAATTTTAAAAAAAATATTTTCAATATTTAATGTGTGGATATAGTATCGCTAGATATGTGTTATCATTATAGGAGCAACAATTGTGTGATTATATAAAGACGTGTTAAACAAAAATAATTATGAATTAATTAGTTTATATAATTAGGTTTTAAGATTTACAAATTAAATAGCAACACTACATGTTGAGAATACTATTCATTAATTTGAAAATAAATTATAAATGTTTGATGCATGTATATACTATAAATAGATGTACACATTATCATCATAGGAGCAATAGTTGCATAATTAATCATATAAAGACGTGTGGAACAAAAATAATTATGAATTAATTAATTTGCATAATTAGGTTTTAAGTTTAACAAATTAAATATCAACACTACATGTTGATATTATTAATATTAATCTGAAAAAAAATATTATGAATATTTACTGTATCATCATAGGAGCAACAATTGCATGATTATATAAAGACGTGTGGAACAAAAGCAATTACGAACTAATTAGTTTGTATAATTAGGTTTAAGTTTTACAAATTAAATATCAACACTACATGTTGAGATTAACATGGACAACTATGATTAATAATATTAATAATTAATTTGGCTATATGATTGATATATATATTTATGAGTAGAATTAATGTTTCACCACAAAAGAAAGCAAACTCATGGACTTGATTTTTTTCTTAAAATATCCATTTTCTTGATTGACAACTTTTGATGGAACAAGCAAATTAGACTTGTCCAATGTAAGAAAATAGATTTAATAATTGGAGCTATTAGGTCCTTGAATAACATGTCATGTTTAAGCTTATACCCCATATCCTTCAATCAAATCAAAATAATGACTTAATTATAATCTCAAATTATTTTAGAGAGACCGTTCTAAAATAGATGTCACGTTTCGCTCCAATTTTCAAAGCTAAGTTAGATTAGATTAATTTAATATTTTAAAATTAAAATTTAGATATTCAAAAACTATACGAAAAGTACTATAAATTGCATTTTTTTCTCATATCAATGTGATGAGAAAATACACCTTAAAATGTTGATCAAAATTTATATTATTTGACTATCAAAAAGAAATTGTGACAAATATTTTGAAACGAAAGGAGTATAATGTTATGACAGATTAAATCACATATGCATATACTATAAAATTCTTTTCTATTTGTCAGTGTATATATAATTTGAATGCAATGAATATTTGTGTTTGGCAAATGTATACATGATATTTAGGGGTCATTTTAGTTATGCGATAAAAAAATAGTACTATCTTATCTCTTGTTAATTTGATTACTAATCCTGAAATAAGTAATATCAAAATTGGTAATTAGTATCAAGATAAATTATTCCTGCCAGATCGTGGAATAATAATGCCAAAATTAGTTACTCCGAAATAAAATAATAAAAATGACAAAAAACACCCCTAAGATCCCTCAAATTCTTTTCTACTAAATAAAGTGATGGATATTTTTGTAACAAATATTTTTTTTTTAGGAATTATACAATATATATTATTTTTATTAACACGTAGGTCCTTTTAGTAGGAGTTGAAGTGAAGGAAAATTCTAAGGGATCATTTTTGTCCCAAGAAAGAAAATATAACGACCCTTTATGAGTAAGGTTAATCGAAGGCCGGGGAAAGTTTATTGGCAAGAGGGAACCATTTCTCACCCAGGCGCCTATAGTCAGAAGCCCTTATAGAAAGTGCTAGCTCTATTTATCCTATTGAAATTGGAGCAAGAGTGGAATGGAAGAAAGAAAGCATCTCGCTTTTCGTTCATTTTCGCCACGAAAACATAGCCGCCATAATAAGAAGCAGGCGAAGCAGCTAGAAGTACTCGCTTCACGCCCTCCTTTAGCTCAATAATGAAAGTTAGGGTCGATCGGAAGAGGCCTTACCTCTTAGATGACCCAAGCAAGTTATTAAGCTATTGGATGGATCCTCCAATCTGATATAAATTTGTGCATTGCTAATGATAAAGAGAAATTTTCGTAAATAGCGTTATTTGTACTCACATTTATGAAAAATAATGAGATTTCACTTAATTACAAAATATGTATATTTTAATTTCAAAACGTAGCAAAATATACTATATTCACACATAACAATAGTGAAATACATTATACCCGCACACTTAATAAGTATATTCGCGCGTATACAATATCTCTATCTAATTGTATCAACATACTTAATAAGTGTATCCGCGTGTATCTACTATAAAACCTCAAACTATCACTATTATGTAATTTTTTTAAACTACCACTATTTCAAGTAAACATAGGACCTTAGTTTGCTGTATCACATAATTTATCCTTTTTTTTTTAATTGCGGGGATGGATAGGATTCACGTAACCCGTATTTGTTTTCATTCTGAACGAGAGGTCTCAATTTTCGAATCGTGAGAATGAAAAAAAAAGTCCTAGTATGAGCACGCCTGCCCTTAAATGGGCCTTACATGCCGCCGATCTAATTTAGTCAGGACACCGAAACGAGTACCGAATACCTGGTGAAAAAAAAAAACCTAAATGGTCATCCACTCCCCTCCACCACCCAAGAACCAAAAAAAAAAGGTAATTTAAAAATAAAAGAAGTAACTTACCCATGTTCTAATTCATCTTACCATGTTCAATTCCAACACTTAGTGTATCAAAATGAAAGAATACTTAAAAACAAACAGACTGGCCATGGCTCTTTGCTCTTTGTATGGCCATTCCATTGGTTGGTGACTTCTGATAAGGAATATTTCTATTTTAGTGAAATAAAAAGCCAGAATGATGGAACTTATGAATGAATGATTAAACCTAATAATGCCATTAAAATGCATGAACCTCATCTGTCACATTGAGGAATAGAATTTTAAAGCTTCATATCCAACTAAAAAAGAACAAATTGTTTTTGATGACTATGGTGTCCGAGTCAACTTGCGCGCACTTCATCTAGTTCCACAGTATATCTGTTACCTCTCATCAGCACAGGCACCTGAGTAATTTTGTCCATCAAAGCTTGGACATGAACAAATGGGAAGGAATCACCGCTTGACCATAGATTTTGAATTTGAAACTTCAAATTTTGAGTTTTTGAAGTTGTGTTTGAACATGCATTTTCTTGAAATTTTGTGAGTGAAAGTCCCAAAAATCCAAAAATGGCCAAACGCTAGCTTAGTGTTTTTGCCTCCACTAGAATTTGAACGCAAAATCTCATGGTTCTCAGTCCACTTCATTGACCACTATGTCACATCCTTGGTGCACTAAAAGAACAATTATTGCAAGCCATAAAGATGAGAACACTTGATTCTAATTATATTAATTATATATACTCTTACTTGGCCAATGAAACTAAAAGCCAACCAAAACTTATTTAGAACACTATACTGCCAGATCACTAAGTGCTTTATAAACATCACATTATCTGTCATTTGAGCTGTTTAAGAGAGTTTCCTAATTAACCAAATGGAGTATTTAAGAATATGAACATGAATAGGAAATTTGGTGATGTGTAAAAATGGCTTCCACAGAAAAATGATGACACACATGCATATGATTGCAATCCAAAAGAGCATCAATGTTCTTGCACATGAGGCCTATATTTCCATAATTTTAGTGTTGAAAACACATGATGGAAGAAAACAAGCTGTTGAATCAAATCCCCAGCTAAGGAAATGTTGTCCCATTATTTTAAATAACTTCCAAGAATTAGCCCCCACCACCCCATATGGAGCCCAGAAAGTGAGGGAATTTTTTTTCAAGATTCTATCAAAAAAAGATAGCCACACTATATATAGACCTGGAAAACATGCAAAGTGACATCTGCTGTCTAATCTCAATAGATAATAAGCCAAAAACAAGAATATAAAGTGGGGGAAGACTCATTAAGATACTACCAAGAGGAAGATAAGAAAGAAAGAAATAAACAATCAGAGCAAAGTTCACCCTTTTCTTGAATGGTCAGACTAATTCCACAAACAACTCAAGTAGCCCATCATGATATAAATAGCAAAAGATGAAAGACAGAGATGAGTAAAGTTTAAAAAAAACCCAGAACTTTTTGGTCCCATTCACAAAGAAACTGTAATCACATAGCTGACTCATTTGCTAATGTCAAAAGTCCAACTTTTTTTGAGATAATGGTCAAAAACACACATGAAGTATCACTTTTTTGCGAGTTTCCTACCTGAATTATCACCAACTATTTACCAAAACACGCCTCGAAATTAATGAGTCAGCTGCCATGTGGATGAAATTTTATGGGCAAATAAGTTGTCACATGCCTTTTGGCCTTTGTATTCAAACACTTGGTCTAGTCAGCTTCGAGGTGTGTTTTGATAAATAGTTGGTGATAGTTTAGATAGGAAACACAACACATGATAGTTCAGATATGAAACTCGCAAAAAAGTGATACTTCAGGTGTTTTTTTTACCATTCTCTCATTTTTTTTAAGAAAGTTTACTGTGAGTTTCATGTTTTACCTCAAAGTACAAAAAAGACAAATGCCTGCTTTATGAGGTGAAAGATAAGAGCAGAGGAAAGACAAACCAGAAGTACAAAAAAAAATTTAACTGTTGGGAGTTTTACATTATACTAAATTTTTTTAACCTCATACAAGAATCCAAAAGACAGTTGGATTCAGTGCATATATCTCACATGAAAGCTTGATCTTGGTGGATGAGACAGGTAAAGAATTTAAAGGTTCTTATAGCTAAAGAGTACAGTGATTGGGCCTTTTCTATCTATTCAAGAACATTGGGGTTACACATACTTACCTATTTCTGGTGTGGGGCACCCTCCTTGTATTGCCATTTCAAAAGCTGCTTCTCTATTTATGAGATAGACACTGTGAGTAAAGAGGATGATATTTCAGGTGTGACAGATAAGTATAACAAGTGAAATAAAGAAAGAAGAGAATCCTACAACCTCACTGTCTTTTGCTATTGTGCTGCAGCAATAATCATGATAAAAGCATGCATGGAGAATATAAGTAAAGGTTAGTCTTTTTTCTTCTTCTTCCTTTCTTTGAATGCCTTTCAGTTTCCAGTGAGGGTAATGGAGTATCCTAAACACCCTGGAGGAACAGAAGAATGCAACAGCAATGAGTCTGGTTGGACGATGTATATCGGTTCGCCTTACCGTGACTATAATCAGGGAGACGACGACGATGATGATGAAGGAACTCTAATAAAGGGATACAAGAATGCTGATGATCATGTTGAAGATGGTGGTAGCGACGACTCCATGACTTCGGATGCTTCGTCTGGTCCAAGTCATCAAGGAGTACTATGCACAAACATAGAGCAAAGTTATGGGAAGCATGAATTCAAGCATGCAGAAAAGGACACCAGGAAGTTCTCAAGCAAGGAACAACAAAAACAGGCAAAGAAGAAATTGTCTGATAAGAATACAAAAGCAGCAAAAGAAGATTCAGGCCATAAAACAAAGAGTGGCAAAGGTTATGGTTATTGCAGATCAACAACAAGGGGAAAGCATGTGAATTAAGAGCCAAACCGAGACGCCACAATCACTGTACATCCTTCTGCTTTGTTTCTTCACCCTCAGCCATTGGTCCATTTCTGATATCAGATTTAGATTAAAATCTTGAAGGGAGTATTTCACTTTTTTCACTTTCGTAACAATGGTGAAAGAAGAGATCCTGTAAAAGATTAGGCAAACCTATTCAGCTCATGAACAACAAATGTAATGCATCATATATCCTATAAGGTCAAGATTTAAGAGTCTGTAATCCATGAGGTAAATTCGCATATCTTCTAATGTTAAGTTTTCATCTCTTCCTTCTCAACCGATAAATCTCCTCAATCAGGCCACCCCTGTGATGACTACTGGAATTCCAATAAAAGAAGCAGAAAATTGTGGAAGATTCTTATAATCTTTCACTTATATTTTTGTTCAAATAAGAGTTAATTTCTTGCTTGTTATTAGATATCCTAAGCTGGTTGTCGAGCTGCTTCAACCCTATTGGTAGGAGAACTTACCTCATAAGAAGAACTGCTACGTAAATGTAGCAAGAAAAGTAAATTATGTCTACAGAGAATCGAAGAAAGGGAAGGGATGAGTTCAAGTGGTCTGATCTCTGAAAACACCACCAAATATAGCAGATAAAATCTAAACTCTCAAAATACCACAAAAAATAGCAGATAAAATCTAAGTCTAATAAAAAGAGCTAATAATAAAGAACTTTGACTATTTCCAGGTACAGACATAGGTAAAAAGAGTAGTTAACATTGTCCTAGTCATATTAAGTCCAAACTAGTTCAAAAGGGAAGCAGTCTCAAAAGATTAATGTCGTTTAAGAATGTTAGTCTTCTTCCTATAAAAAATTATACCATAACACGGGGCAAGGAAAACCCAGAAGTCCACTAGTTTTAATGAAATATGAAAAAAGAAGGCACCTTAACAACCACACCCTACAACCCCCAAAACAAAAAAGGCAAATTTACTTTTAACTGATTTTTCTTTTCCCTCATTCAATCCTATTTGGGGCACATTCTTTTTTGTTTCCCCAGGATCAGTGGCACACAATTTGAAATTTGGTGGAGAATGGGCCCGTCCCTCTGCCCTTATCCACCTAAATACCAGGCTTTTGTCCACGGCAAGATTTGAATCCGTGACTCGCACCTAACCCATCCATTTGGGCACTTTCAATATCTTTTTAATAAGGGTGGTATTCAAGCTACCTTGCACGCACCTCAACTTTTCCTACGGGTACCTGCTACCTCCCACCAACATAGGTATCGACTAACATACTTACCAAGGCTTAGGCCGACGGGAAGAAATCATCTAGCTTTATTGTCTCTGCAAGGATTTGAACCCTAGTCTCCACCCACTTTATTGACCGCTAAACCACATCCTTGGGTGCACATTCATAATTTGATTGCATTCCTTATATTTGTCAAATACATATGAGCTGCAGAACAAATCATGTTTAAAATTCAAAACTGTTCAGGATGGTTACAGCAGTACTTCAGCAACTGGAAAGTTCTCAAAATGCTGTATTTAATTAAAGCAGGATTCTTTGCAGTTTCATACGCATTAAACTAGGAAATCGTTTATGCATAGAAGCAAAACCTCACGTTCAGGATCTCACAACATAGTGAAAATGACATCTTGTTTCGTTACTTTTAATGAGGCTATACGATAGAAGTAGCAAAATGATACAGCTAAAACTTTGATGGAGAAACCAGCCATGTGGAAAAGACATGCAGAATTGACAATTCAAACATCTGTCGCAAGCTTGCTACATCCTGAGTTCGGGCTATGTGCACCATCTACAAACAGACAACCCAAGACGATATTAAGACAGCCACGTTTCGTGTTGCATGATTTGAAGGTGTAAAAATGAGTTGTCTATATCAATAGCTAGCAAAGTGACTGAGGCAGAGCCAAATTTACAGTGACTCAATCAGATATAAGAAACTAACAAACAGATGAATTTTCTATCAGTGTAGAAAGTAATGGATATTAAAACGAGAAATGTATAAGCTCCATGGATACTGTTGGATAATGACAGTGATAAAGATACAGAGGCATGGACAAACAAGTCTCAGTAAGGCCAGCTGCTTACTGAAAATTTGCTCATGAGAAAATTAGACGCAGAATTTTCCACATCTGCAACCAAGTTTTACATGTGACGGAAAAGAGAGATTGAATGCCACTAAATAGTCATAATTAAGTAAAACTAATGGGAAAAAGGAGCTGAATGGCAACAATATACATAAGGGAGGAAGATACTTTTTTGATCGACAAAGTTTGCGAGTGTGTGTCCTGGATGGAACTTGATGATTAACTCCAGTTCCTAGAAAACACACTGATGGGGGCCTCAGATTGACATGCTTAGAAAATGCAGCAACTTTGGCATGAAGATAGTAATAGGTAGGGAGTATATATATTCCTTACTGGACTTGCCAACAAAGGTTAAGGGAATTAGAGTCATTTGCTTGATTCAAACTGCAGAAAACACATTGATAACAAGGGTCTCACCCTAACTTGCTCCGTAGCTAGCAACTCAACTTGGCTTCAACAGACAAGTTGAAAGAGGTTAACTTTTTTTTTGTTTGATAAGAAAAGAGATTAAAATTGATCAGTCCAAAAGTTCATAGCAGATATCCAATCATCCCTAGATAATGAGGAGACTTCCCTGTTCATGTAATCTGATATTATACAGGAAAAATTCCAGAACTCTTCTTGCATCCAGTGGTTATTCAGTATACTAGCACAGATATTTCAAAGGCATAATACATAAATGTGCCCTTTAACTTGACTTCAACTTGTATCTATGCCCTCCAACTTTGGATGTGCACAAGTAGAACTTAAGCTTGTATAAAGTTGAACAAGTAGACACATGTATCCTATGTGGCCAATTCGTGTCCTACATGGCGTCCTACGTGTATTATGCCACATAGGACGCGTATCTCTATTTGTTCAACTTTATACAAGTCTAAGTGCCTACTTGTGCACATCAAAAGTTGGAGGTCATAGATGTGAGCTGAGGCCAAGTTAAAGGGCACATTTATGTATTATGCCTATTTCAAATGAATCAGACAATATCGTGTAAAACATCTGAACAATGTAGAGCGAATAAAGAAGATAAATGCATTAAATGGTCAAGGAAAATGAGAATGCAAATCACCATAGAGCAAAACAAATGGCTGACGAAGATCTTAAAAGGCTCATCTAAAACAAGGAATAATACATTCTTTCATTGTACGACAGGTTTGAATAACCTGGAAGACATAATATGAGAGAAAAGCCGCCAAGGCCTATAGGTACAAATAGGCTCCAAAACAAACATAAAAACTTCAATACTTGAGAGACCAGATGATACCACGGGATCTAACTTCCCAGATTCAGAGACAACATGAACTTTATTCAATTAGGTGAATGACAAGAATGTAACCAGCAGAACTCAGATCTTCGACTGTTTGGCAATCTTGAACCACTCAGTATGAAATGACCCGGACATATCAGTCCTCTCATAAGTATGAGCACCAAAGTAATCCCTTTGAGCTTGGACTAAATTTGCAGGAAGCCTTTCCCTCCTGTACGAGTCGAAGTAGGCAAGACTTGAAGACATGCCAGGTGTGCTAATACCCGAGTTTATAGCTAGGCAGACCACTCTTCGCCAGGCAGACTGACGTTCAACTACCTCCTTTGCGAACTCTTCATCCACAAGCAAGTTAGCGAGATCTGGGTTTCTGTCATAAGCTTGCTTAATACGATCCAAAAATATAGCACGGATAATGCAACCACCTTTCCAAATCCTAGCAAGCTCCCCTAGTTTCAAGCCCCATCCCTTCTCAGCACTTTTTGCCCTTATCAAATTCATTCCCTGAGCATAACTACATATTTTTGAAGCATAGAGTGCTTTTCTGACATCGTCAATCAATTGCTTCTTATCCACAGACTGTTCAACGAGGATGTCGCTGACCCCACAAGATTTGAAAACTTTGGCTGCTTGCACCCTTTCATCCTTCAATCCACTAAGGAATCTTGAATCTAAGGACGAGGCTATTGTAGGAGCAGCAACTGACAGTTCAGCAGCTTGCTGAACAGTCCATTTACCAGTACCTTTCATTCCAGTCTTGTCTAAAACCTTGTCTACCAAATATCCATCTGCTTTGTCATCCTTGATTCCAAATATATCAGCTGTAATTTCAATCAAGAAGCTCAGAAGCTCCCCTTTGTTCCATTCTGAGAAGGCTTGATGCAATTCATCATTAGAGAGCTTCCCAACAGATTTCAGAACGTCATAAGCCTCTGCAATCAGCTGCATATCACCATATTCAATTCCATTGTGAACCATTTTAACAAAATTTCCAGAACCACCTTTACCAATGTATGTAACACAAGGTCCACTATCAGGAACTTGAGCAGCGACCTTTAGTAAGATATCTTCTATGTACTTGTAGGATTCAAAAGAGCCTCCAGGCATCAGTGACGGTCCATTTCGAGCACCCTCTTCACCACCTGAAACTCCCATCCCTAGATAAAGAAGACCTAACTCAGCCATTTCTTTCTCTCTCCTCTCCGTGTTCTCATACCATTCGTTGCCACCATCAATGATACAGTCTCCTTTCTCCATGTAAGAAGATAGGGTTTTGATGGTCTGGTCAACTGGTGCTCCAGCCTTGACAAGAATGATTATGACGCGAGGCTTTTGGATAGAGAGGACAAAGGACTCGGGGTCATGAAAGCCATAGAGAGGAAGATCTCCTTCCTTTTTAGCTCGCTCAACAGTCTCATCGACTTTTGAAGTGGTTCGGTTGTAAACAGATATTGGAAATCCTTTCTCAGCAATATTAAGAGCAAGATTTTGGCCCATAACAGCAAGGCCAGCGAGACCAATTCTTGTTGGGGTAGTAGCCATGGTGTATACCTGTTACCAGAGGATGGAGAATTAATCCTTGGGATGAAACTGAAAGCATAAAAAGTACAAGCAGCAATAGACTATAGCAACAACGAGAACAAATAATTAGAACACATTTTGAGAGGACATTTCTGCCAGCATCCACTCTCATTATCACTTCCCATATGGGTTATTTGTTCTATGATTAAGCTAATAAAAGAACCAAAAATCATGATTCCTACTGTATTTCCCTCAGTCACGTCATGAGTTTAAACCACAAGTTGATTTCAATTCAGTAAAAGTTACTCAAGAAAGGGAACAATTTGACTATTCGAAGTCTTGTAAAGACGCACCACAAGTGAGAAAGACCAATGGTTAGACATAGATTCAACTATATTTTCTGTCAAACCAATAACAGGGAAGTGGTTATTCAGATGGATTAAGCTGAAAGGGTACAGAAACAATTTATAAAACCAATCCACAGAAGCAAAAGCGAAAAAATTGTTTCCAAATTGCTTTACTGAACTGCAGGAAGGAATAACAGAATCTGACGACAGAGCAATACGAGAATGTGCCAAGAAAAGAACAACTATTGTAAACTAACGAAACAAATACATCCTAGATCAGATCTGGATGAAACATAAAAAGAAAAAGTTCCAAAATTTTGGCAAAAAAGCACAAAAAAGAAAGCTACACAGAAAAGAGAAAAAACAAAGAAACAAACTTTTAAGAATTTTAACTAAGTGATCCAAGAATTCAGAAACTCAGGTACCATAAAATCCTGAAAACTTTTTTCTTTTTTGAAGCTACTCAACCATAAGATACCCGAATGAAGCAATGAGAAAAATCCAAATTAGAATTCAAGAATTAAAGCTAACTTCTTCAATCAAATACTAAATCACAAAATAAAAATAGTAACTTTAACAGATTAAACAAAACCAAGAAAAGCTATAATGATCTCGAAGAAGTCACAAAGAAAACTCTTAAAAAAATGAAAACTTACGATCTGGGTTGTTAAGATCTTCAAATATATATAGAGAATGCATAAAGATATAAGTTTAATGGGTGAATTCACCTACCCCAAGACACCCCAAATGAAGCAGTGAGGAAACCCCATAATAGAATTCAAGAATTAAAGCTAACTTCTTCAATCAAATACTAAATCACAAAATCAAAATCAGAACTTTAACAGATTGAACAAAAATAAGAAAAGCTATAATTACCTTGAGAAGTAGCAAAGAATACTTTGTTTAAAAAAATGAAAAACTTATGATTTGGGGTTGTTAAGATCTTCAAATACATAGAGAATATGTAAATTCACCTACCCCAAGACACTCCAAATGAAGCAATGAGAGAAACCCCATATGAGAATTAAAGAACTAAAGCTAACTTCTTCAATCAAATCCTAAATCACAAAATCAAAACCAGAACTTTAACAGATTGAACAAAACTAATTAAGCTATAATCACCTCGATGAAGTCGCAAAGAATACTTTTTAAGAAAAAAAATGAAAAACTTGTGATCTGGGGTTGTTAAGATCTTCAAATACATAGAGAATATGTGAATTCACCTACCCCAAGACACTCCAAATGAAGCAATGAGAGAAACCCCATATGAGAATTAAAGAACTAAAGCTAACTTCTTCAATCAAATGCTAAGTCACAAAATAAAAACAGGAACTTTATCAGATTAAACAAAACTAAGAAAGCTATAATTACCTCAAAGAATACTTAAAAAGGAAAACTTACAATCTGGGATTGTTAAGATCTTCAAATACATAGAGAACACATAAAAATATAAGTTTAATGTGTGAATTCACCTACCCCAAGACACCCCAAATGAAGCAATGAGAAAAAACCCACATCAGAATTCAAGAATTAAAGCTAACTTCTTCGATCAAATACTAAATCAGAACTTTAAAAGATTTAAACAAAACTAAGAAAAGCTATAATCACCTCGATGCAGTCGCAAAGAATACTTTTTTAACAAAAAAATATATGAAAAACTCATGATCTGGGGTTGTTAAGATCTTCAAATACATAGAGAATATGTGAATTCACCTACCCCAAGAGACCTCAAATGAAGCAATAAGAAAACCCCATATCAGAATTCAAGAATTAAAGCTAACTTCTTCAATCAAATACTAAATCAGAACTTTAACAGATTGAACAAAACTAAGAACAGCTGTAATTACCTCGATGAAGTCGCAAAGAATGAAGAAAAGAAGAAATATTTTTGATATGGGGTTGTTAAGATCTAGATAGTTTTTTGAGTATAAATAGTGAATGCATAGTAAAGATACAAGTTAAATGTGTGAACTCACCTACCCAAAAAAATGAACTTGACGGGGTCTATTTTCTTTGTACAAACACTGGTTGGACGTATTGCAGTCAAACTACGGCTGCTCTTTTAGAGAATTCTGAATTTTCAAGAATTTTGTTCCAAGTCTATTTCACATGATAATGTCAAATATTTCTTACATTTCCCTTCTTCTTCTTTTTTCCTGTTTAGCAAGGATATGATTACATAGGAGGACGTGGAGATCGAAATTAAAATAGAACATTAATAGATAGGGAGCATAATATATAAACATGTTCTCTAACTTGGCTTCAACTCACGTTTATGCCCTTCAACTTTGAATGTGCACAAGTAGACACTTAAACTTGTATAAAGTTGAACAAGTAGATACACACGTACTATGTGGCATAATACACATAGGACGCCATGTAGGAATGTGAATTGTCATATAGGACGTCACGTTTGAAGCATGTGTTTACTTGTTAAACTTTATACAAGTTTAAGTGTCTACTTGTGGACATCCAAAGTTGGAGGACATAAATGTGAACTGAGGCCAAGTTAAAGGACACATTTATGCATTATGCCTAGATATGGTGTATTACTTTTCCATTCTGGTATTAGTTTTATGTTTGTTTTTCATATTCTTAAATCTAACCTTTACGTTCTTAGGGATTATTTGGTAGCTGGTTAGAATACGGGTATTAATAATATATGAATGAATTATGAGGACATTTATATATATTATTTTATGTAGCATATTAATCAAATAGATCAAAGGCTTCATAATTTTTATATTTTTGGCTTAAAAGACTCAAAAATTGGAAATCCAATTAACCAACACCCTAACAAATGAAATAAAGTCAACAAATTTTCTTTATGAGACTAGTAGGCGTTTGAAAATGAAAATTAAAAACATATTTATTTTATTTGAAATTTTTGAAGTTGGAGTTGGAGTTGTGTTTGGTCATAATATTTGGAGTTAATATTTAGAATTCAAATGTATTTTTTTTTAACATGCAATATAATTATATCAGGTTATAAAAAAATTAGAATTTTTTGAAAAAACAATAATTAAAAAATGAAAAAAGTGAAACCAAATAAAGTGAAAACACCTCAGGGTGTTTTCCAAAATTCCAAGTTGTATTTGGTGTTTTTATGGCCAAACAAGAATTCCTGAATAAAGTGAATAAATATTCCTGAATAAAGTGAATAATATTCATGGCCAAACAGGTCCTACGAGCTCACATTTCGCCTGTCTGTTCCAAATTCGAACAAAGAAGGAGGGCTATCAAGAGGTAATCGAAAATAACTTTTTTATTCCATAAAAATAGAAAAAGATTTACATATATCTTATCCTTTTGACTCTAATTATGAGATTACATTAGCTTTATTGTTGGTGGTGACTTCAATCATTTCTTCATAAATAGGCTGGAGTTACAAATTTTAGAAATTGCAAAGGATAAAATACAGTAATATTCCAATAATCCAATCAATTTTTTCTCATTTGAAATCCCAAATTTAAACAGTAACTCGAATATCAAAGTAAGCATATGCCTGTTCATCTAGAATATTCTTTCATATTTTAATTTATACAAAGTATCATTATTGTTAAATACAATTGGATCCTGTATCTAATTTTTAATATATAATTTAGAAAAAGTCCTTGTCTGAGTAACAAACCTTCATGGTTTGTGGTTGGGTAGGTTGATGAGAAAATACTCAAATTAAACCCTTATATAGATCGCGATGGGATGATTCAAATCCCTTCGCTAAAGGAATTTGAGCTTTGGATATGGAAGAGATCCTCGTGGAAGCATCACTTTCAAAAAATGAACCTTACAATGTACAAATTCAAATTAATCATGCTCTAATGCAGGTACTAAACACCGATTGAAAAAAAACAACCAAACTTTCAATTATGACCTCCACAATGTTCGGGGAACCAAAAAATATTATTTTTCTTTTTAAAGAATATTTAATTTTCAAGTTTTTGTCCAGAACAACTACTTGTAAATTGTGGACAAAAAGATTAACTCATGGCAATTTCTTAAATTAATGAAACTATTCATATGTTAATTTAACATTATTCATGTATATGATTGTTGCTATTGCCTATTTTTTTCCACTATTTATTTAGGGTAACTTACATAAAACACACATCTTTGGGAGCTAATTACTCTTTTCCCCACCTCATTTCGCTCGGATACATCGCCCTTCGCTCGGATACATCGCCCTAAGGCGTGATACATCGCCTCACCTCTGGATAATTACCTTTGATACATCGGGTGGGATGTATCCGAGGTGAGGCGATGTATCACGCCTTGGGGCGATGCATCCGAATGTTTACATGTGATATATTAAGTAATTAAAATAAAGTAGTGGGAGAGTTAGTAAATATGGTAAGGAAGTATGTCTCTTTAGATAGTTTAACCATTTATTTAATTGAGGATTTGTTGAAAATAATCTTTTTATCTATTTAAGAATAGAAATAACGTTTACTTATAATCTACTCTCTCCATACTCTACTTATGAGATTTTATTGTTTGTCACTGACATGATGATTTTCGGTTGAAAGTCTCTCCACTTTCCCTCAATACGCTATTAATCTGATTTGTTCCATTCAGATTTTGAACCCTCTTAGCAGAAAGTTACATTATTTATATATAATTAAATAATTTTTTAGAGTTAAAGGCTAAAAACATACCTAAAGTATTCTCATTTTTTGAGTTTCATACATAAACTATCAAGTGTGTGAGTTTCATACCTGAACTATCACAAAATGTTTAGTGAAACACACCTGAACTATCAATTGTTTGAGTTTCATACCTAAAATTTCAGGTAGGAAACTCAAACAACTGATAGTTCATTATGAAACTAAAAAAATTAGAATACTTTAGGTGTGTTTGACTCTTAACTCAATTTTTTTTATATATATACTCCCTCCGTTTCAATATGTTTGGCTTATTTTGACTTGACACGGAGTTCAAGAATGTAAAGAAAACTTTTGAATTTTGTGGTTAAAAATTAAAGATATGTCAAATTTACCAAAATGCCTTTTAATCTTGTAGTCTTAAACATGTCATGTGGAAAGTTGAAATTGAAGAATTACTAAAAAAGGAAAGTAACATTCTTTTTGAAACGTACTAGTAAACCAAACAAATTGAAACGGAGAGAGTATATATAATACTCCCTCCGTTTCAATTTGTTTGACCTACTTTCCTTTTTAGTCCGTTTAAAAAAGAATAATCCTTTCATTTTTAGCAACTTTTTAATTTCAACTTTCCAAATGACATGTTTACAACCACAAGATTAAAGAACATTTTGATATATCTGACATATCTTTAATTTAAAACTATAAAATTCAAAACTCTTATTTATTTTCTTAAACTCCGTGCCAAGTCCAAAATAGATCACTCAATATAAAACAAAGGGAGTAAATTTTTCGTGCGTTATTGTTTCATATTTTGAACTTCATTAGTGAAAATTTTGATTCCGCCGGAGCTCATTCATGCTTGTGACAACGTTGCATGAGAACCACATACTTCAAAAACCAGAAAAAACTTATCTACGTATATCACTTGCTCCTTCTTTCCTTCCATCATGAAGGATGCTTCTCTTTAACCCCATTTCCACCCACCTACCCCCTACCCCCCTCACCCTCAAACCCACCCACCTCCACCACCGAAACGTCGCCGTTTTCTCTCAACTCCAACCCATTCCCATCCCCTTTACCACCAAAACCACAAACTTCTCAATCTCCGATGAATCACTCCAATCAAAAGGCTTCAATCTCCACCGTTCAATCACCGATCTCAACCTCGACCACCTCAACTCCGTCTTCGTAGCCGTCGGATTCCCCCGACGCGACACAACGAAAATTCAGATAGCTTTAGAGAACACCGATTCACTTTTATGGATCGAATACGAGAAGACGAAAAGGCCGGTGGCGTTTGCGAGAGCCACCGGCGACGGAGTTTTCAATGCGATTATTTGGGATGTTGTGGTGGACCCCAATTTCCAAGGGATTGGATTAGGGAAAGCTGTGATGGAGAGATTAGTCACCGAGCTGTTACGCAAAGGGATTACGAATATTGCTCTTTATTCGGAGCCCCGAGTACTCGGGTTTTATAGGCCTTTGGGTTTTGTTGCCGACCCGGATGGGATCCGAGGAATGGTCTATTCTAGGAAAAAGAAAAAGAATAGATGATGAAGTTTTTTTTTTTTTTTTTTTTTTTTTTTTTTTTTTTTTTTGTATTTTATGAATTTATCTGTGATATGATTAATTGTATATTTTGTTTCAACTACGATAAATAATTCTCCGTCCGTCCCATTTTATATGGCATCGTTTGACTTGGTACCGTGTTTAAGAAAAAAAGAGGAAGGCTTTTGAAAATTGTAGTTTAAAATAATCCTTAGATATTTGTGTGGTTGTAAATTATTTCATTAAGGGTAAAAAGAGAATTTCAAAATTAAATTATTTCTAATTATAATAAGGTGATATCCTTTTTGGAATGAATTATAAAGAATAGAGTGTCACATAAAATGAAACGGATGGAGCATTTCAACTCCACATCACCAATGTACATTGGAAAAGGGAGTACATAAATGAGAGCAATAACAATAATAAAATAATATAAAATGGAGAGCAGTACACAATTTATAGAGGAAAGAATAGTAATAACAACATCATAATGAGGTAACCGAAACACAAAGAAAAACAAATGATAACCGAAACTGAAAAACAAGAAACTATGAGAATAGTGCTAATACCACTGGTAAGAAAGAAAGTCTGAGTACGATCACCAAGTCAATCCCACAGTAAAGCTAGAGAACAACCTCCAAACCCTCCTATCTAAGGTCATGTCAATAAGTTCAAGATGCGGCATTAATAAGGTGAAGGGAGTATTAGTTTCCAACTATCACTCTTTAGCTGAAATTGGTTTGAAGACTTTGTCACTAGTAAAATGATGGTATGATAATCGAATTATTCGATACATTGTCTCAAATCTAGTGTATTATGGAAGGACTTCACATATCGAAATTGATTGACACTTTTTTCATGAGAAGATACAGAGAACCTGATATTGTTACTTGCTATACAAAGACAAAAGAGTAACTTGGTGATATATTTATAGAAGTCTTAAATGGAACCCGAGTGAAATATCTTTGTAATAAATTCGACATCATTAACATACACATTAGCTCTTCAATAAATTAGCTTATTTGCTCTTTTTAGCATCTCATAATTATCAGATTTATACTCGCTTTTCTTGAAATGGTTTCACTTATATAATTCATTACTTAACCAATATTCAAACCGCCGGTAAACAGACTTAAAGATAAAGGGTTAAATTAAGACGCGAGTTTTTGACCTCATATAAATTCAACTGTACCGTTTTTTGGGTAAACAGTAAGTTGGTACAACATATATAACTTGTACTCCATAAGGTCCAAAATGACTTGAACTTGCTTATGATTTGGAATAAATTACTTCAAAGCATCATTTTTTCCAAACACTATATATGTACTTTTTCATAACAAATTCAACAAGATAACATATACATTTTTGCACATCAAATTCAACAGGAGAACAGAACTTGATGATGTTATATTGAATTTGTGTAGCAATAAAACACATGTTTCTCTTGAGATGAGAAAAAGAATATACTTACTTACTAACGAATTGCTCGTACACAATCCACATTCGTTTTCATGGATCGCTCTTCCATCAGTTCTTTCAGCATTTTGATTGTTAAACATATAAGATACTTACGAATATTTGCTCAAAATGCATTTCCTTTTCATGCAATGAGCTTAAGCAAGGCATCTGACATGTACATACTGCTACTCGCGCATAATCCTGTCTGATGATCCGATATGTTCTTTTGGAGATTTGAGAAATTTGAATGTGTCACTTGATGGTGAAAAATGATCAATTCCTTTTTTCTTCGCGTCTGAGGTTTTTGTCAGCAATCATGGCAGAAATCGTTAAAAGTTGGCATTGTTACGATGAGCTAGTACCGTCTTTTGCTCCCAGTAAAATAATTAGCCATATCTCCTTCATGTCTGAACGTTGAACCTTGGACCAGTTGGCCCTAGACCTGAGAGACCGGAGAGCCTTGGACCTACAAATCATTTACGTGATAACATCATTGGATTTGGGAGTTAAATTATCGACATCAGATCACATACAGAGACATGGATAGAGAGTTTTAGACAATTTACTTATTATAGTTGTTGGTAGGACGAAGAGTACCTGAAGTTGGCATTGGTGGTGGTCTTCTTATTTGTCGGGATACTGGTTCGGGGATGTCAATAACAACGGCATCTGATTTCAAGAAGGTCTTGGCAACTGCTGCTGCATGCTCTAGGCAACATCTAACCACCTGTTTCACACATTATTTCAAAGAAGTTTACAGCGCACTAACAGAATCAAGCTTGTTAACCATCTCGTAAAACTGATAAATAGAGGAGTTTTGGACTATGTGTTGGTAAACAAAGTTATGTTTTATAGTATTGGTTACGATGTTTGATTCCTTAGAGTTTATATGACTGAAGTGGTCGTCATAGAAAAAGCTCAGAGACAGGTAAGCTTACAGATAGAGTTCAAGATGGGTTCCAGTTTTTCAAGATTTCTTCACCTACCATACTATGAGATATAGTTTTCTGGAAGGCGGAAGTGGAGGACTCTCCCCCTTCACATTAGACAAAATATCGATTATCTTACCTTTGTAGGATCCAAAATTTTGGCAGCCATCAAATCTTCATATCTGTCTCTTGCAGCATTATATCCATATTTCATGTTATCGACTGACAAAATCTGCAAATATGTTAAAAATTCAAGTTAACCACCAGATAATGTATTACCGTTTTGAGTTTAGTAACTTTATTGGGTGAAAAAAGTGTACAAAAATGACTAGGCATTCAAAGCTACCTTCTCTACAACAATGTTCCCGTTTACACCAGCATTCTTTGCTATCTGTTTTGCAGGATAGGATAGTGCTCTTTTGAAAATATCAGCTCCTATCTGTGAATAATCGAGGAAACTGTCAGTCCAGAGATCAGATAAGCAAAAACAGCACCAGTTGGAGAAAACACAAATATCCACTACTCGTGATGAAAAGCAAGCATTTGAAGAAACTGAGAAGTCGGATAGTTTAATGAAATGAAAGTTGATTTCCGAAAATGAAAAAACTGAATAAGAACCATCTAGATTATTAACCTTCTGATCCTCATTGTCTAACGTTTCTTTGATAGCATCCACCTTTGATGATAGTCTCAGAAGACAACATCCACCGCCCACTACTACTCCTTCCTCGGTAGCAGCCTGAGCAGGCAAAGTAGAAAAACTTCAGAAATATTTGATAGCACCCCCTAGAATAGGATTAGAGTGGAATAAATCCTAGGAATGAGACTTTACGCAATATCCTATCTTATCTTAGGCGCTTTAAACAAAATTTACGTCAAAATACTTAACGTGTAGTCAGGGTCAGATGCACAACATGGCAGTGAGATTGGCGCACCCATTGCTTCAACTTGAATTACAAATATGCAGTTGAGAAATTTCGAGTAACACAAAATTTATGCTAAATCCGTACTTATTGTCACAAACGAGTTGTGGATGCTTTGGTGTCTCGCATCGACCAACAAAAAAGCATTGCTGTTTTGAGATTAAAAAAGTTCTTATATACAGTAATCGGGATGACAAGTGGCTATGCTTGTGTTTGATACTTCAAACACAAACAGAAAAATTGATTTATAATAGATCATGTATAATTAACCATGGCTTTTAAGTATTGGGAGAAGGGGTAAATTACCCGTGCTGCATTGAGGGCATCCTCAATCCTTAGTTGTTTGTCTTTCAACTCAACCTGTGTTGGTGCTCCCACCTACAACTTATACAATCAAATATACTGTCGGTATCAAAAATATTTTATAATATAGATCGAAAAGACACCGGGACAGATGGATCTTTTGTTACCTGAATGATCGCAATACCACCAGATAATCTTGCAATTCTTTCATTCAAGATGTTCTTTTGGAAGTTTTCTTGTGTGTTCTGCAAAATCAAATGACAATCAACTTAAGAGATGTTCTGTAAGTTTACTGTTTGGAATAAGTGGTGCTCTCTATGACACAAGTTGCTCAGGCCTTTATCATATCAAGCTGCATATTTGCAAATTGATGAGGTATTTATGTGTGTCAATTAGTGCTGACACTACTTCTAGTCCGTCCTTAAAACTTGTTGAATCTATCAGATGTAACCATAGATGACACACCTCAATAAGATTTTGTATCTGAGAAACCCTCTTTGAAACAGCCGTTCGAGTATTTCCATCAGTAACTATTAGTGTAGAGTCCTTAGTAATCACCACCTTTGAAGCACTGCCCAGCAAGTCCTTGTGTGCATTTTCAAGAGTCAAGCCCATTTCATCTCTGATCACAGTTCCTGCAGAGACATGATGAGTTAAGTATGTCGATAGTAAAAACAATGTAAAATTAATAAATAGCAATGATAAGCTTAAGAAACTGTTTCTTGATTCTCAAATTTTTATATATTTCGTTGTTATGTGTATTACTTCAATTAGCCACTGTATCATTTAGAATTTTCCAGTTTATGCATAAAACTGACAATCTTTTGCGGCTATTCCCCACTGAAAGTTCTAAAATATCATAAATATTTAAGCGATGACTGGTTCAAGATTTAAGAAATGCACCCATAAAAAGAATAGAATTGTAGAAATTTAGAGAAGACTAATATTGACAAGATTCATATAGTTCTGTTTTGGTTCATCCATGATGAACACTGAACCTTTGAGCCATAACATCTCTTTAAAGACCATTATATTGGCGTTAATGAGAGACTAAAAGAAACGAGGTAGTAGATATAAGAAACTAACAATTTCTGTTTTAGTATGCATATGTCACTACCTCCAGTCAAGATAGCGATGTCATCTAAGCAATGGCTCTTGCGTTCCCCGAAAGATGGAGCTTTTATGGCAGCTACTTTTAGGACACCTCTGAGCTTGTTCCTAATCACTGGAGCTAGAGCGTCCTGTTCAATGCCCTCTGCGATTATCAAAACCGGGTATTTCTCCTTTACTGCATTGTCCAAAATTTTTACCAACTCCTTCGCGTTTGAAATTTTTTTATCAACCAAAAGCAACTGCAACATAAAAAAGTTTATGCCCTATAAATACCTGATATACAACAGGCAGTAGTGCTTAACAGAAGAAGTCGCTACCTTACAATCGTGAAGCTCTGCAATCCTCTTTCGTCGATCAGTTACAAAATAAGGTGACAAATAGCCACGATCAAACTGCATTCCTTCAACAACTTCTAGAGTGGTTTTAGTATAGTTCCCCTTCTCAATTGTGACAACACCTTTTCTCCCGACCTGCCTAAGAGCTTCCGAAATCATGTTCCCGATGGCATAATCATTGCCAGCACTAACAGCAGCAACATCTTCCAGCTCGTGATCCTCAACCTGCGAGGTTTGATGAATATCAACAGACATGTTGAAGATAGTACAGCCGCATACATCTTGGATAAGAAAGTTGTTTTTAAGCATATTCTTGACCAAACACTTCTGTCTCTCCGTCTAAAGCAAAAAGTGAAAATAATTTGTCCTTATACCTCTCTGGACATCAACTTGAGCTCTGAAACGAGGGCTTTAGCAGTATTCTCAATTCCACGAGACACTTGGACAACATTTGTGCCCATTGCAGTAACCTAGAGAAAGATAATAAGTAATCACCAGAAATAACTGAAACGTGAAAGCAGACTAGGTTATTCCATTCTATTCAAACCTTGACACCTTCAGCAATCAGACCTCGAGCAAGCACTATAGATGTTGTGCAACCATCGCCAGCAAGATTATTAGTCTTGGCACCGGCTTCCCTAACCAATTTTACTCCGACATTTTCCAGAGGATCGTCCAGCTGAATCTGTACTGAAAACAATGTGTATATTCAGATCATGATATTAAGGTGGAAATGTAAAAACATGAAGCACCACTAGTCCAACGAATTCGAAAGTAATTTGAATTAGAGAAGCTTAAAAACCTGACTTTATCTGACAGGCTAAGTTTGATAGGAGACATACATGCAGCATATATCATTATAGTGAAAACACTTTTACTTATCTTCTCTGATCAATCAGAAGTACCTACATACAGTTACTACACGGATATACTTTTCGTACAATTCGTTAATAACTTTTTGATTACATACCTGATTTATGTCGTAATCCAATTAGGCCTGCGTAAGTGTCAAAAGAAGACTTGACACAATGAAAATCAAAGTGACAACTATGCAGAATGAAGTGGATTTTAAGGTGGCACACTTTCTATATTTACCAATTTACACAAGTATGAAAGTACACATGTAAAAGATTCCGAGGCAAAAACGAGTATCTATGTTATTCTAGTTTCTTTGTCATTTTTGAACCAGTCACAACATAAGCTCTCCTTTAATGGTGACATTCTAACTGTCATTTCTTCCAAGTTCTTCAATTCTGTGATTTGTACATCTCTGTTTGATAACTGTAGTGTCAGGTTGGTTGCACACCTCGACCAATTCCTGGGTACATACTACCTCCCACCAGCACAGATACCGAGTAACTCTATCCACCAAAGCTTGAACAACTGGTAAGAAATCAACTAGTGTTTTTGCCTTTCTGTAACTTGATACATTCAAATAGCTTTTCATTTACATATTCCTAAATTACATGAATTTCCAACATCTTTTTTGTTAAACATCAAACACCAGAGACCCCATCAATTTTAAACATTAAACAGTGTTGTTAATGCTACCCCGACCAATTCCAACGGAGTATATGCTACCTCCCACCAATACAAATACCGAGTAACTCTGTCCACCAACACTTGAACATGTGGTAAGAAATCAACTAGTGCTAATGCTTGTAATGTACTTACCTCTTTAAGAACAGTTTCACCATCATTAACAATCTTGGGAGGACCATACTTATTTCCAAGAACTACATTTCTTCCTTTTGGACCCAAAGTTACACCAACCAGCTCTGCCACTAAATCCACACCTGCCTGGACAAAATTTCACCCAAGTCAAAATCTTGAAATCAAAATAATTTTTTTTTAAAAAAAAATAGCAAAAATTAAAGAAAATAAAGAAAAAAGAAACCCATTATGACCAAAAGTTTCTTTGTGGTAGAACCATCATGGTTAAAGTATAATTCTTTAGCCATAGCTCTTGTGTTCAACATAGAACCAGACACCCTCTTAGAAATTCTGTGTACTGAACCATTTTTCAATGTAATTGCAGGTAAATGATTCAAAGAACAACTCATTTTTTTGCTGTTTTTTTTTTGTTTTTGCTAAAGGCCTACTACTGACCAGAGGATAAGAGAAAGATTAACTGATAATATCTGTTACAAATAAAAAATCTGTTTTTTTTGGCGCTATTCCCCTTCAGAAAATGGAATATTGGGCCTGTAATGTTGTGGCCCAAAACAAAGTTAGTTAAAAGGCCCATTTGGATTCATTCCTTCTAATCTTGTTCAATCTTCATCAACCTATCGTGATCGTAAATATGAATTGTAAATACGTAAACTATTGTTATGTATCGTAATTATACTTTAAACTATAATTGTTTATGAAATTTGCTCTAAATATGCAATTTTACAATTTTTATAGTATTTGTTTGGCTATGAGATTTTTGAAACTTGTGATGTTAAACACGCCATAACATTTTTGTGGATATAAAATTTTGTCATTAAGTGTAAAATGAGCTATTAAAATTAAATTGATTTAAATTTAAAATATTGTGATTTTTTTTTGAAAGTTGCATAGAAAATAATTCGGAGGGATTAATTACTTTTCATTTTCTTTATGTTTTATTAACAATAAAAAACATAAAGATGAAAAGAAACATACTAATTACAAACTAATGTGGTCAGTTATGTTCTAACTGAAAGAAAAGAAGCATCTAGTTACAAAGTTGTTGGATTTCTTTTTGATAATCGTGGTATCCGGGCCAGCTTTCGCGCTACGGGATTTCTTTGAGTTTTTCAGATGATCAATTCTCTCTTTCACTTCCTTCTGAATCTGTGCAATCACCAAATATTTATCTACATTTACTACTTTGAATTCCAAAATGTTTTGCTTGTTGCTATTTCAATGTTTCCATCACTGTAAGTAATCTATTATCATAAGCAATCACTTCTCGAAATTATTTCAACTGATATATCAGTCCCTACTTGATTGAGACTGAGGCGTACTTGTGTTGTTTATGTGCACTAAAGCTGGACGAGAAGAAACAATGTGTCCATATATGTTCTTTGAAAATGTTTCTCCGGTGTTCAGTTGGCGAGTAAAAAATATACCCCATAGGCTCTCTTTTTTGTAAGAAGTGGTGTTCGGTCCAACTTGCGTGTACCTCGACTAGTTCAAAGGGTACCTCCTACCTCCCACCAACACAAATATGGTATAACTCTAACCGTCAATTAAGGTTTGCATACATGGAAAGAAATGACCTAGTATTTTTGTTTTCACAAGAATTTCAACCTGAAACCTCTTGTTATCGGTGGGCTCTTGCAAAAGATCATTTTGTTTAGTTGAGGTTTCCCTTCATCATGATTTGTTCTATATTAATAATCCAATACTAGACCAAGATGTTGTTCCACAAAAAGTCAATAAATTTTCATATGAAAGAAACTAGCAACTTGGGCTATGGTCTCACATACAAATTCTAGCCAACTGAAAGGATCTTCTGATCAATATAATCTAGAGATCATTTGGATTCCATTAGTAATGAGGATTCAGAATATCACAAATTGATTAATCAAAGAGAGATTCAACAACGGAAAGAAAGATCGATTCTTTAGGATCCATCCTTTCTTCAAACAGAATGAAAAGAGATAGAATCAAGCCGATTCTCGAAATGGAAGATAGTAGCTAGCAAGAAAATGGCT
This sequence comes from Jaltomata sinuosa, assembly GCA_003996215.1. NCBI lineage: Eukaryota > Viridiplantae > Streptophyta > Magnoliopsida > Solanales > Solanaceae > Jaltomata > Jaltomata sinuosa. The sequence continues at coordinate 413,452 of QJPP01000021.1, forward strand.
TGCTAGATAATAAGCCTGCTGCTCAAGACTAACCACCAAATGAGAAAAGAACAGCCAAAGAGATTAGGACATAAGAGAAACATCAGTTGCAATTGGTACACCCCCATTAACTTTGGCCAAATGAGCATGTCATATTTACCAGAAACAAATCGGCGAAAGTAACTTTTTACATCAATAAACACTTGTTCAAAGCAAATATGTCCAACTGATACGCCAATATGTTTTTTTTTTTTGATGACCGTTGTGTCCGGGCCAGCTTTCGCGCACCTCGACTAAATCCAGAATACCTGCCACCTCCCACCAGCTCACCTCGACTAAATCCAGAATATCTGCCACCTCCCACCAGCAACAGGTACCAGGTAACTCTGTCCACTGAGGCTAGAACAGATGGGAAGAATCACCTAGTGTTTTTTTGTCTCCGTTGGGATTTGAACCTGAGACTTCAAGCCTCAAGGCTCTTTAACCCACTTCATAGACTACTAGGCCACACCCTTTGGGTGCGATAAGCCAATATGTTTTGATCATTTGTTCTGTTCTGATGCAAGATGGAATGAACAAAAGAAATGCAGCTTTAGAGAATGTGAAAATGGATAACATGTACTTATACAGGCAGATTTTTTGTCCTACCAGAATTCACAAACATTACAAAACATTGTAAGTAAACACGATATCCAGGAGGAAGCAAGACTAAATAAATACTAAATTATCTCAACCTTCAGATAAACATCTGAGACTTGAAAGTTGTCCCCCATGACAGTCTTGAGCGAGTAAAAGCTTGGAATGTATCTAGTCGCTGCAGTGCCACTACCATACACATTGACCTCCTTACACTTGTTTTCTTTTGGGTTGTAAGAAGCTAGTTGTGTGCCACTTTGAATCAAGATATCTCCATCTTTCCAAATCAATATCGTTTCAAAATTATATTTAACCATACCAGGAAGGATAGAATCCACCAAATAAATGGGGTACTAAATTATCAGAGGCTTTGAATAAACATGTGAGACTTGAAAATTGTCCCCCATGACAGTCTTGAGTGAGTAAAAACTTGGAATGTATCTAGCCGCGGTTCCACTACGATAAACATTGAGCTCCTTACACTTGTTTTCTTTTGGGTTGTAAGAAGCTAGTGTTGTGCCAATTTTTATCAAGATTTCTCCATCTTTCCACATTAATATCATTTCAAAATTGTGTTTAACCCTACCAGCAGGCAGAATAGAATCCAACAAAATGCTATCTTTTTTTGTCCAAGATTCAGCAATCCCATTCTCGTCCATCTGCCAGATATCAACATTTTGTCTGTCGATATGATCAGTCAAACATAGACAATTCCCCAACTCTGCTAGCCTCAAGCACGAGGACGGAGTTTCCAGACCAGGTGGAGTTGGCAGGGACTTGAGCATTTCTGTCCCAATATCGAAGGAGTAAATGCTGTCAGTTTTTTCGCGATCCATCCAATGAAGAGCACCATTGACATTAACATTTCCAAGATGATACGATACAGAACAGGGAACTTGGCCCACATTTCTCCATTTCTCATCAACTCCAAGAGTATAAATCTCCAATTCTGATACTTCAGGACGACCCCCAAACTTTCTAGTTACTGATCTCAATACTTTATACTGTCCAGAGGCTTCACTAAAGCAAAATCCATAAGCAACACGACAAACACTTCTCTCCCATTTGGGTAATTTAACCTTGAAATACTCGCCCAAAAGTGGATTGTTAATGTAAACCGAATGGTTTTCATCAGACGTCTCACCATTCAACAAACAAATGAACCCGTTACATGAACCAATTATAAACATTGTCGATTTCAGTGGAGGGAGGTGAAACTTAGGGCTCAACAAAATCGGTCTGTTACCGAGGAGTGAATAATAATCATAATCTGCTTTGAGTTCTAGAAGCGAAGCATCCGAAAGCAAAATGCAGGGAAAATTAGGGGGTCTTGTGTGATAAATGTTAAGAAATGAAGGGTCGGAAAAAATATGATACCAGAGTTTGCAAACAGTCCTACATCGGAAAATGGGCTTAATTGGCAATCTTGCGAGAATTTCAAACATGATCACAGTTGGAAGGTCCGTAATGGTGACACCAGAGATTCTTCTTCGTTTGCATTCTCCATTGAAAGGCTCGAAAGCTGGTATTGGATTAGAGACAGCAATTGGAACATCGAAAAACTTAGAGCTTTTGGGTTTATGGTTCTTGGCGTTCATAGCTGTGTTTCTTCCTCTCAATGAACAAGTCTAGGGTTAAAACCTAACTATAATGATATTCCGTTCCATTTTATATGGCACCATTTGACGACTTTTGTAAACGGAGAACTTTAAAGTTAAATCGTTTTTAATTATAATAAGATCATTCTTTTTGGACGGACTAAGAAAGTAAGAGTGCCAAATAAAATGGAAAGAAGGGATAATAATTACACAGAGAATCTACAAATATTTATATCTTACATATCAAGTATAGTAATTAGTATTTGATTTATGAAAAAGACAAAAAGGAAACTGAGAACTAACACAATTATTGGAGACTAGACAAAGATAATATATAAATCTCTTGTAATTCACAATAGCTTTACAAGGCCATCAAATAATCTAGTGTAGACTTTATTCTAAAAACTTCACTTTCCGGGGACAAAGTTTGTGGCGAAGGCCCAAGCATTGTTGTTAACGGGGTCAGCGAGGTGGTCAGCAAGGTTTTCCAATGGACCCTTTCCGGTGACGATAGCCTGAACGAAGAAACCAAACATGGAGAACATAGCAAGTCTACCATTCTTGATCTCCTTTACTTTGAGTTCAGCAAAAGCCTCGGGGTCGTCAGCAAGGCCTAACGGGTCGAAGCTGCCACCTGGGTAGAGTGGGTCAACAACCTCACCGAGAGGCCCACCAGCAACACGGTAACCTTCAACGGCTCCCATCAGCACAACTTGGCAAGCCCAAATGGCCAAGATGCTTTGTGCATGGACCAAACTTGGGTTACCCAAGTAGTCAAGTCCACCATCGCTGAAAATTTGTGATCCAGCCTTGAACCATACAGCTTCACCGAATTTGACACCATTACGGGCCAACAACTCGGGGAAGACACAACCAAGAGCTCCAAGCATGGCCCACCTGCAGTGGATCACCTCTAGCTCACGGTTCTTGGCGAATGTTTCTGGATCAGCTGAAAGTCCAGCAGTGTCCCATCCGTAGTCACCAGGAAACTCACCAGTCAAGTAACTTGGGGCCTCACCAGAGAATGGGCCTAAGTACTTGACACGGTCAGGACCGTACCACGGACTGCCAGAAGAAACAGGCTTGGCCTTGGTAGCCGCCTTCCTCATAGTGACTTTGCCATTTCCAGTGATTTCAGAGGAAGATGGTGAGAGTTTTACTGCCTTTCCGGCAAAAGAAGGGGAAGAGAGAGCCATTGTAGAAGCTGCCATTATAAAAGTAAGATGAAAAACTCTTGAATGCAGCTATACTACACAAGAATAACAGTTGATTTATTGTTTGAGTTTATGGGCTTGCACCAACAGTATTTAAATGACTTGGAAGGACCAAATTGTCTTTATCCTAGAATATCACTATCTCTTTTTTGATTGGTGGATGACAATTTTCTAACTTGGTTCATGTCCATTTGGCAAAGTTTAACACCACTAAAGAGGACCAGATATTTTTTAGAAAACACTTCTTTTATATAAAAAATTAAATCTAACCCAATGCAAATTTCCTCTCCTTACAGCCAATCCAGAGTTGCCACGTGTGGTAGTGGATTATTACAAAATCCAGTTGACCAAGTGCAAAAGAGCAACTCTTGGCCATGCAATAGTTCATATACAAAAGTATATGACTGGTGTATATTCCTCTTCATGTGACAAAATAAAAGTATATAAAAAAAACTTGAAATTTTAGATAAAGAAAGTAAAAGTGTCCCAACGGATCCCATGATTAATTTGGATGCTTCACTAATTGTAATGGAGGTAGAAAAACATAAATGAAAGTCTGTGCTATGCGCGAGGTTCGGGAAGGATTGGATTTCAATGGGGTCTCATGTATAACAATGTATTTTTATAAAAGGTTGTTTCAGCGACTTAAACCAATAATCTCCTTAACGCACGACGACAACAAGAGTAAATTGTTTTCTTAAACAAGAATTAAATCCTCAACCAAAACTGATTTTATGCAGTGATACTTCGGTACTCAATTGTCACAACTATGAATTAGTCGGGACAAAAGGAATATGAAGAATTTCCTTGTATGGAACACTTTCCTTTTAAATAAGCTCTACGCAGTGCGAATCTATATTAATCAATCAGTGAATTTCGGATATCAAATGAGTAAAAAAATTTGACTGACAGGACAAGTTTGTTGGCTTGACACAACCGGGATTTCTATACAGATTTAAACCGCTTTAGGTAATTAAGTTCTTAACTTGTACCAATTTTTCAAAATTATTTTCTCTTATACCTCAAACGAAGAGGTGGAGTACTCCAAAAGGCCTTCTTTCCACAAAATCTTTATTTGAAATGCAGTTTGGTTCATGGAATCACAGAAAATGGGAAGGTGAACTGCACCATATATATATATATCTCATGCTTGATACAGTTCAAAAGAAGAAGACAAGCAAACGTGTTGTTTCTGCAGATCTGTACGAGACGTTAAAACGAAGCCATTAGATCCAGAGGAGGCATATCAGCAGTTTGAGATCTGTCTATATAGTGGCAGATGTAGTTTTTTTGCTAAGTCTCTTGCACCTGATGGTTTTCCACCGCAATTTCTAAGGCGAAAAGGTTGTCATCTTTATGCCAAAACTCCCAAAAATTATGAATTAAACGATGATGCTCAAGGCCTCTATGTTGAGTTGAGACAACAACTTCCAGAGTTAAATTTTACACCATCTTGTAAAAGTTCTCAAGTTGTTGTTGTGGGGAAATGGTATTATCCTTTCGTGTTTCTCAAAGACCGAACAATACTACTTAAAGAACAGATGGAGAGATCAATGTTCTACGAAATAACGCTTGAGCAGAGATGGGAGCAGTTTTTCACTGGCCAAAATGACAACATTAGTGAAGGAAATTCAGTACTTGTGGATGTTACACTTGACACAGAAGTTGTCCTTATTGCCGGAACTAATAAAGCAACATGAGAGGAGAAAAATGTCGTCGAAGGAGTAGTATGGTTTAGAAGCTATGATGAAAATGAAAAAGAAATAACAAGTGTGGGATTGAGACAAGAAATAGTTCAAAGAATGAAGTGGGAACAAGAAAGAGGTGGAAGGAAAAATCAAAGGAGAATTAAACAAGTTGAAAAAAACCGAGAAAATAGTACTGAATGGAGAAGATTCAGTTGCTATGTTTTGGTTGAGAGGTTTGTATTGAGAAGAATGGATAGAAGCTTGATGATGACTTATGATTTCAAGCACATTGACAAGGTTAAGAGCATATGGGACTGATGTTACATTGATAATTTTAATTTTTATCACAATGAAGTACCTTGAACCCAAAAGCATCAACAAAACAGTAAAATTGCCAGGTTTTAAATAAATGTTGAACGAAGTGGAAGATAATTCCTTGGTGGTGAGATAGATATAAGATCTATTAGAATGCATGTTGTCATGTTAATACTTTTATAATTTTATAGAGCGGAGGTAGATGTAAGAAATGAGTATTGAAATGAAGATTTCCTCACCCTAATCAGCATCTGAATGTGTTTAAAACTCTGGACGGGTTGAGCGGGTTTGGATTGATCTTGCCACCCTTAGTTTTAACCTTGCTAACACAAGTGCCTGCCACCAAGTAACGATGACTTGCCGCAGTTGCAGCCCAGCAATATTAAGACCTCAAAAGAAGAGAAAAATTGCCAAAATAGGGCATAGCGTCAAGCCAAGCCAAGTGGATTCGTGCTCAAATAAAATGTTAATATGAAAATAAATTACTTGATCATGATTCGAAGATTACTAGGTAGTATGAAAATGAATAGCTTGACTACAAGTCTGTTGTTCAAGAAAATCACCAACTTAGCAAAGAACTACCTAAAAATACAGGACATAACTGACATATCACTCCAAACTGATGCACCCGATTAACTTTTTCAATCAAAATGCACTTCTACAAAGAAAATATGCTTGATTGATAGGCTAATATTCCTTCTAGTTCGTTCTATTAAGACAAGTATAGAATGAAATTGTTAAACAAAATGCAGCTTTGGAAACTTTGCTATGCAAATAACTTGGGAATGTTAAAAGGGATAATGTATACTTGCATAGGAAGAGTTGTCCTTCCACCAGAATTCAAAATCACCCAATAAAACAGTAAAAGTTGCCAGGTTCTAAACTAAAAGGAAAACATAATATAGTGGAGGAGGCAAGACAAATTAAATATCTAAACTATCTCAGTCTTCGGATAAACATTTGAGACTTTAAAGTTGTCCCCCATGACGGTCTTGAGCGAGTTAAAGCTTGGAATGTATGTAGTGCAGCTTGGAATGTGTATAGCCGCTTCACTGACATTACCTGCACTGACATTACCGTAAACATTCACCTCCCTAAACTTCTTCTTTATTGGGTTGTAAGAAGCTAGTTGTGTGCCAATTTGAATCAAAATTTCTTCGTCTTTCCAAATTAATATTGGTTCAAAGTAATACGTACCCATACCAGGCGGAATAGAATCCACCAAAATGCTATCTTTAGTCCAAGATTCAGCAATCTCATACTCTTTCATCCACCAGATATTAATATTACCATGTTGTCGGTAGAAACAATCAGTCAAACATAGACAATTCCCCAACTCTGCTAGCCTCAAGAACGAGGGTGGAGTTTCAAGACCAGGTGGAGGTGGCAGGGACTTGAGCTTTTCTGTCCTAATATCAAAGGAGTAAATGCTGTCATTTTTTTCGCCATCCATCCAATGAAGAGAACCATTGACATTAACATTGCCAAGATGATACAATACAGGACAGGGAACTTGGCCCACATTTCTCCATTTCTCATCAACTCCAAGAGTATAAACCTCCAATTCTGATACTTCAGGACCATCCCCAAACTTTCTAACTACTAACATCAACACCTTATTGTTGGAGTTATGGGTCTTTTTCCCTTCCTATGTGGATAAATAAAGCTCAATTTGGACCAACCCACTTTTGCCCATAGGCCCAATTCTATGGGGCATATATATAGACCTTTTTTTAGGTCTTATTTCATAATCCACATAATATTTTTCAGCAGCCACACATAGAGAGAAAGAGCAGATTTTCGCACCCAATTTCAGCCCTAAATTGCCAACTTCAAATTGCGATTCCCGCTTCGTTTCTTATCCGATTGATCTGATTTTTGGACAGCTTGTTCCTCTCATCTCAATCTTTGATTAGAAACTGACAGAGTTGGATTTGGTATCCCGTAGCTCCAGTTTTGCATCCGTGAACAGTAGCTGCGTTTTTCGGTGCTTTTGCTCCTTTTATTCTCTTGTTTTTGGTGTTGTGATTTATGTAGTGTTGCTCGTTTGTTGGCACTTCTTTGGTGGCCATTTTGGAGAACATTATTGTAACTCTTGGTGATTATAGTGGAGGTTTTGGTCCCGTGGTTTTTACTCTTCACACCGAAGGGGTTTTCCACGTAAATCTTGGTGTCTCGTGTGATTGGTTTATTTTGACTTGTCGTATTTCTTTTGGTTGATATACTTGCTGCCTTATTACCATTGTGCTTGGTTTGTTTGTCTTCTCTTGGTTCAAATTGAAAGGGAAAAGTTTAGACTTGGGTATTCTTCCGCTGCTACCCTGTTGTGCATTCTTTGTTAGTGTCTTGCCTTTCCCAACAAAGTGGTATCAGAGCATTGGTTGTTGTTGATAGTCAATTTGAATGATGGAGGCAAATATGAGCAAGATGGTGTGTTTGAATGGTAGTAATTATCATACTTGGAAAGGCAAGATGAAAGATCTTCTATTTGTCAAGAAGATGCACTTACCTGTGTTTGCTTCTAACAAACCTGAATCTATGAATGATGAGGATTGGGAATTTGAGCATCTGCAGGTTTGTGGCTATATCAGACAATGGGTTGAAGATAATGTTAGAAATCATATTGTGAATGAGACACATGCCAGAAGTTTGTGGGATAAGCTTGAGACACTTTATGCTTCGAAGACTGGCAACAACAAGTTGTTCCTGCTGAAACAATTGATAAATATCAGGTACAAAGAGGGGAGTCCTATTTCTGATCATATAAATGATTTTCAGGGTGTCCTTGACCAGCTGTCCGGAATGGGTGTAAAGTTTGATGAAGAAATTCAGGGACTTTGGCTTCTCAATACTCTGCCAGACTCTTGGGAGACTCTTCGAGTTTCTTTGACTAATTCTGCTCCCAGTGGTGTTGTAACTATGGAATATGCTAAGAGTGGTGTCTTGAATGAAGAGATGAGAAGAAGATCACAGGCCTCATCTTCTTCAGCTTCACACTCCGATGTTTTGGTTACTGAAGATAGGGGGAGAAATAAGTTCAGAGGTCAGAATGATAGAGGTACAAGTAGAAGCAAGTCAAAGTCCAGATACAAGAATGTTACATGTGACTATTGCCACAAGAATGGACATATCATGAAATATTGTCACAAGCACAAGAGAGATATGAGACGACAAAAGAAAGAAGGCGATAATGAGAATCGTGTTGCTGTTGTTGCTAATGATGATCTTCTTGTTGCTTGTGGTGAGAATGCCATTAATCTTGTTCGTGATGAGTCTAGCTGGTTTGTGGATTCTGGTGCTACTTCTCATGTCACGCCCAAGAAAGAATTATTTTCTTCTTATACTCCAGGTAATTTTGGGATGTTGAAGATGGGTAATAATGATGAAGTTGAAGTTCTTGGCATTGGAACAGTTTGCTTAGAAAGTAACAATGGTTCGAGATTAGTTCTCAACAATGTCAAGCATGCTCCAGATGTTCGCCTGAATTTGATCTCTGTGGGGAACCTTGATGATGAGGGTTATGTTAACACCCTTGGTGCTGGCCAGTGGAAGCTTACTAGAGGTTCAATGGTTGTGGCTCGTGGTGACAAGTTATCTAACTTGTACGTATTTCAGGGCTCCATCTCTAGAGACTCAGTAAACTTGATGGAGAATGATACTTCATCAGAATTATGGCATAGAAGGCTAAGTCATATGAGTGAGAAGGGGATTGACAATTTGGCTAAGAAAAATTTACTTTCTGGAGTGAAACAAGCAAAGTTGAAGAAATGTGTTCATTGCTTAGCCGGTAAACAGAAAAGAGTTTCCTTTCAGAGTCATCCGCCTTCAAGAAAGCTTGATTTGCTGGAGTTGGTACATTCTGATTTGTGTGGTCCTTTTAAGGTAAGGTCTCATGGCGATGCACTTTACTTTGTGACTTTTATTGATGATCATTCTCGCAAACTCTGGGTATTTCCTTTGAAGTCCAAGGATCAGGTACTTGATGTGTTCAAGGGTTTTCAGGCCTTGGTTGAGAGACAGACAGGGAAGAAATTGAAATGCATCCGCTCAGATAATGGTGGTGAGTATATTGGTCCTTTTGATAAATATTGTAGAGTGAAGGGTATTCGGCATCAGAAAACTCCTCCAAAGACTCCTCAGTTAAATGGTTTAGCAGAGAGGATGAACAGAACTCTAGTTGAGAGAGTTAGATGTATGCTTTCAGATGCTAAGCTGCCAGATTCCTTTTGGGCAGAAGCACTTAATACTGCTGCTTATGTTATCAATTTATCTCCTGCTGTTGCTTTGAATAGTGATGTCCCTGACAGAGTTTGGTCTGGTAAGAATGTTTCTTATGATCATCTTAGAGTCTTTGGGTGTAAAGCTTTTGTTCATGTTCCTAAGGATGAAAGGTCAAAGCTGGATGTTAAAACTAGACAGTGTATCTTCATTGGTTATGGTCAAGATGAATTTGGCTATCGTTTCTATGATCCAGTTGAGAAGAAACTTGTTAGAAGCCGTGATGTTGTGTTTTTTGAAGACCAAACAATTGAAGATTTTGACAAAACTGAGAAGGTTGATTCTCAGAGTAGTGAGAGCCTAGTTGATATTGATCCAGTTCCTTTGACTACTGCACCTGAAGAAAATCTTCATAATAATGAAAATCAAGTTGATAATGAAGATGATGATCATGTTCAGAATGACCAGGATGTTGTTGATGCTCCAGTGCAAGAGGATGTGGTTGGCCAGCAACCAGCTGCTATTGATGCTCCAGAGAGTTCTCTCAGAAGATCTACTAGAGAGAAACTACCTTCATCTCGTTATTCTCCCAATGAGTATGTACTCTTGACTGATGGGGGAGAACCTGAGAGTCTTGATGAAGCCATGGATAGTGAAGAAAAAGAAAGATGGTTTGATGCTATGGAAGATGAGATTAAATCCTTACATGATAATCATACTTTTGATTTGGTTAAGTTACCTAAAGACAGAAAAGCTTTAAAAAACAGGTGGGTTTTCAGGGTGAAACATGAAGATGGCAATCCAGTTCCACGGTACAAAGCTAGATTAGTTGTGAAGGGTTTTAACCAGAAAAAGGGAGTTGATTTTGATGAGATATTCTCTCCAGTTGTGAAGATGTCATCCATTCGTGTTGTTCTAGGCTTAGCCGCAAGTCTAGATTTAGAGATTGAACAAATGGATGTTAAAACTGCTTTTCTCCATGGTGACTTAGATGAAGAAATTTATATGGAGCAGCCGGAAGGTTTTGAAGTCAAGGGAAAAGAGAATTATGTTTGCAAATTGAAGAAGAGCTTGTATGGCTTGAAACAAGCTCCTAGACAGTGGTACATGAAGTTTGGTTCTTTTATGAGTCAGCAGGGCTTCAAGAAGACTTCTTCAGATCATTGTGTTTTTGTGCAAAAATTCTCTGATGGTGATTTTATTATTGTGTTGCTTTATGTTGATGACATGCTTTTTGTTGGTTATAATGCTTGCAGGATTCAAAAGTTGAAGCAAGAGTTGAGTAAGTCTTTTGCTATGAAAGACTTAGGACCAGCAAGGCAGATTCTTGGCATGCAGATTGTCCGTGACAGAAAGGCCAAGAAGTTGTGGTTATCACAGGAGAAGTACATTCAGAAAGTACTTCGAAGGTTCAACATGAATAATGTTAAGGTTGTCAGTACACCTTTAGCTATGCACTTCAAGTTGAGCACGAAAGAGTGTCCTTCCAGTGATGATGAGAAGGAAGATATGAAGAAAGTTCCTTACGCTTCAGCTGTTGGTAGTTTAATGTATGCAATGATTTGTACAAGACCAGATATTGCTCATGCTGTTGGTATTGTTAGCCGTTTTCTTTCTAATCCGGGAAGAGAACATTGGAATGCTGTGAAGTGGATCATGAGATATCTTTGTGGCACTTCTAGTCTGAGTTTGTGTTTTGGTACAGGGAAGCCTATTCTTTATGGTTATACTGATTCAGACATGGCTGGTGATGTTGATACTCGCAAGTCTACTTCAGGGTACTTGGTTACTTTTGCAGGGGGAGCTGTGTCTTGGCAATCTAGGTTGCAAAAATGTGTTGCTCTATCTACTACAGAAGCTGAGCTTATTGCTGCCGTTGAAGCTTGTAAAGAGTTGCTCTGGATGAAGAGATTCTTGGGGGAACTTGGTTGTGCTCAAGAGAGGTATGTGCTTTATTGCAACAGTCAAAGTGCTATACATCTTGGCAAGAATTCTACATTCCATGGTCGGTCTAAACACATTGATGTGAGATACCATTGGATTCGAGATGTGTTGGATTCTAAGTTGCTTGAACTTGAGAAGATTCATACGGATGATAATGGTTCCGATATGATGACTAAAGCTTTGCCAAGATGGAAATTTGAAGATTGTTGCATGATCGCCGGGATGGCGGTCTCCTCCACATAGTCGTGAGGGGGAGAATTGTTGGGGTTATGGGTCTTTTTCCCTTCCTATGTGGATAAATAAAGCTCAATTTGGACCAACCCACTTTTGCCCATAGGCCCAATTCTATGGGGCATATATATAGACCTTTTTTTAGGTCTTATTTCATAATCCACATAATATTTTTCAGCAGCCACACATAGAGAGAAAGAGCAGATTTTCGCACCCAATTTCAGCCCTAAATTGCCAACTTCAAATTGCGATTCCCGCTTCGTTTCTTATCCGATTGATCTGATTTTTGGACAGCTTGTTCCTCTCATCTCAATCTTTGATTAGAAACTGACAGAGTTGGATTTGGTATCCCGTAGCTCCAGTTTTGCATCCGTGAACAGTAGCTGCGTTTTTCGGTGCTTTTGCTCCTTTTATTCTCTTGTTTTTGGTGTTGTGATTTATGTAGTGTTGCTCGTTTGTTGGCACTTCTTTGGTGGCCATTTTGGAGAACATTATTGTAACTCTTGGTGATTATAGTGGAGGTTTTGGTCCCGTGGTTTTTACTCTTCACACCGAAGGGGTTTTCCACGTAAATCTTGGTGTCTCGTGTGATTGGTTTATTTTGACTTGTCGTATTTCTTTTGGTTGATATACTTGCTGCCTTATTACCATTGTGCTTGGTTTGTTTGTCTTCTCTTGGTTCAAATTGAAAGGGAAAAGTTTAGACTTGGGTATTCTTCCGCTGCTACCCTGTTGTGCATTCTTTGTTAGTGTCTTGCCTTTCCCAACACTTATACCGTCCAGAGGCTATACTAAAGCAAAATCCATAAGAAACAACACAAACACTACTCTCCCATTCGGGAGATTTAAAATTGAAATACTCACCCAAAAGAGGATTGCTAATGTAAACTGAACGACTAACATTCAACAAACAAATGAACCCGTTACATGAACCAATTAAATTCATTTTCGGTTCCACCGGAGGGAGGTGAAACTCAGGGCTCAACATAATAGGTCTGTTATTGGGGCAAGAATAATAATCATAATCTGCTTTGAGTTCTAGAATCAAAGGGTTGGAGTGACCATCATAAAGCATAATGCAGGGAAAATTAGGGGATCTTATGTGGTACATGTTAACAAATAAAGGGTAGGAAGTTAAAAGATGATACCAGAGTTTGCAAACAGTCTTACATCGGAAAATGGGCTTTATTGGCAATCTTGAAAGTATTTCCACCATAATAACATTTGGAAGGTCCATAATGGTAACATCAGAGATTCTTGTTCGTTTGCGATCTCCCTTGACGTCCATGGCTGTCACTTCCTTTGAACAAAAACAAAGATACTAAGTGACTTCTGTGATCAATTACTATGAGTTGAGTTGACCATTCATACATTCAACTCTATGTTTTCCATTTGAATCGGACATTATCAGTGTTTTACATCAAATTGTATCAATTTAATTAATTATTATTAGTGTATTTACAAAGACATATCATTGGTGTAGAAGAACTTATGGAGAGACGTGCTACATTTGTGCAGGTGTTTGAGGAATTAGATGTTGATTAGGATTCAATTACAGTAAAGCCTTATTTTAAGGGATATATATATATATATATTTGTCATCTGCTGTTAGACGTGTTAGCATTCAATATTAATTAGGTCTCATTTGTTTTCGTTTTCGAGATTAAGACATTTGAATCTGAATGTATAACGTCACAATTATGGACCTTCCAAGGGTGATAATGGTGGAAGTTCTTCGTGCCAAAACTCCGAAAAATTATGAATTATATGATGATGCTCAAGGCCTAAATCCTAAGCTGAGGCAACAACTTCCAGAGTTCAATTACACACCATCTTGTAAAAGTTCTGAAGTAGTTGTTGTGGGGAAATGGTATTGTCCTTTCGTATTTATCAAAGATGGAAAGGTACTTAAAGAACAGGTGGAGAGATCAATGTTCTACGAAATGACGCTTGAGCAGAGATGGGAGCAGTTTTTCACTTGTCAAAATGACAAAATTAATGTAGGGAATTCAGTACTTGTGGATGTTGCACTTGACACAGAAGTTGTCCTTATTGCTGGAACTAATAAAGCAAAATGGGACGATAAACATGTCGTCAAAGGAGTAATATGGTTTAGAAGCTATGATAAAGATGGAAATGAACTAATAGTTGCTATTGTTTTGGTTGAGTCGAGGTTTGTGTTGAGAAGAACGGATAGAAGTTTAATGTGTGATACATGTTAAGAGATAAAGGGTCGGAAGTTAAAAGACGATACAAAATTTGCAAACAGTCTTACATCGGAAAATGGGCTTAATCGGCAATCTTGAGAGAATTTTGACCATGATCACAGTTGGAAGGTCCATAATGGTGACATCAGAGATTCTTTTAAATATTTCCTTCTATACCAATATAATACTACAATAAAATTAGCATTTTAAACTCTGTATCAAGTAAACACTCGCCACATATATACAATGAAACAAAGAGAGTGTATTCGGCTAATTTCCATTCAAAACGAGAGGCCTCTACCCTAACCTAAAGCGGCACCGGGTTCGGACCGCAGGGAACGTAGCATGGGGGACGTCTAATCCTTTGCCGCCCGCAAGGCTGGCGTAGTATCGTATGCAGATTAATGTACTAGCAGAACATGCATAAAATAGCATCCAAATTAAAATGAAACATTCAATTGCTCCCATCATCTCCATTTTAATCGATCATCATAGTATCTGCGTATGATTTTCCAGGGAGCTCTAGATAAAAATCCCTTAAAGTAGTAATCACCATCCAATTTGGGGTTAAAAAATGTAGCCCCAAATTTTATATTTCTTTCACACCAATATAATATAACAAAAGAGCATTTTATACTGAATAAAAAACTGTCCATCTGACGAAATGAAAAGTACTTTATTTTTCTTCATTATAGAAATCAAACAGGAGAACTCCATATTACAACAGCAAGAGTAACTTATTTATCAAATGCTACCTAGGATTCCTCATCCCTTGACTCTACCTTCATGAAATCAAGGTACGATTTCCCATCAAGTTTTCGTGCAAAAAAGTCCTGTAAATATTTATGCACGGGAACTCTTCGGAAAATGGCAGGATTATGTGGTCCAATGAGGCTGTGTGCAGGTCCTAATTCGGATTCAAGGTTGATGTTATAGAATGCTGCAACAGAGAGCCTCTCTTCGTTTGAGTTTACAATTACTCTGTGCTCGATGCTCCTATAGACACCATTGCTCACTATCTGCCAAGTCAAATATAACACATTTACATACACAAAAACTGCAATTTCAGTTACTCCCCGCCCTTTGAGAAATCAGTAACTCGGTAAAAAGATGTTATTTACCTCCATCATATCACCAATATTCACAATGAAAGCATTTGGGAGGGGCTTTACAGGCACCCATATACCGTCCTTTCGAACTTGGAGACCTTCAGTTTCATTGAGCTGGAGAAGGATGGTGAGAGCATCAGCATCAGAATGAGGGCTTAAGCCAATTGTCCTGTCTGGCTCAGGGCAACGCGGATAATAATTCATCCTCATTGACTGCATACCATCACTGAATAAATCTCTCGTTTCTTTTTCATCCATCCTTAAAGCCTTTGCCATTTGACATATGATGGTCACGGCTAAGCTCTTGATTTCTTTGCAGTATGCTTCCATGATGTCTCTGCATTTTCAAATACAAACAAATTAAGAGATGAGAAGAGCGAAGATCGAGGCACAAGTTAGATATACAAGTTTTAACAATAAGTATGGTAATTGATCTCAAAGAATATTATGGCTCAAGGTTCATAATTATTCCTCCTCATTTTGTGTTTATAAATTACTAAACCACAAGAGCTTACCTATTTTATTGTAACTTACAAATCCTCAGGGAGAATAAAGTAAAGGGGTCCCTTTCTGATACAAACGAAAGATAAGTGATCGTTTAACCATGTTCTGAGAGATATAGGCCTGAGCTTTGAAGGCAACTTCTGAAACAAGTCCACTTTGCGGATATGAGGAGGAAGAGTAATTATGGCAAACATGTCACTCCAATCAAGCTTCTGCTCCTCCGATACAACGAATGCATGCCCGAAACCTTCAAAGCTGTCTTCCTGTTGCCATAGTTTCTTCTTTAATTCCATTGGAAGTCTGAAAAATTCTATAACCTCTCTCTTGAAGTCCGCCAATAACGAAGGTGTCAGTCCATGGTTTATAACCTAACATTCAACAATAAGCTAGCAAATTCTACAACCTTTTCACAATTTCAAAGCTACGCATTCTACCAGAAACCAAAGAGTAATTTTTCGAAACTAATACTCATACAAACAATAAATGAGAACTCCCTTATCGTAAAATAAGTATTACGGTCCAAGTTTTAACACGTCATAGATGTTTAATTTGAACTAAATAGATGAAAATTTATGTTAAGAATAGAGTTTATTTGGCGAAATTTTTTAAAAGCTGCTTATTTTGATAACCAAAAAAAAATGTTCGTACCAAACACACCGGAAAAATTAAACAAAATTATGAAGAAAATGAAACCTGGAGGAAACCCCATTGTTGGCAAGCAGAGTGAAGCTTTTGCAGCTCAGAATCCATTGAATCACCTGAAATCAACTTTTGAATATCGATAACTGGGACTGTCACTCCAGCGGTTATGGCCGGAGATTCTTGTTCGGGGCGGACATACCTGGCCGGAATATTAGTTAGGTGCTGTTTGGCAAGCTCTTGAACACTTGGAACTAACAGAGATTTTCCAAAGTTCATTTTTGCCGGCGTTGATTCCATTCCTTCTTGTTGCAAATTAAATCGAAAATTAATAATGTTTCGATGAATACGAATAGCCAAAACCAGATTTATAGGATCGTTTTAGTTATAGATTCCATTTAGCTTTGTTTTTATCAATTTCTTCTAAAACCATGTACTAGTATTATTTGTCAGTTAGCATTATCACAACTTTATTTAACCACTGATTCGTCTCCATCTTCACATGTAACTGCTGCAAGCCTGAAACTCTCGAAATCCATTTGTCGTATATCACTCCAAACCATGAAGCAACGCGTTATTATTCAACTATTGTCTTAGCTTGCGTTTGGACATGCAGTATGAAGTCATGATTTTAAATCAGTTTTTAAACATTCGGTTTGTGATCATAATTTTAAATTCTAAATTCTTCAAAAAGCATGATTTGTGATTTTAATTCATGATTTCAACTATAAAAACTGACTTATAAGTTTATATTTTGTAAAAAAAAAAAAGAAAAATCATTTTAAATTGTGCAAAACAGACTCATACTAGGTGCAAAGAGATTGTTCGTACCATATCAAAAGGATTATATTAAAGAATAACTAGTTACTACTATAGTATGTGATGATATGATGTCGAAACGATGTTGAATGGCACCTAACACCAGATGTTTTTGATGTTCCTGTGAGCATGTGTGACAATGTCTTGGATCTATGATGTCAAAAACTGATAGTAGAAGATATCGACATAAATAATACATAGATTTCCTTATAACTAATCCCTACATCACTAATAATTGCACAACTCTTACCAGCTACCAAATGACTGATGTGCCGGCATTCTACGGCACAATTGATGCCTTTAACTAAGAATAATCGTGAGTTTTCAAGCAACCTTGATTGTTTTTGATGGTGTTTATGTTGTATTTGCAGGAAAAGTAGACAAAGATAGAAAAAGATGAAAAATGCTAAAAATGATCCCACTGGATAAGGGTGACGGTTGGTGTGACGAACCGTCACACCTGTGACTGGCTGTCACACAAGCCGTCAAGTTGAGACAGTGGAACAATACACACTGGTTAAGAGTGACGGTTCGTTACGGTTCAGCTGACGAACCGTCACAGCCATGACGAACCGTAACAACAACCGTCAAGATGAAGCAGAACAAATGAGCTCATTGTTTAGCCATGACGACTCCCATTGCACATAAAATGCATTCATCAAATGCGCTTTACTCTATTTGCATGTAAATCGTCACCTGCTCGACGACTTACCAGAAAACTCGACTCACCTGACGAATTATACATAAAACGCATTTGACAAATGAGTTTTACACCAAAAGTCGTCAACTTGAAGGAGAAGTGGCAGCAGCACTGGTTAGTTGTGACGGCTCAAGTGACGAGTCGTCACAAGGCTGATGGTTCGTCAGGCGACCCGTCAACTTGAAGCGGGACTTCGAAATTCTATTTTTGGACTTTATTTCCTAGACTACTATAAATACCCAGTGTTAGGGTTATTTTATTATTCATTACCCCAAAATTTCTCTTTGGTTTTGAAACATTTTTAGACGAGTTTTTGGAGAGAAAAACACGACTCGTACGTCTTCTTCTTCCTCCATCCATTGTTCTGGGAATTTTTGCTGATTGTTCTTAGATAAAGTGAAGGGATTTTCATACTATTTGTAAGCTTCTTTACCTTATTATGAATATCATTATCTTCACTTCGTTTATTAGCATGAGTAGCTAATTTCCCACAACTAGGGTTTTGGGATCCATGGAATAGTAATAATCTAGGGTTCTTGTGATATCGGGTTTGGTTTGTATGCATATTACGTTGTTAGTCTTATGTTTTTATCGTTTTCTGATGGTTGCAAACATTAGAACAAGTTTAGGTTTGATTTGCTTGAACAAAGGAATTAAAACTCGGAAAATTAGATTAACAACAAGGATTCGGGGCTACTAACTCCCATCTAATGGTTGACGCTCTAGCGAGGTTAACCTACTTGGGGTGTAAATTGAGTTTTGTATTGTATCTTTTCAAGTTCGAGAGAATTGAAAAGAAAAGCGTCTATTTGGTTGAGAAACGTTTAACGTAGGAATGAATTCAATTACTTCGTGTTATGCATATGAAAAGAACTCGATTGAACTCTAACCCGAGATTGTTTACGAAGCCATGGTGAACACTTCCCTAGTTCGCCTCTCATATTGATTTTTACTCGTTGAAACTTGTCAATTTTTATTTAAATTATTCAAAGATTGATTACTTTAAATCCCCCCCATTTACCGGAAACTATCGATTAATAGTCAACTAAGTTACTAACGACTTAATTTGCACCTTATTCCCTGTGGGATCGACCCCAACCTTGGTTGGGTTCTATATTTGACAACGACCGCTTACGCTTCTTAACTGAGGTATAATTTGGGCGTTATCAATGACCCCTTAGGATTTAGACATATGGAAAGCCATGACCTAGTGTTTTTGTTTTCGCAAGAATTTAAACCCGAGACCTCTTGTTGTCGGCAGGCTCTTGCAAAAGATCATTTTGTTTAGTTGAAGTTTCCCTTCATCATGAATTGACCAAGATGTTATTCTACCAAAAGCCAATAGATTTTCATACGAAAGAAACTAGCAACTTGGGCACTGATCTCACATACAACATCTTTTAAAAAGGGGAAATAAATTGCTCAATGGAAGATAGACAATAAGCCTGTTGCTCCAGAACGACCGAAGAGACATCAGTTGCAATTAGTACACTCCTATTAAATTTGGCCAAATGATCATGTCATATTTACCAAAAACAAATCGGCCAAAGTAACTTTTTACATCAATAAGCACTTCTTCAAAGTAAATATGTCCGACTGATGCGCCCATATGTTTTGATCATTCGTTCTGTTCTGATGCAAGATGGAAAGAACAAAGGAAATGCAGCTTTGGAGAATGTGAAAATGGATAACATGTACTCATATAGGAAGAGTTGTTGTCCTACCAGAATTCACAAAACATTGCAAGTAAACAAGGTTTTAAACTAAACTACACCAGAAAAAGAGATGCAAAACGTAATATCTTGGAGGAAAAAAGACTATATAAATGGAGTACTAAATTATCTGAGGCTTCAAATAAACATACGAGACTTGAAAGTTGTCCCCCATGACTGTCTTGAGTGAGTAAAAACTTGGAATGTATGTAGCCACACTTTGACTACCAAAAACATTGACCTTCGTACACTTCTTTTCTTTTGAGTTGTAAGAAGCTAGTCGTTTGCCATTCTGAAACAAGATTTCTCCATCTTTCCAAATTAATATTGCTTCACAGTAATACATAGCCACACGAGACGGAAGAGAATCCACCAAAATGCTATCTTTAGTCCAAGATTCAGCAATCCCATACTCTTTCATCTGCCAGATATCAACATGTTCGAAGGTTTGATTAGTTAAACATAGACAATTCCCCAACTCCAAGCACCTCAATGGAGTTTCCAGACCAGGTGGAGGTGGCAAGGACTTTAGCTTTTCTGTCCCAATATCGAAGGAGTAAATGCTGTCATTTTTTTCGAGATCCATCCAATGAAAAGCACCATTGACATCAGCCTTTTCAAAACGATCCCATACAGGACAGGGAACTCGGCCCACATTTCTCCATTTCTCATCAACTCCAAGAGTATAAACCTCCAATGCAGATACATCTAGACGACCCCGATACCTTCTAGTTACTAATCTCAATACTTTATACTGTCCAAAGGCTTCAGTAAAGCAAAATCCCTAAGAAACACGACAAACACTTTTCTTCCATTCGGGTAATCTAAGTTTGAAATACTCCCCCAAAAGAGGATTGATAATGTAAACTGAATGATTGGTAGACACTTCACCATTCAACAAACAAATGAACCCGTTACATGAACCAATTATACTAATTGGTGATTTCAGTGGAGGGAGGTGAAAATTAGGGCTCAACACAATGGGTGTATTACAGGGGCAAGAATAATAATCATAATCTGCTTTGAGTTCAAGAAGCGAAAGGTCTGAGTCATCATCCGGAAGCAAAATGCAGGGAAAGGGGGATCTTGTGTGATACCTGTCATGAAATAAAGGGTTGGAAGATAAAAGACGATACCAAAGTTTGCAAACAGTCTTACATCGGAAAATGGGCTTAATCGGCAAAATCTTGAGAGAATTTCAACCATGATCACAGTGGTGACATCAGAGACTCTTCTTCGTTTGCGATCACATACGAAGCATAGCATTTCGTTTGATACAGTTACAGGGACATCAAAAAGCTTAGAGCTTTCAGCGTCCATAGTTGTTACTTCCTTCTCTCAATAAACAAAGTAGAGAGAATCTGGGGAGGGTTTTGAGTTTTCTTCAAACATTTTCTTCTTACAAAATGAAACTAAATTTACTTTCTATTTATAGAAAACTTGAAGCTGTGTTGCAAGTATTTTTATAGGCTTTTTCGAGAAGCTTCTTGCAAAGCAAAGCTATTAAAGGCCTGTTTGGACATTATTTAAAGTTGAAAGTTTGTGATTACAATTTCTATGTTATTACAAGCTTTTAAATACACGTATTTCGTAAAGATTCACTTGTCCAAAAAATCCTATGGCCAAACGTCTACTAAATGAACTTAGTGTATTCACAACATTTCCCGAATTTTTATGTTAGGTGATGAAATTGGTAAGACATATTCATCATCCTTGTTGGGATGGGATGTTTAATATGAATAATGTAAAAGGATCAATTTTGGTGGATAAATTCATTTAGAAATTCAAATTATGATCTTTCTTTAATTGAGCACATGAACACGTGATAAGTTGTTTCTGTTAGATACTTTCGGTTCAAATTTTGGAAAATCTTCCATGCGTATTCTCAAACATTTATTATGTAGATAAGTTGATCTATTATTCCATCATCAATGAAATGAGTGAACCGAAAGTATCTAACATGAACTAGATGCTTAGCCAAAATTGACGAAATAAAATGAAAAAGATTCCAACTAATTTCATGTCTTAAATGAAATGAGTGAACTAGAATTGCTCGTATTCTAATAGATGGATAATATGGTAGAAAGAAAAGGTTTCCTCTACCGTCAATTGTGGAAAAAAAACACGTCATCTTGTGTCACGAAATCCACCTAGCACAACATTGCTCAATTCGGTATGGAGAAAGTAAAGCTAGAAAACTGAAGTGTTTAATCAATTTCAAGCCAAGAAACAAATTGGAGTTACTAGGTAGCAAGAAAAATGGCTTGCTTGATTAAAAGCCAAATGAGGAAAGAACCTGTCACATTTACCCAAAACAAAACTACCAAAGTAACTTCTTACATAAATAAGCACTTCTTCAAAGTAAAACTGATAGGAAAATATTGTGTTCCTTCGTTCTATTCATACGATACGAGTATACAGATGCAAGATGGAACAAATAAATGAAATACAGTTTCGGATACTTTCTAATGCCAGTAATTAGTAATGTGAAAATGGACAATATATGCTTAGATAGGCTGAGTTGTTGTTCTACAAGAATTCACAAGCATCCACAAAAACATTTTGAGTCTTCGAATAAACATATGAGACTTGAAAAAGAGATGCAAAACATAATATTCTGGACGAAGCAAGACTAAATACATGGAGTACTAAATTATCTGAGGCTTCGAATAAACATATGAGACTTGAAAGTTGTCCCCCATGACAGACTTGAGTGAGTAAAAACTTGGAATGTATCTAGTCGGTGAAGTGCCACTGCCATAAACATTGACCTCCTTACACTTGTTTTCTTTTGGGTTGTAAGAAGTAAGAGCAATGCCACTTCGCATCAAGATTTCTCCATCTTTCCAAATTAATATTACATCATAATTAAACCAACCCATACCAGGCGGTAAACAATCCACCAAAATGCTATCTTTTTTAGTCCAAGATTCAGCAATCCCATACTCTTCCATCTGCCAGATATCAACACTCTGTCTGTCGATATGATCAGTCAAACATAGAAAATTCCCCAGCTCTGCTAGCCTCAAGCACGAGGATGGAGTTTCCAGACCAGGTGGAGTTGGCAGGGACTTGAGCATTTCTGTCCCAATATCTAAGGAGTAAATGCTGTCAGTTTTTTCGCGATCCATCCAATGAAGAGCACCATTGACATTAACATTTCCAAGATGATACGATACAGAACAGGGAACTTGGCCCACATTTCTCCATTTCTCATCAACTCCAAGAGTATAAATCTCCAATTCTGATACTTCAGGACGACCCCCAAACTTTCTAGTTACTGATCTCAATACTTTATACTGTCCAGAGGCTTCACTAAAGCAAAATCCATAAGCAACACGACAAACACTTCTCTCCCATTTGGGTAATTTAACCTTGAAATACTCGCCCAAAAGTGGATTGTTAATGTAAACCGAATGGTTTTCATCAGACGTCTCACCATTCAACAAACAAATGAACCCGTTACATGAACCGATTATAAACATTGTCGATTTCAGTGGAGGGAGGTGAAACTTAGGGCTCAACAAAATCGGTCTGTTACCGGGGAGTGAATAATAATCATAATCTGCTTTGAGTTCTAAAAGCGAAGCATCCGAAAGCAAAATGCAGGGAAAACTAGGGGATCTTGTGTGATAAATGTTAAGAAATAAAGGGTCGGAAAAAATATGATACCAGAGTTTGCAAACAGTCCTACATCGGAAAATGGGCTTAATTGGCAATCTTGCGAGAATTTAAAACATGATCACAGTTGGAAGGTCCGTAATGGTGACACCAGAGATTCTTCTTCGTTTGCATTCTCCATTGAAAGGCTCGAAAGCTGGTATTGGATTAGAGACAGCAATTGGAACATCGAAAAACTTAGAGCTTTTGGGTTTATGGTTCTTGGCGTTCATAGCTGTGTTTCTTCCTCTCAATGAACAAGTCTAGGGTTAAAACCTAACTATAATGATATTCCGTTTCATTTTATATGGCACCATTTGACGACTTTTGTAAATGGAGAACTTTAAAGTTAAATCGTTTTTAATTATAATAAGATCATTCTTTTTGGACGGACTAAGAAAGTAAGAGTGCCAAATAAAATGGAAAGAAGGGATAATAATTACACAGAGAATCTACAAATATTTATATTTTATATATCAAGTAGTAAATAGTATTTGATTTATGAAAAGGACAAAAAGGAAACTGAGAACTAACACAATTATTGGAGACTAGACAAAGATAATATATAAATCTCTTGTAATTCACAATAGCTTTACAAGGCCATCAAATAATCTAGTGTAGACTTTATTCTAAAAACTTCACTTTACGGAGACAAAGTTTGTGGCGAAGGCCCAAGCATTGTTGTTAACGGGGTCAGCTTTACAAGGCCATCAAATAAATGCTATCTTTTTTAGTCCAAGATTCAGCAATCCCACACTCTTCCATCTGCCAGATATCAACACTCTGTCTGTAGATATAATCAGTCAAACATAGACAATTCCCTAACTTTGCTAGTCTCAAGCACGAGGATGGAGTTTTCAGACCAGGTGGAGGTGGCAGGGACTTTAGATTTTCTGTCCCAATATCGAAGGAGTAAACCTTTCATTTTTTCCGCGATCCATCCAATGAAGAGCACCATTGACATTAACATTGCCAAGATGATACGATACAGAACAGGGAACTTGGCCCAAATTTCTCTATTTCTCATCAACTCCAAAAGTATAAATCTCCAATTCTGATACTTCAGGACAACCCCCAAACTTTCTAGTTACTAATCTCAATACTTTATACTGTCCAGAGGCTTCACTAAAGCAAAATCCATAAGCAACACACCAAACAATTCTCTCCCGTTCAGGCAATTTAACCTTGAAATACTCGCCCAAAAGAGGATTGCTAATGTAAATAGAACGGTTATCATCAAACATCACATCATTCAACAAACAAATGAACCCATTACATGAACCCTTCGTTCTATTCATACGATAGGAGCATACAGATGCAAGATGGAACAAATATATGAAATGCAGTTTTGGATACTTTCTACCAGAATTCACAAAACATTGTGAGTCATCAGGTTTTCAACTTAACTAAACCAGATAAATAGATGCAAAACATAATATCCTGGTGGAAGGAAGACTAAATAAATACTAAATTATCTGAGGCTTTGACTAAACATATGAGACTTGAAAATTGTCCCCCATGACAGTCTTGAGCGAGTTAAAACTTGGAATGTATCTAGTCACAGTTTTACTACTATAAACATTGACCTCCTTACACTTGTTCTTTTTTGGGTTGTAAGAAACTAGTCGGCTGCCACTTCGCATCAAGATTTCTCCATCTTTCCATATCAATATCGCTTCAAAATTACATTCACCCATACCATGCGGAAGAGAATCCACCAAAATGCTATCTTTAGTCCAAGATTCAACAATTCCATACTCTTTCATCCACCAGATATCAACACGCTCTCTGTAGATATAATCAGTTCCCCAACTCTGCTAGCGACAATAAGCACCATGGTGAAATTGTTAAACCAGGTGGAGGTGGCAGGGACTTTAGATTTTCTGTCCCAATATCGAAGGAGTAAATGCTGTCAGTTTTTCCTCGATCCATCCAATGAAGAGCACCATTGACATAAGCCTTGTCAAAACAAAGCCATACACGATCCAATCGAGGACAGGGAACCTGGCCCACATTTCTCCATTTCTCATCAACTCCAAGAGTATAAACCTGCAATTCTGATACTTCTGGATGACTATAAAACTTTCTAGTTACTAATCTCAATACCTTATACTGTCCAGCGGCTTCACTAAAGCAAAATCCATAAGCAACATCACAAACACTTCTCTCCTACTCGGGCAATTTAAGTTTGAAATATTCACCTAAAAGAGGATTGTTAATGTAAACCGAATGGTTTTCATCATAAGTCTCACCATTCAACAAACAAATGAACCCATTACATGAACCAAATAAATACATTGGTGATTTCAGTGGAGGGAGGTGAAACTTAGGGCTCAACTCAATGGGTCTGTTATGGGGAAGAGAATAATGATAATCATAATATGCTTTGAGTTCTAGAAGCGAAGTGATAGAGTTCCCATCAAAAATCAAAATGCAGGGAAAATTAGTGTTAAGAAATAAAGTGTCGGAAGTTGAAAGATGATACCAAAGTTTGCAAACAGTCTTACATCGGAAAATGGGCTTAATTGGCAATATTGAAAGTATTTCCACCATAATAACATTTGGAAGGTCCATAATTGTGACATGAGAGATTCTTGTTCCCTTGAAAAGCTTAGAGCTTTTAGGTTTATGGTTCTTGGCGTCCATGGCTATCACTTTCTTGTCTGAACAAAAAGGGAGCTACTTTTGAGGGCTTAGGAGATAAAGGTGTAGGGGTGTCAAAACTTTTCTTAAAACTGATAGGACAGATTATTAGGTTTAAGTAAAACCATAGGTTTCAATATATATTTATAACCGTACGGAGAATTAGGGTAGATATTTTATTTTATAAAATATATGGTCTATAAAATAAGTTTGTAAAAATAAGTCCATCCAGTTGACAGAGAAAGATTGTACATCTGATTGAAAGATCACAGGAGAGGACAGGTCAAGCAGATTCAGGGGGAGAACGACAGAGTGTGACGGGGGTTCGTTGTGATCTTTTTGGTACATCTGATACGGACTCTGAGGATGACATCTTGGACTACCTTTGGTCAGAATCAGATAGAGATGCTTCAGAGGATCCCACCACTGTGACGCTCACATATATAACTATTGGCCGGATGCTGCATAGTTTGATCATCCAGCGCAGTGACACCTCTTTTCAATATATATAATGTATGTGCATTTTTAGTCGAGACGATGCTGAATGGAACCTAACACCAGATGTTTTTGATGTTTCAGTGAGCATGTGTGACATTCATGTCTTGGATCTATGATGTCAAAAACTGATAGTAGAAAAAATCGGCATAATATTTAATTCCAGCCTGTTCTCTTGTAAAATTACAAAGCTTTACATAATAGTGTTAGAGGATTAGGCTTTTTTTTTTAAAAAAAAAAAAACTGTCCTTCACAATTAAGGGATCGCATACACTCTACCCTCCCCACACCTCACTTTTGAGATTACACTGAGTATGTTGTTGTTGTCGTCCTTCACAATCAGATCAAGATGCTTTTATTTACACTTTAGCAAAGTGAAGAATCCTAACTCTAATGCAAGATCATTGATCAAACTTGAGAACAAAAATAGAAATGAGATGCACCTGTATTCCAAGTCATTATGCAGAAAAATACATGAAACTTTTTCCAACCTATATGTGCAATAAAGCTGATAGTTGGGGTGAAACTCGCAAAAAAGTAATAGTTCAGGTGTATATTTGACCATTCTCTCATAGACAAAATGTTACTTTGGTGATATAAAATCTGTATTTAAACAAGAAGTAAGTAGAAACAAGAAATTAAACTATTTATGAAAAATAGTAGAAGAAAAGAGATGAAGAAGAAATCGAGCCCACTGAATGCACAGTGTGTCCTTAAGGAAATTATTCCCCTCAAGCACCCGAGGTTGATGGAATATATCCTCCCAGGATAGAACGATTAAGCATTAACAGAATAGCGGTACCTCAAATTTCGTTGAACAGCGAACCACTCAACGGTAGTAAATCACACTTGAATTTTAGAAGAAATGTAGAAGTATACTTATGTTTTTCTTACTCAAATAGTACTTAAATTCGTTCTCCATATCTGAGGAAGAATCATATATTTATAGCCAAAAAAGCACTGCTTCAGAAAGGAAACAAATGTTCAGAAAAATTGCACTGTTTCAGATACGACGGGACGATGTGCGAAACGCACATGAGGAAGTGCGCGTCGCACATCCCATCGCACAAGCATCCAGTGACGCTGCCAGATCTGGTCGAGATGTGCGATGGATGTGCGAAACGCACAACGCATTGTGCGCGTCGCATGTCTCTTCGCATGTCGCAAAACAGTGAGTCGAAAGGACGCGTCATTTTTGACGTGCGATTCATGTGCGTTTCGCACAAGCTGAAGTGCGGCTCGCACATGAAGAAATATTTTGGGTTAGAATTTTGGCTTAAACAATTAAGTTTAAATAAACTTTGTCCAAAAAGATAATCTCTCAATCTTTGACAAATCCAAATCGCCGAAGCCGTCGACGATTGCGCGAGGCTTGTCTTTTTCTCAACCCCTTTAATACCATGAGAAAGTGTTTCTCAATATAAACACTTGAAATTTCCTTTCCACCACCAATGTGGTACAAATACTCTTTACAAAAGCAAAAGTGAAATTTCATTTTCCCTCCATTTCTATTCCCTCCATTTACCATTCGCTTTTCATTACTAATCCCCAACACAAAATACCGATGTGATATGATGGAAATCATTTTTCAAGGTTGAAAATGTTTCTAGGAATAGTGTTTTAATGAATGTTGAGTATTAAATTACTAATAATGTCCAAGTGTTAGTGAAGTTTAGTTGAAGTTTCCCTTCATTGTGATGTGTTCTATATTAATAATCCAATACGTTGTTCTACCAAAAGCTAATATGACTTAGTCTGTTAACTAGCTAGACACTATAAAGTCATCAGAGTTGTCACTGATCAGATTTTATAACCCAAATTAGTACTGATCCTATAGTTGGATTCGATGTAGAGGACGAGAGATTCAGCACAATCCCTCTGCCCTCTGCCCTCTGCCCTAAGTTCTGTTCTGAGAGGTGAAGTTTTGGTCATTCTAATAGGTGAAACAAAATTCAGAAATAGGATGATTTTTTAAGATACAGAAAAAATGCGGAAATGGGGACGATATATAGAGACCCTGGATCAAACACTGAAATGAAAATGGCAAAAGTTTTCTAACCTTTCAAAAATATATTTGAATTCGATAAAAGAGATGAAGTATCCAGAAAACAACTATGAATTTCTGAATTGTAAGAAAGCTCATATAGTTCACTTCACAATCCAAAGAATGAAGCTGTGAGAGATTGAACCCCATCCTAAAAAGAAAATAGTAGTATGCATGATCGCTGAAATTCGTTTAATTGTAACTGATTGTAGACACCACTAGATATGATACTTCAAGAGAGTAAGAACATCGTTATCAACAGAGTTGTATGTTCAGAAATTGAAGAAACCTGTAAAGATTACACAAAGTCACCTCTCATCCTGCTTATATGTAACAGGATGAGTGGGCACAAGGGAGTCTAACCTTATTCCCTTTATACGGAAGCTAACCTGTAGTAATTAGAGAGGTGAAATGAATTCAAATTCTTTCATCTTGAACAAGATCAAAAGAGTTAAGCTGTCAAATTGATCATGAAAGCAAGTTGCTACATAAAATTAAAGGTAGTAAGGACGCCATGGAAATTGAAGTTTGACGCAAAAGCAAGGCAAGACTAAATAGGACATAGCTTCAAGCTAAACTACTAAGGACAATGGCTAGCTCAACTACCTAAAATATCAGCACATAATCAAAACGTCAATCCCAATTGAAGCAACCAATTAACTTTACCCAAACAAGGCATGCCTGACTGATAGGCCAACATTTTGTTCCTTCTTAGTTCATTCTATTCAGAAAAGTGCAGAATTAATGAACAAAAGGAATGCAGCTTTGGAGACTTTACATTACAAATGACCTAGGAACATTAAAATGGACAAGGTAGAGTTGTACTACCAGAAGTCAAAAGCATCCATAAAACAGTAAGAGTTGTCAGGTCTTAAGCTAAATTGTACCAGAAACATAGAAGCAAATATCTAAACTATCTCAGTCTTCGGATAAGAATTTGAGAGTTGAAAAGCTTTCCCCCATGACAGTCTTGAGTGAGTAAAAACTTGTGATGTATCTAGTTGCTGCAAATCCACCATACTGTTTGACCTTCCTAAACTTCTCGTCTTTTGGGTTGTTATTTTTTGTGTTTAAGTTGCTTGGAAAATGCTTAATGGTCTCTTATTTATGTAAAGTTTGAATCTTGGAGTAATTTTGCAAGTTCCAATTTGGATGTTTCGGAGAATGGTTGTTAACTTTTGTGTTTGAGTTATTTGGGAGATGCTTAATGGTCTCTTATTTATGTAAAGTTTGAATCTTGGAGTAATTTTGTGAATTTCAATTTGAACGTGTTGGAGAATGGTTGTTGGTTGTATGGTGTTAAAAGTAAAAAAATTTGAGGTCAAGTTTAGAAACTAACTGTTCATGTCTAAGTTTTGATGTACCCTTTTGTGTTTGAGTTGACTGGAAAATGCTAAGAGGTCTTTTTTCTGCCTAAAATTTGGATCGTGGGATATTCTTGTCACTTTCAACTTGGAACTTTTGGTTAGTGTGTTGTTTGAATAGTGTTAAAATTTGGATCTTGGGATATTCTTGTAACTTTCACTAAGCACTTCTTCAAAGTAAATATGTCCGACTGATATACCAATATGTTCTGATCATTCGTTCTGTTCTGGTGCAAGATGGAATGAACAAAAGAAATGCAGCTTCGGAGAATGTGAAAATGGATAACATGTACTTATATAGGCAGAGTTGTTGTCCTACCAGAATTCACAAAGCATTGCAAGTAAACAAGGTTTTAAACTAAACTAAACCAGAAAAAGAGATGTGAAACATAATATCCTGGAGGAAGCAAGACTAAATAAATGAAGTACTAAATTATCTGAGGCTTCGAATAAACATATGAGACTTGAAAGTTGTCCCCCATGACAGACTTGAGTGAGTGAAAACTTGGAATGTATCTAGTCGCAGTTCCATGACCCCAAATATTGACCTGCTTAAACATCTTTTCTTTTGGGTTGTAAGAAGCTAGTCGACCGCCACTTTGAATCAAGATTTCTTCATCTTTCCAAATTAATATTGCTTCAAAATTATACTTATCCATACCAGGCGGAATAGAATCCACCAAAATCCGATCTTTAGTCCAAGATTCAGAAACTCCATATTCTTTCATCCGCCAGATATCAACACAATGTGTGTGGATATGATTAGTCAAACATAGACAATTCTCCAACTCTGCTAGCGTCGAATGCCACGATGGAGTTTTCAGACCAGGTGGAGGTGGCAGGGACTTAAGCTTTTCTGTCCCAATATCGAAGGAGTAAATGCTGTCAGTTTTTCTTTGATCCATCCAATGAAGAGCACCATTGACATAAGCCTTGTAAAAACGACGCCATATATGATCCCATACAGGACAGGGAACTTGGCCCACATTTCTCCATTTCTCATCAATTCCAAGAGTATAAACCTCCAATTCTGATACTTCAGGATGACCCTTAAACTTTCTAACTACTAATCTCAATATTTTATACTGTCCAGAGGCTTTACTAAAGCAGAACGCATAACCAACACGACGAACTCTTTTCTCCCATTCGGGCAATTTAAGTTTGAAATACTCACCCAAAAGAGGATTGTTAATGTAAACCGAATGATTTTCATTATACATTGAACCATTCAACAAACAAATGAACCCATTACATGAACCAATTAAATGCATTTTCAATTTCAGTGGAGGGAGGTGAAACTTAGGGCTCAACTCAGTCGGTCTGTAACTGTAACGGGAGCGAGAATAGTAATCATCATTTGCTTTGAGTTCTATAAGCGAAAGGCATGAGTGACCATCCGAAAGCAAAATGCAGGGAAATTTAGTGTGATACATGTTAAGAAATAAAGGGTCGGAAGTTAAAAGACGATACCAAAGTTTGCAAACAGTCTTACATCGGAAAATGGGCTTGATTGACAATCTTGAAAGTATTGCAACAATGATCACCATTGGAAGGTCCATAATGGTGGCAGTAATTGGAGCATCGAAAAGCTTAGAGCTTTTGGGTTTAGGGTTATTGGCGTCCATGGCTGTCACTTCCTTGTCTCAATGAACAAAAAGGGAGCTAGTTTTTGAGGGTTTTGGGCAGGGAAAGCCTTTTTTATTTTTGGGAACTAGTGGTAAGAATAAGATTACCTGTTGGGAAATGTTTAACAGGAATATCGTAAAGGATCCATTCTTTCTAGCTCTTCGTCTCAAATTATCTGTCGTTTTCTTGTTTTACAACTCCTTAAAAAGTACTCCCTCTAGTCCATATTAAGCGAAGGGGGTCTTAATTAATTAGGAGGGGTATTTCACAACTTTAACTTTATTTATGTCAAAGTTATAATTACCTCCAATGTATACTCTATTTATGTGTCATTTCCATTTAGGACAAAATCCTACTAATTAAAGGTAAAATGGAGAAAAAATAATTAATTGCGTCTTGAATTTCTAAAATGACAAATAATAAGGTAAAATGGACAAAATCCTACTAATTAAAGGCTTCATCCAATGGCAAGTTGCTACTAAAATAGGGCATAGCATCAAGGTAAACCAAGTGGATTCGTACTCAAATGAAAATAAAGTACTTGATCATGATTCGAAGATTTCTAGGTAGTATGAAAATGGATATCTTGACTATAAGTCTGTTGTTCAAGAAAATCACCAACTAAGTCAAGAACTACCTAAAAATTCAAGACATAACTCCAAATTAGTACTGATTTTATAGTTGGATTCAACATAGAGGACTGTCTATTACACAAAGGAGGCAGCAGATTCATATTTCACAACCACTAAAATTGTCTAAAGTTTCAAACGCATATTTCAAAATTGGTAAAGAGGCCTAATAACAAACGTACACCAATATGAAGAGAGATGAGCGAGCTTCAGAGTAAGTAGCTATGAAGAGAGACTGCACCATCGCCTAGAAAAGCAATTCAGAAGAAGAGAAAATCATAGAGATAAGTTCATCAAGGCTTGTGGATCATAACTAAAACTCATCTCACTTTAACTGGTTGTGGAAATTAACCAGCAGATAATGATACTTCAAGGGATAACAAAAGTTCTATCAGTGGAAAGTTCTATCGTCGTAGCAAGAAAAGAGAAACCATGAAAACAAAGAATTCAAGTTCTTTCATCTTGAACGAGATCAAAAGAGTTAAGCTGTCAAATTGTTCATGAAAGCAAGTAGGTATATAAAATTAAAGGTAGTAAGGACAGCCGTGGAAATTGAAGTGATGCAAGAATAGCTAGAATAGGACATAGCTTCAAGCTAAGCCAAGTGGATTCGTGTTCAAATAAAATCTCAATATGAAAATGAATTACTTGCTCATTCGAAGGTTACTAGGTAATATGAAAATGGATAGCTTGATCAAGAAAATCACCAATCAAGGAATGAACTACCTAAAAATAGGACCTAATAGAAACGTCACTCCCAACTGAATCACTCCATTAACCTCACCCAAAAGTTAGTGTGTCCCGTTAGACCCAAACAAGGCCGCCAAAGTACCTTTTTCAATCTAAATGCACTTCATGACTGATTGGCCAATATTTTGTTCCTTGGAAGTTTGTTCTATTAAGACAAGTGCAGAATGAAAAATTAATAAACGAAATGCAGCTTTGGAGACTTTGCAATTAATGCAAATAACTTAGGAACGTGAAAATGGATAGGCAGAGTTGTCCTTCTAAAAGAATTCAAAAGCATCCACAAAACAGTAAAAGTTATCAGGTTTTAAAGTAAATTATATCAGAAACACATAAGCAAAACATCATATCCTGGAGGAAGTGAGATAAAACAAATACTCTAAACTATCTGAGTCTTGGGATAAACATTTGAGACTTGAAAGTTGTCCCCCATGACAATCTTGAGCGAGTAAAAACTTGGCATGTGTCTAGTCGCTGCAGTGATATTACCATGAACATTTACCTCCGTAAACATCTTCTTTATTGGGTTGTAAGAAGCTAGTTGTGTGCCACTTCGAATCAAGATTTCTCCATTTTTCCAAATTAATATTGGTTCAAAATTATATGTATCCATACCAGGCGGGATAGAATCCACCAAAATGTCATGTTTAGTCCAAGATTCAGCAATCCCATACTCTTTCATCCGCCAGATATTAATATTAGCATGCTGTCTGTACATGCAATCAGTCAAACATAGACAGTTCCCCAACTCTGCTAGCGTCAAGGACCACGATGGAGTTTCCAGACCAGGTGGAGGTGGCAATGACTTTAGCTTTTCTGTCCCAATATCGAAGGAGTAAATGCTGTCATTTTTTTCGAGATCCATCCAATGAAGAGCACCATTGACATTAGCCTTGTCAAAACGACGCCATAGACGATCCCATACAGGAAAGGGAACTTGGCCCACATTTCTCCATTTCTCATCAACTCCAAGAGTATAAACCTCCAATTCTGATACTTCAGGACGATCCTCAAACTTTCTAACTACTAAACTCAATACCTTATACTGGCCAGAGGCTTCACTAAAGCAAAATCCATAAGCAACACCCCAAGCACTTTTCTCCAATTCGGGTAATTTAACCTTGAAATACTCGCCCAAAAGTGGATTGTTAATGTAAATAGAGTGGTTTTCATCACGCGTATCACGGCTCAACAAACAAATGAACCCATTACATGAACCGATTAAAAACATTTTTGATTTCAATGGAGGGAGGTGAAACTTAGTGCTCAACTCAATGGGTCTGTTACGGGGGCAAGAATAATAATCATAATCTGCTTTGAGTTCTAAAAGCGAAAGGTCGGAGTGACCCTCAGAAAGCAAAATGAAGGGGAAACTAAGAAAAAAAGGGTCGGAAGTTAAAAGATGATACCAGAGTTTGCAAACAGTCTTACATCGGAAAATGAGCTTGATTGGTAATCTTGAGAGTATTTCCACCATAATCACATTTGGAATGAGCTTGATTGGTAATCTTGAGAGTATTTCCACCATAATCACATTTGGAAGGTCCATAATGGTGACATGAGAGAAAGCTAAGTGATTTAATTAATTACGATTATTCTTGGGTCTCTTTGGTGTAGGGGTAATTATGGTTACAATTAAGGAATTAGATGTTGATTAGGAGAGAAACAAATCATAGTAACCCTTATTTTAAGGCCTGTTATATTATCATCCCTTATCATACGGATTCAATTAGATATTCACTGTCTCTAATTCAATACTAACTAGTATTTATTCGTACCCGCGTGATGCGCGGTCAGTATTGAAAAACCAAACCAAAATTATATTTAACATCGGTTTCGGTGTGTCATCTTGAAATGAAAGAATGTTTACAATGTATTTGGTAATGGAAAATGAAGAATCAAACCTAAGTTACTGGATCGGTAACGTTTCTTTTTTCTTTTGCCAAATTTGTAAAAAAAGATTTGACTAA
This sequence comes from Jaltomata sinuosa, assembly GCA_003996215.1. NCBI lineage: Eukaryota > Viridiplantae > Streptophyta > Magnoliopsida > Solanales > Solanaceae > Jaltomata > Jaltomata sinuosa. The sequence goes on from QJPP01000021.1 coordinate 448,143, forward strand.
ACTCCACTACTTGTAAAAGATTTTAGTCAAAATAATAGAATTTCTAAGTGTGTATTTCTTTTCGTTTCTTCTTTAGATGCAATTGATGTTTATTCTGAAAAATCAAAGTGTGTGACGGGAAGAGAGAACTACTACTTAATGTTATTTGATAGGCTCTAATACGAAGATATGGACGTTGCAATTCCTCCTTCCCTGTAAATCAAACTCTCCAAATGTATAACACAACAGTACCATTGTATGAAGATGGCAAAAGTTTTTTAACCTTTCACAAATATATCCTAATTCGATAAAAGAGGCTGAATAAACGTGCACCAACCTAAAGACTGTTGCTCAAGAAAATCGCCAATTATGGAATGAAGTATATAGACCACAACAAAATAGACTCTATCAGTTGGAAGGGTCACTCTAAAGGTGTTACACTATGCTGGAGTTTAGCAACACCAATTAGTTATGGCCTTTGGAAAAAAAATATGGTACAAAATGGAGGAAGTTAAGACAAAAGAAATACTCTAAACTATCTCAGTTTTCAGATAAACATTTGAGACTTGAAAGTTGTCCTGTATGACGGTTTTGAGCGAGTAGAAACTTGGAATGTATATAGTAGCTGTAGTGCCACTACCATAAACATTGACGTTCCAAAACTTCAAAGGAAGATATTGAAGTTCTTTGGAAAGAAACAATGAAATTCTGATCAATTGTTCTTCGTTAAGAGATTGTTCCACAGCCTAAAAGAGAAAATATGAAATAAAAGAAAATCACAGTATGCATGATCCCTGAAACTCGTAGATACCACCAGATACATATCGCTATCAACAGAAAGCATGATAAGAGAATGGCTACAAAAAGTTTAGAATTGACAAGAAACCCAAGGTAACTCCGATAAGCATTTCATAGAAAGATTACAGATATCACCTCTCACCTGCTTCTTTGTTGTATATCTCAAAGACTAGGATTGAAGTTTGACGCAAAAGCTAGGAAAGAATAGAATAGGACATATAGGCAGGGTGTTGTCTACCAGAATTCAAAAGCATCCACGAAACATTAAAAGTTTCCATACTTTACACTAAATTATACCAGAAGTACAGAAGCAAAACATCATATCCCGGAGGAAGTAAGACAAAACAAATTAAAAACTAAACTATCTCAGTCTTGGGATAAACATTTGAGACTTGAAAGTTGTCCCCCATGACGGTCTTGAGCGAGTAAAAGCTTGGACTGTACCTAGCGTCTGCAGTTGCAGTGCCATTACCATAAACATTGACCGTCCTAAACTTATTCTCTTTTGGGTTGTTAGACTTTAGTTGTGTACCATGATAGCCTTGCATCAAGATTTCCCCATCTTTCCAAATTATGATTGGTGTAAATATACGACAACGGATATCAACCTGAGTAGAATCTGTCAAAATGTGATCTTTAGTTCACGATTCAGCTATTCCATACTCTTTCATCCACCATATATCAACATACTGATTACCGTAATTTTCAGACAAGCACAGACAATTCCCCAACTCTACTAGGGTCATGCCGAAGGATGTTGTTTTCATACCGCGTGGAGTTAGCAGGGGCTTCACCTTTTCTGTCGCAATATTAAAAGAGTAAATGATGTTATTGTATTTTTCATCCATCCAATGAAGAGAACCATTGACATTAACATTGCCAAATTTATAACATACAGGACAGGGAACGTCGCGCTTATTTCTCCATTTCTCATCAACTCCAAGAGTATAAACCTTTAATTCTGATTCTCGAGGACTATCCCGATGAAACTTGCTAACTACTGATCTCAATACTTTATACTGTCCAGACGCTTCACTAAGGCAAAATTCATAAGCAACACGACAAAAACTTCTCTCCAAATATTCGGTAAATTTAAGTTTGAAATACTCACCTAAAAGAGGATTGCTAATGTAAACCAAATGGTTTTTATCATGAATCAAACCATTCAACAAACAAATGAATCCATTACATGAACCGATTAAAGACATGTTCGATTCCATGGGAGGGAGGTCAAACTTAGGGCTCAACTCAATTGGTCGGTTACCGGGGAGAGAATAATAATCATAATCTGCTTCGAGTTCAAGAAGCGAAAGGTTTGAGTGACCATCCGAAAGAAAAATGCAGGGAAAGATTGAGGATCTTTTGTGATACTTGTTACGAAATAAAGGGTCGGAAGTTAAAAGACGATACCAGAGTTGGCAAACAGTCTTACATCGGAAAATGGCGTTAATTGGCAATCTTGAAAGAATTTCGACCATAATCACCCTCGGAAGGTCCATAATGGTAACATCAAAGATTCTTCTTCCTTTGCAATCTTTCTTGAAACGCTTACATCTTTTGTATTTGAGTTTGTATTTATGGTCCATTGGATGTCACTTACTTCTCTCAATGAACAAAAAATTCTTTAGGTTTACGAATGAGTTTAAGTTTTGTGCACCGTCAGATAATTTTGAAGGTTATATATTTACTTTTTTATATAATTAATTATAATTTACAAAGAGAAAACATTAAAGGTAAATTGAATCCTAATTATAAGTAACCAAAATTCTTTCCTTTTACAACATCATTTACTAATGTATTTATATTTTCTCTCATTGAATTTTTCGACGCTAAAACATTGAATTTCGAGAGATGTTTTTGGTGCTAAAACACTTAGTTTTGAGGGATTTTTTTTAACCTTAATTTCTTGCACTATGTTTTTGATATTTATGTGACTTTGACGTTTGAAAAAACTATGTAATCTCGATCGAGAGATATTTTTGAAAGTGAGTAATTTTTTCTTTAATATTAAAGTATTACTTCACATCGGCTTTAGGTTTATGCAATAGAGAAAAAAATTCCTATATACAATATTGAAGAAAATATGCAGAACTAATCTATCTTATGTGAAAATCTTAGAAATTCTTATGAAATATATATTAGATGAAGAAATTGTTGTTATGTAAAGTATTAATTATTTATGTGTGTTCTTTGTATTTTAGAATTATTATGCTTGTGCAGTTAATTGACCTTTACTTATATTGAATTTTTTTAAAAAAAATTATTCAAAAAAAGAAAATCTCACCGAAAATATTATATAAGGGAATTATCGTTCCCATTCAATATATGGAGAGGGTATTGTTTTCCAACCTTAAATGTTAGGGGGTAAAATAGGATTGATTCTTAATTTAACTTTGGAGCAGTCAATCTTCTAGAAGAGATATGGGATTGACCATATCTCCAAGTAATGAGGTTTGGTCTGTTACAATACTTACGGAATATATAAGTTGGTTACAATTATATTTGGAGTTGAGAGGATTTCGGAATTTGGTCTCCAAGTAATTTAATTACATATACTAAAATATCCTAAATTTTATTTGAAACAACAAAATAATAAAGTTATGTATTACTGCTACTTATGTAGAGTAGTTATTTTATTTTCTAAACTTTGAAGCCGCTACGCACACTGACTAGTGGTATATTTGTTAAAAAAATTGTGAATGAGGGGAGGTATGTCTTACATTCCAAAATCTCAAGGACTGATGGTTAAATTTCCCTTTTTATTTTATTTTCAACTTTTATATAAACAGATGAGCTAACCCTAGTGTTATAGGCAACAAACATTTTCCTCTATGGAGAAGAAAAAGGGAGAGATAATACCTCAAGATATTATCTATGATATATTTTCTCGACTTCCTGCTAAGTCTTTAACGCGTTTCAAGTGCCTTTCTAAATTTTATTGTTCTCTTGTATCGGATCCATCTTTTGTTGACATCCATCATAGTCACTCTATATTTAGTCGTGATAAGATGAAATTCCTGGCATGTTCGTGGAAAAATAATTTTTGCCTGAATTTTTACTCCATAAACATGAAGGTGGAACATAAAAAAGCCTCGGCTCGTTGTATCGAGGAGTTAGATGGCACTAGCTATAGTTGTGTTGTTAATGTTAACGGTTTGTTCTGCTTATGGAGTGCAAAGATGCATCCGCCTGTTATTTATAATCCCACTACAAGAAAAGTAAGATCTCTTCCTTGCCTTAATAATCTCCTTGAGGACGGAACCCGCTATTATAATTATTATTCAATTGGTTTTGAACCGGATAATAAGAAGTACAAAATATTGAGGTATACATATGCACTCAAGAATAATTGGGTTATTACTCTAGGCACAGACGAGTCATGGAGAGAAACTAAAAGTGCACCCAATTCATTATCTCTAGTAGCGCATCCAGGAGATGTTGGAATTTGCATTGATGGAGCTATCTATTTATTGGGCTCTTACGAGGATAAAATATGCATTTATGGATTTGATCTCAGGACCGAAAATTTCAAAATTATCTCATTTTGGGAAGATCTACAACATATTCCAGGAGATAGGTCTTTTAAGTTGATAGAACTGGAGGAAAAATTAGCAGTCGTTAATCATAGTGATTATGGAAGAGATTATGATTTATGGATTTTAGAGAGGTCTGAAGAATGGGTGAAGCGTACTATTGCGTTTCCCCAGAACATTTTTTCTAACTTTGCAAAATCTTTCGTTTTTAGTAGCACTCCTGATGGTGAGATCGTAATAACTACCTTCCGGGACAGGCCAAATTGGGTTTTCTTTTATGATTTGAAGAAGAAGAGTTGGAGAGAAATTGAAATTACGGAGCTTGCAGAAAAGGTGGAGATCATTGATATATATAGTCATGTAGATAGCCTCTTATCGTGTATCTATTGTTAGTTTTGATATTAATTATTTTGTTAATAAAGTCTGTTATTAATTCTTGCCTCTGTTTTCGCTTGGTCATAGTAGTGCCTTTTATTTGGTGCTTTCTTGTAGGCGCGGATGTTGAATACTTTAATTGTGTGAGACTTCTTGGATAAAACAGTATGAGCTTATCCCAAAGCGGACAATTATCATATCATGTTAAGAGTATTTTTGGGTTAGTTTAACCCAACCGGTTCAGCTTCCCGAGCTTCTTTTCAGTTGATTCCCTTCTCTTTAACCATGAATCCCAGTATTTCTTTTGTAAATATAGAGAGTATGAGTACTTTAGCATAAGAATTAAAGTTAATTCCTGATCAAAGTTTTAGTCTATGCATATGTTGCTCAGACTCTTAATAAATATCGAATAGTGCGTGTCAGATCCTCTATAAGTAGTGCTTTTTTAGAGGAATCTGTCATGGGGGCGACAACATTTTAGGAGAGTCTAGCACATATACAGGTCTATGCACTATATTAAATTGGAGAGATTAAGTGAATTACTTAGAGATAACTGAATCAGTTGATCTCAAATTACTTTCATAGTGATCATCAGGGGCGGACCTACATAGAGCCTTGTGGGTGCTCGAGCATCCATTGATCTGGATGAAAAATGTATATAATTAATCAGTAAGCACCCAGTAACAGTCGGGCGCTGAAGCTGTGGTGCTACTGCAGGTCGTGGGATCGATTCTCCTCAAGCAATTCTTCTTCTATGATTTTCTCTAGTTCCTCTTTGTTAACTTGTCAAATGAAGAGAAAAATCAGCATCCAAAAGACTTCAAAATGCCCTTCGTAAGACTCGAACAATTTATAAACATAGCAATAGTTCTCGCACTTATACTATGTAAATAGTAATGATTTTATGTTAAAAAAAAGTGAAGCACCCACGACCTTCAGATCCTGGATCCGCCATTGGTGATCATTCAATCAATAAAAGGCTATTTGCTTCAACTTGCCAAGTTATAGTGAAAACCAAGAAAAACTGGATGAGAAAATCCTAAGGTATTTTTATATAAAAACAACTAGCATTAATTAATTAAAGTTATAAATATTTAATTATTTCAATCATGTGAATTTAATTTGGAAAAAATATTTAAGACATCTGATACAACTATTTCTCATTATTTAAAATAGTTACTCTTTTCTTAATATGTTACTATTCCATTATATTAGATCCATATTATCTTAATTCTTATATGACACAATCGAAAAACCAAACCCCAAAAAAACCTCGTTGAAATGAGAAATATCGAACCAAATTCATTTTTATTTTGGTTCAGATTGGATGCAATTTTTAAAAAAAATCGAATTTCAAAAAATCAAAACTGAATAACGCAAAACTAAACAAAAAAAAATGAATGCACAAGCCAACATCAAAGTATCAAATATGAACAAATTGTATAGCATTTTTTTTAAAAAAAAAGGGGGAGGCATGTGTTACATGTCAAATTCTCAAGGACTGCCATTTAAATTATATTTTTCAACTTTTATAATTTTAGTAAATAGAATAAATATCCTAAACCCTGGAGAAACAATTTCTTGCTAACCCTAGCGTTACAGCAGTAAACACTTTCCCCTATGGAGGAGAAAAAGAGAGAAATCAATTCAAGTATTCCCGAAGAGATTATCTATGATATATTTTCTTGGCTTCCTGCCAAGTCTTTAACGCGTTTCAAGTGTCTTTCCAAATTTTATGATTCTCTTATATCGGGTCCATCTTTTGTAGACATCCATCATGGCCACTCTATATCTCGTCCGAAATTCCTCGCACGTTCAAGGAAAACGAATTTTTTGTTCCAAATATTAGAATAAATATCTGACGAAGTAGAACCATCTCTATCAAGATGACAGACCCATTCTCTGTACTATCAATAGGATCAATGCTCACGTACCGCTTTAATGGGCGAACAGCCCAATCCTTGGAACATACTACAGCCCCAGGTGGCGAAGAGCCGACATCGAGGTGCCAAACCTTCCCGTCGATGTGAGCTCTTGGGGAATATCAGCCTGTTATCCCTAGAGTAACTTTCACCATAGACATGGAGGAGGAACATAAAAAAGCCTCTGCTTTTCGTGTCGAGGAGTTAGATGGCATTTACTATACTAGTGTTGAGTATGTTAACGGTCTGTTCTGCTTATGGAGACCAAAGGCACAACCTGTTATTTATAATCCCACTACCAGAAAAGTAACATCTCTTCCTTATCTCATTGAGGATATAACCCACTATTATTATTATTCAGTGTTTCGAACCAGATAAAAAGAAGTATAAAATATTGAGGTATACACGTTATTTATTCACGACTTACAGGGTTATAACTTTAGGGACAAATGAGTCGTGGAGAAAGATTAAAGGTGCACCCAACTTGTTATATCCACTACAACATCATAGAGGAGTTTGCATTGACGGAGCTATCTATTTATTGGGTTCTTACGAGGATAAAATATGCATAATTGCATTTAACATTAGAATCGAAAATTTCAAAATTATCTCATTATGTAAAGATCTACAACATATTAAAAGACATTTTGGTACATTTGATATATCTTTAAGTTTTAACCACAACATTCAAAAGTTTCTTTATTTTCTTAAACTTCATGCCAAGTCAAAATAAGCCAAACAAATTGAAACGGAGGAAGTAATACAATATAATATGATACATTATGAAAAATACGTAACAACCTTCCAAACAAAGTGTAAAATAATTAATGCAAAATAAAAGTTGGAAAAAATAATTAATCCTCTCTTGTCTTAGCAAGAAACATTTTGCGTCTTGCTCTTTTACTTGTAATTCTTTTACTTGTACTCCTCGTGGTGAGATCGTATTGAGTAGCTCCAACCACAAGCCAAATTGGATTTTCTTTTATGATTGGAAGAAGAAGAAGAGTTGGAGAGAAATTGAAATTACGGAGCATACAGAAAAAGTTTTGTGATTGCTAGTATGTATAGTCATGTAGATAGCCTCTTAGCGTGTACTTGTTATTATTAGCAACTTTCTATATTGTTATGGAAGCCTCGTTATAGCCTTTTATGCTTTTGTTTGCATTTATGGAACTTTCTTGGTTGTCCTCTCTGTTTTTCGAGTTGTGCTATCCATTTTGGTGTCCTCGGTTTTTGCAATAACTATACTTTCAATTATACAACGAGTTCAATAATGAAAATCTTTCGAAGCATGATCATCGATACATTAGGATGTTTGGATGGTACAGATTCAGCTTCTTCTTTAAATAAAGGAAAAAGGTTCAAACATGCCATCGAATTATTAGAAATGGCTCATTTATGCCATCTGTTGAAAGTTTGGCTCATTTATGCCATTGTCATTGAAAGTTTGGCTCATATATGCCACCTTTTATTATAGAAAAGGTTCATTCGTGCCATTATTTTTTAACGGTGGTTTTGCAAAACCATCTTCCCACATGGCCTCTTATTAGAAGTTCACGTCACCAAATTTAAATCAACCAATATTACTTAAAATCAAAATTAAAATTCAGACCCATTAAAATTGGAGGGAAAACTGACAGTTGTTGATCGTTCGAGAGTAAATATGGGACAAATATCTTTAAGGATGTTACAAAGTTTCGAAACTGAAGAATGGGTGCTGAAGCATACAATTGACTTTCACCGGATGAATTCGGAATCACATTTATTCGCTTGCATTTGTAGTAGTACTGCTGATGGTGAGATCGCGTTCATGATCACAAAGTTCAGCCTCAACAAAAATGAAATTTTGTCTTATGATTCCATGAAGAAGAGTTGGAGAGAAATTGAAATTACGAAGGAGCTCGCAGAAAAAGTTGAGATTATTTGTATGTGTAGTCAGGTAGATAGCCTCTTATCGTGTATCTATTGTTAGTTTTGAAATTGATTTGAATGAAATAAATTCATAAAGTATTTTATTAACATTTAAATGAAAACAATCACCCAGTTTAACATTGCACTAAAAGCAGAAAAAACTCCTAGGGTGCAAATCTCATCGCCACCCGTTTATTAGAAAGAATTCAAAGGACGATAATTAAAAAACTTAGTTCTTAATTTTGCGTACAATCTTCATGCCGCCATTTGGAACTAGAGATTGAGGGGTTGGTGGTGGTAATGAACCTTGAATGGGGCAAAAATTCCCAAGTGTTGAACGGAAAAATGAACTAAATGGGAGAATCTTAGGCCAACAGCTATCCTCAATCTCGAATACAGCTTTGCAACATTGAGGACCAATTAATTGAAGTCGAATACTTAAGAAAGATGTTATAACCTCTTGAATACATCCAGGAACATTTAACACTGATGCTAAACATTTGGAGACATCCGGGAAAAGACCATTCCCTGAACCGGGCAAAAGGCCGCCTCCTCCAAATAATTGTGAGACGCTCGGAGAAACCTCAATAGATATGCACAAGAAAATAAGTGCATATGCATAGGCAGAAGTCATTTTTCTTACGGAATATATAAGTTGATTACAATTATATTTGGAGTTGAGAGAGGATTTGGAATTTGATGAAGATTTGGAAGGAGGATTTCATATTTATAGTGTAGGAACTAGGATGTAACGTTAATGTATGGTGGACCTATTAATTTCTTTAAATGTCTTTAATACGAGGACTTTATTGTACATTTTAATAGTTGTAACCTGCAATACTCAAGTTTTAGTGGCTTTTATTTAGCATTAATCTGTGATATTTACTTGCATCTATGGACTTTAAGTAGCAAATTTGTAGTTCATAAATGGTATAATAGCACATCCGATAAATTTTCGTAAATAGCCTATTTGCGCCCAGATTTATGAAAAATAGCTAGATTTTACTTAATTATGAAACGTAACAGCATTTTAGTTTTAAAATGTAGTGGAATACACTATATACACACACATAATAAAAGTGAAATACATCGTATATGCGTAAATAATAAGTGTATCCGCACGTATACAATATCTCGGTAGCGCACTATATCCGTGCGCGTAACAATAGTGAAATACATTGTGTTTACATGCTTAATAAGTGTATCCGCGTGTATCTGCTATAAAATCCCAAACTACCGCTATATTATATATATTTTCTAAACTACAGCTATTTTGGGTAAATCTAGGGCCTTAGTTTGTTGTCACATAATTTTTCCTATATAGTTTATCACTCGTTGTTCGATACCCACATTAAAGTCAGACTAATCCAAATTTGCACCACATAAAACCCATTAACGAAAAAGCACTTCCTAATATAGAGGATTTATTTTATGCCAGAATTCAAACCCTAAACCTCTAGTTAAGTCAACCCTTATTGGTAATAAGTTGAAATGGTTAAAAAATATTTTTCTAGCAACTTGAGGTGTTTGGTCCATAGAAGTGTTTTTGAGCAGAGTTAAAGGAGTTTTTTTAGGCATAATACATAAACAGACACTCAAATTTGGTCTTAACTGACAAGGTAAGCTTCCCAACATTGAGAGAGCGCACATCTAGACACCACAACTCGTTTCCAATGTGTCAGTTGAACACTCTAAGACACAAAATGATCATTCAAACACCTCCAAAATTTATATGTCACGTCAGAGTCGAGTGTCCATGACACATAGTAGGGACGAGTTGGAGCGTTTAGTTTTCAGTTGAGACCAAGTTGAGGTGTCTAGATGTGCACTCTCAAAGTTGGAGTGCTTACTTTGCCAGCTGAAGCCAAATTCGAGTGTCTATTTATGTATTATGTCTTCTTTTTACGAGTAAGAAAGTTATAAATTTCTACTTCTTCCAAAAAATAGAGAATCTGACCAGCTAGTACAAGAGTTGAGAACCAACAACACACATAATTAAGCTAGAGTTCTAATCTTCATTACCCGAAGAGATTATCTATGATATCTAGGCTTCCTATCAAGTCGTAAATACGTTTCATGTGCCTTTCTGAATTTTATAATTCTCTTGTATTGGATCCATCGTTCGCAGATATCCATCATAGCCGCTCTATATCTCATCCTGATAAGGCGAAATTTCTAGCACGTTCAGGGAATGGAAATTCTTTTTACACCGTAGATCAGAAGGTGGAACATAAAAAAGCCAAAGCTCTTCGTATTAAGGAGTTAGATGGAATTAAATATCCTAGATTTGATTATGTTAACGGTCTGTTCTGCTTATGGAGTAATGACAACGAGCGTCCCCCTGCTATTTATAGTAAGATATCTTCCTTGCCTAAATTCCGTTGATGATGAATTTATCAGTTATTACTATTCATTAGGTTTTGAACCAGACGAAAAGAAGTATAAAATTTTGATGAGTAGTATTCTGTTGGATATGAACTCACCTACAAGACAATGGGTTTTAACTCTCGGCTCAAGTGAATCGTGGAGAGAGATTGAACGTGCACCGTGTTCGTTATTTTTGTTACTAGCTGGAGGAGTTTGCATCGAAGGAGCTATCTACTTCGTAGGTACTGATCACCATAAAATATGCATAGTGGCATTTAATGTTAGGACGGAGAATTTTAAAATTATCACGTTGTGGAACAACGCAATAGATGTTCCGGCAGGAAGGTTTTATAACTTGATAGAAGTGAAAGGAAAATTAGCAGTCGTTGATCACTCAGGATGGAATGTTGGAGAGATGGATTTGATGATTTTACAGAGTTGTGAAACTGAAGAATGGGTGAAGCATACCATCACGTTTTTCCGAGGCACTTTCTTCTAGCTTGACGACGTATTTCCAGGGTTGCTTTTGTAGCAGTACTACTCCTGATGGTGAGATTGTGTTCATCTCTAACCCGAAGGTCAAGCGAAACTGGATTGTCATTTATGATTTGAAGACGGAGAGTTGGAGAGAAATTAAAATCACGGAGCTCGCAGAAAAGGTGGAGATCATTGGTATCTATAGTCATGTAGATAGCCTCGTACCGTGTATCTATTGTTAGTTTTGAGATTAATTATTTTGGAGTAATTCTTATGTAAAACATTATTGTCTCTTGTTCTTTATCTATATTTATTCCTTGCGACTCACTGGAAAATACAAATTTGGCTAAGATGATTATGAAGGTTAACTAGATAAAGCAAGACGGTGTTTGGTCGATTACCAAAGTTGAGTGATCATTCAGGCAATCAACTGATCCATTATCGAGGTTAAGGGCATTATTAGAGAGATATGAGAGTATCATTAAACTTTAGTAACAAACAAATTTCTAAAGTTAAAAAGAATTTTTAAAAAAAATCCAATCAAATTAATATGATTGTCCCATGTCCAAGTTTCACAACCATTACAAACATATTGTGATCTAGAAGTGCGACTTGTCCCTTTATTTCTTGGTGAAGAATGTGCAAAGGATAACGATACCTCATGAGGAAACGAGATCATTCGAAAATGTTCAACTCTCCAACATTGAAATATTGAATGCAACTATGTGATCACTTGACTCATCGTGTCTAATTTCATATTATTTTACGCAATAAATGACCTTGTCGGCACTAATTCTGGTTACAAAGTAGTTTTATTATGAATAAGGGGAGGTTTGTGTAGTATGTTACAAAAACAGGGGTGGTATGTCTTATTTGCCAAAATCTCAAGGATTGCCATTTAAAATTTTATTTTTTAACTTTTTATAATTTAATAAGGTATATAAATAAATAGAACAAAAAGCCTAGTTTCAACTATGGAGGAAAAAATGATGAAGATTGATTCCGGAAAATCTTCATTACCCGAAGAGATTATCTATGATATATTCTCTACGTTTCCGGTCAAGTCGTTAATGCGTTTCAACTGTGTTTCTAGATTTTATAATTCTCTCATGTCTGATCTATATTTTATCGACATCCATCAAAACCCCCCAATACATCGTCCTAATAATAAGATCAAATTCCTAGCTCGTTCAAGGAATAATAATTTTTACATCATAGACCTGAAGGTGGAAGACAGTAATAAAGCCTCCGCTCTCCGTATCGAGGAGTTAGATGGTATTAAGTATCTTGGTATTGGTTATGCTGAGGGTTTATTCTGCTTATGGGCCACACATGTGCACCCGCCTGTTATTTATAATCCCACTACAAGAAAAGTAAGATTACTTCCTTGCCTAAATTTCCTCAGCAATTATACCCGTTGTTGTTATTCGTTAGGTTTTGAACCAGATAAAAAGAAGTACAAAATTTTGATGATTGTTTCGACTATATCTTTGTCCACGAGATGCTGGGTTTTCACTCTAGGCACAAGTGAATCTTGGAAAGAGATTAAAAGTGTACCCTATCCCTTGCTTACATCGCCTATATATTGGAGTTTGCGTTGATGGAGTTATCTATTCCTTCGGTTATTACAAACATCATAAACTTTGCATAGTGGCATTTAACGTTAGAACTGAGAAATTCAAAATTATCTCGCATTGGAAAGGTATAACGTATCTACACAATGAAAGGTTCTATAACTTCATAGAATTGGAGGGAAAATTAACAGTTGTTGATCGTTCAAGGGTATCTATGGGAGAGATATCTTTAAGGATATTACAGAGTTTCGAAACTGAAAAATGGGTACTGAAGCATACAATTCATTAATTTCACCCGATGAATTTGCAATCATATATGTTCTCTTGCTTATGTAGTAGTACTGCTGATGGTGAGATCGTGTTCATGATCACAAAGTTCAGACTCAACCCAAATGAAATTTTGTTTTATGATTCCACGAAGAAGAGTTGGAGAGAAATTGAAATTACGAAGGAGCTCCAGAAAAAGTTGAGATTATTGGTATGTATAGTAATGTGGATAGCCTTTTATCGTGTATCTATTGTTAGTTTTGAAATTGATTTGAATGAAATAAATTCATAAAGTATTTTATTAACATTTAAATGAAAACGATGATCACATAGTTTAACATTGTACTAAAAGCAGAAAAAACTCCTAGGGTGCAAATCTCATTGCCACCCGTTTATTAGAAAGAACTCAAAGGACGATAATTAAACAACTTAGTTCTTAATTTTGCGTACGACCTTCATGCCGCCATTTGGAACTAGAGGTTGAGAGGTTGGTGGTGGTAATGAACCTTGAATGGGGCAAAAATTCCCAAGTGTTAAACGGAAAAATGAACTAAATGGGAGAATCTTAGGCCAACAACTATCCTCAATCTCAAATATAGCTTTGCAACATTGAGGACCAATTAATTGAAGTCGAATACTTAAGAAAGATGTTATAATCTCTTCAACACATCCGGGAACATTTAATACTGATGCTATGCATTTGGAGACATCCGGGAAAAGACCATTGTCGAGCTGACCCCGGCCTAAACCTGGCGAAAGGCCTCCTCCTCCAAGTAATTGTGAGACGCTAGGAGAAACCTCAATGGAAATGCACAAGAAAATAAGTGCATACGCATAGGCAGAAGTCATTTTTCTTACGGAATATATAAGTTGGTTACAATTGTATTTGGAGTTAGAGAGGATTTGGACTTTGATGAAGATTTGGAAGGAGGATTTCATATTTATAGTGTAGGATGCAACGTTAATGTATGGTGGACCTTTTAATTTCTTTAAATTGTCTTTAATATGAAGACTTTATTGTACATTTTAATATAGTTGTAACTTGTAATCAATTATCTTTTTAAGCTTTAATGGCGCTTTAAGAGAGTAGCATTTTATTGTATATTTACTTGCATCTATGGGACTTTAAGTAGCATTTTGTGGCTTTAATAGTTTTGCATCTATGGGACTTTAAATAGCATTTTGGCTTCAAACGTAATGGAATACACTATATCCACACATAATAATAATAATAATGAAACACATCGTATCCGCGTACATAATAAGTGTATCCACGCGTATACAATATTTCTGTAGCGCATTGTATCCGCACACGTAATAATAGTGAAATACATTGTATCCACATGCTTAATAAGTATATCCGTGTGTATGTGCTATAAAACCCCAAACTATCGCTATATTATTATTATTTTTAAACTACCGCTAATTCGGGTAAATCTAGGGCCTTAGTTTGTTGTGTCACGTAATTTTTCCTATATAGTTTTCCACTTGTTGTTCGGTACCCACATTGAACACAAGTTGAGGTATCTAGATGTGTACTCTCAAAGTTGGAGTGCTTGCTTTGCCAACTGAAGTCAAGTTTGAGTGTCTATTTATGTATTACGTCTTGTTTTTACGGATAAGAAAGTTATAAATTTCTACTTCTTCCAAAAAAATAGAAAATCTGACCAGCTAGTGCAAGAGTTGAGAGCCAACTACACATATAATTTAAGTTAAGCGTTCTAGTGAGTTGTCTTTCATCTATTGTGAAAACCTGCTATGGCCTCCCTGCAGTAGCACTGTGTGTGTGTGTGTAAATGGTGATACGATGTATATGTACGCTGACTGAATCGAACTAAAGCTGATAAGATACTGTGCTGTAAGGCCAAACTGTATGTGTAGACGACACAATGATCCATTGCATAGACATCTTCGCAAGTAACTGTGTTTGTAGAACTTGGTTCACCTTATTTGCTAGAATTTGAAGGAAAACTTGCATTTCGGGCTATGGTTTTCGTTTTATTCCATTAACTAGCTAAACACTATAAAGTCATCAGAGTTGTCACTCAGATTTTAAAGCAACAACCCAAATTACTACTGATCCTATAGTAGTTGGATTCGACATAGATGACGAGAGATTCAGGACAATCCCTTTGCCCTCTACTACCCTAAGTTCTGTTCAGAGAGGTGAAGTTTTGGTCATTCTAAGTGATCATCCATGGAAGAGAAATTCAGAAATAGGATGACTTTTTGAGATATAGAAAAATGCATAAATAGGGACAATACGGGATCAAAAAACTGAAATGAAGATGGCCAAAGTTTTCTAACCTTTCAAAGATGTATTTGAATTCGATAAAAGATGTTGAATAATAAACTTACACCAACCAAAGGAACAGATATGAAGTTCCGAATTGTTTTTTGTTAAGAAAGCTCATATTATCGTTCACTTCACAGTCCAAAGAATGAAGCTATGAGAGATTGAACCATCGCGGAAAAGAGGAAGTATGAAATAAAGGAAAAATAGTAGTATGCATGATTGCTGAAATCCGTTTAATTATAACTGATTGTAGATACCACCAGATATGATACTTCAAGAGAGTAAGAACATCGCTTTCAACAGAGAGCATGATAAGACAATGGCAAATTGAAGAAACCTGTACAGATCAACACAAAGTCACCTCTCATAGTAATTAGAGAGGTGAAATGAATTCAAGTTCTTTCATATTGAACGAGATCAAACAAGTTGAGCTGTCAATGAAAGCAAGTTGCTACACAAAATTAAAGGCAGTAAGGACAGCCGTGGAAATTGAAGTTTGACACAAAAGCAAGGGAAGATGAGAATAATATGAAAATGGCAAGCTTGAATATAAGCCTGTTGCTCAAGAAAGTCACCGACTAAAGAAAGAACTACCTCAAACATCAGGACATAATCGAAACGTCACTCCCAATTAACTTTACCCAAAAGTCCATATACTGTTTACCACCAAACAAAGCCGGCCCGACTGATAGACCAACGCTTTGTTCCTTCATACGTAGTTCGTTCTATTCAGACAAGTGCAGCATGAAATGAACAAAAGAAATGCAGCTTTGGAGACTTCACAATGCAAATAACTTAGGGACAATAAAATGGACAAGGTATGCTTATACATGCAGAGTTGTACTACCAGAACTCAAAATCATCCATAAAACAGTAAAAGTTGCCAAGTCTTAAGCTAAATTATACCAGAAACATAAAAGCAAAACATAATATCCAGGAGGAAGTAAGACAAATTAAATATCTAAACTATCTCAGTCTTCGGATAAGCATTTGAGACTTGAAAACTTTCCCCCATGATAGTCTTGAGTGAGTAAAAACTTGGGATGTATCTAGTCGCTCCACTGCCACTATCGTAAACATTGACCTTCCTAAACTTTTTCTCTTTTGGGTTGTAAGAAGCTAATTCTGTGCCACGATCTCTTTGCATCAAGATTTCTCCATCTTTCCACGTTATGATTGGTATAAAAGTCAGAATATCATAATGAGAATCCGTCAAAATGCGATCTTTAGTCCAAGATTCAACCATTCCACACTTTTTCATCCACCATATATCAACATACTGACCATGTCCATTATCCGACAAACAGAGACAATTCCCCAACTCCGCTAGCGTCAAGCCCAACGATGGAGTTTCCAAACCAGGTGGAACTGGCAGGGGCTTCACCTCTTCTGTCCCAATATTAAAGGAATGAATGGTGGCACTTATTTCAATATCATCATCATCCTTTAGCCAATGAAGAATGCCATTGACATTAACATTACCAAATCTTCCACATGAAGGGTATGGAGCCTCGCCCACGTTTCTCCATTTCTCATCAACTTCAAGAGTATATTCCTCCAATTCAGATACTTCAGGACGACCCCGAAACTTTCTAGTTACTTATCTCAATACTTTATACTGTCCAGAGGCGTCACTAAAGCAGAATCCATAAGCAACACGACGAACCCTTTTCTCCCATTCAGGCAATTTAACCTCGAAATACTCGCCCAAAAGAGGATTGTTAATGTAAAGCGAATGACCATCATCATGCCTATCACCACTCACCAAACAAACGAACCCATTGCATGAACCAATCAAAAACTTTGGTCTAAAACCATAAACTCTGATTTTAATGGAGGGAAATGAAACTTAGAGCTCAACTTAACTGGTCTGTTTCGGGGGAGAGAATAGTAATCATAATCTGCTTTGAGTTCAAGAAGTGAAGCAATAGAGTGATCGCACGAAAGCAAAATGCAGGGGAAATTACGCGATCTTGCGTGATACTGTTGGGAAAGGCAAGGCACTAACAAAGAATGCACAACAGGGTAGCAGCGGAAGAATACCCAAGTCTAAACTTTTCCCTTTCAATTTGAACCAAGAGAAGACAAACAAACCAAGCACAATGGTAATAAGGCACTTTGTTGGGAAAGGCAAGGCACTAACAAAGAATGCACAACAGGGTAGCAGCGGAAGAATACCCAAGTCTAAACTTTCCCTTTCAATTTGAACCAAGAGAAGACAAACAAACCAAGTACAATGGTAATAAGGCAGCAAGTATATCAACCAAAACAAATACGACAAGACAAAATAAACCAATCACACGAGACACCAAGATTTACGTGGAAAACCCCTTCGGTGTGAAGAGTAAAAACCACGGGACCAAAACCTCCACTATAATCACCAAGAGTTACAATAATATTCTCCAAAATGGCCACCAAAGAAGTGCCAAACAACGAGCAACAAAGCATAAATCACAACACCAAAAACAAGAGAATAAAAGGAGCAAAAGCACCGAAAAACGCAGCTACTGTTCACGGATGCAAAACTGGAGCTACGGGATACCAAGTCCAACTCTGTCAGTTTCTAATCAAAGATTGAGATGAGAGGAACAAGCTGTCCAAAAATCAGATCAATCGGATAAGAAACGAAGCGGGAATCGCAATTTGAAGTTGGCAATTTAGGGCTGAAATTGGGTGCGAAAATCTGCTCTTTCTCTCTGTGTGGCTGCTGAAAAATATTATGTGGATTATGAAATAAGACCTAAAAAAGGTCTATATATATGCCCCATAGAATTGGGCCTATGGGCAAAAGTGGGTTGGTCCAAATTGAGCTTTATTTATCCACATAGGAAGGGAAAAAGACCCATAACCCCAACAATTCTCCCCCTCACGACTATGCGGAGGAGACCGCCATCCCGGCGATCATGCAACAATCTTCAAATTTCCATCTTGGCAAAGCTTTAGTCATCATATCGGAACCATTATCATCCGTATGAATCTTCTCAAGTTCAAGCAACTTAGAATCCAACACATCTCGAATCCAATGGTACCACTTTGTTGGGAAAGGCAAGGCACTAACAAAGAATGCACAACAGGGTAGCAGCGGAAGAATACCCAAGTCTAAACTTTTCCCTTTCAATTTGAACCAAGAGAAGACAAACAAACCAAGCACAATGGTAATAAGGCACTTTGTTGGGAAAGGCAAGGCACTAACAAAGAATGCACAACAGGGTAGCAGCGGAAGAATACCCAAGTCTAAACTTTTCCCTTTCAATTTGAACCAAGAGAAGACAAACAAACCAAGCACAATGGTAATAAGGCAGCAAGTATATCAACCAAAAGAAATACGACAAGCCAAAATAAACCAATCACACGAGACACCAAGATTTACGTGGAAAACCCCTTCGGTGTGAAGAGTAAAAACCACGAGACCAAAACCTCCACTATAATCACCAAGAGTTACAATAATGTTCTCAAAATATCCACCAAAGAAGTTCCAAACAACGAGCAACAATAGATAAATCACAACACCAAAAACAAGAGAATAAAAGGAGCAAAAGCACCGAAAATGCAGCTACTGTTCACGGATGTAAAACTGGAGCTACGGGAAACCAATCCAACTCTTTCAATTCCTAATCAAATATTGATATGAGAAGAATAAGCTGTCCAAAAATCAGCTCAATCAGATAAGAAACGAAGCGGGAGTCGCGATTTAAAGTTGGCAATTTAGGGTTGAAATTGGGTGCGAAAATCTGCACCTTTTTCTCTATATGTGGCTGCTGAAAACTCTTTTGTGGATGTGAAATAAGATCTAAAAAGGTCTATATATATGCCCCATAGAATTGGGCCTATGGACAAAAGTGGGTTGGTCCAAATTGGGCTTTATTTATCCACATAGGAAGAGAAAAAAACCCATAACCCCAATAATTCTCCCCCTCACGACTATGTGGAGGAGACCGCCATCCTAGCGATCATGCAACAATCTTCAAACTTCCCTCTTGGCAAAACTTTAGTCATCATGTTGGAACCATTATCATCCGTATGAATCTTCTCAAGTTCAAGCAACTTAGAATCCAACACATCTCGAATCCAATGGTATCTCACATCAATGTGTTTAGACCGACCATGGAATGTAGAATTCTTGCCAAGATGTATAGCACTTTGACTGTCGCAATAAAGCACATACCTCTCTTGAGCACCACCAAGTTCCCCCAAGAATCTCTTCATCCAGAGCAACTCTTTACAAGCTTCAACGGCAGCAATAAGCTCAGCTTCTGTAGTAGATAGAGCAACACATTTTTGCAACCTAGATTGCCAAGACACAGCTCCCCCTGCAAAAGTAACCAACTACCCTGAAGTAGACTTGCGAGTATCAACATCACCAGCCATGTCTGAATCAGTATAACCATAAAGAATAGGCTTTCCTGTACCAAAACACAAACTCAGACTAGAAGTGCCACAAAGATATCTCATGATCCACTTCACAGCATTCCAATGTTCTCTTCGCGGATTAGAAAGAAAACGGCTAACAATACCAACAGCATGAGCAATATCTGGTCTTGTACAAATCATTGCATACATTAAACTACCAACAGCTGAAGCGTAAGGAACTTTCTTCATATCTTCCTTCTCATCATCACTGGAAGGACACTCTTTCGTGCTCAACTTGAAGTGCATAGCTAAAGGTGTACTGACAACCTTAACATTATCCATGTTGAACCTTCGAAGTACTTTCTGAATGTACTTCTCCTGTGATAACCACAACTTCTTGGCCTTTCTGTCACGGACAATCTGCATGCCAAGAATCTGCCTTGCTGGTCCTAAGTCTTTCATAGCAAAAGACTTACTCAACTCTTGCTTCAACTTTTGAATCCTGCAAGCATTATAACCAACAAAAAAGCATGTCATCAACATAAAGCAACACAATAATAAAGTCACCATCAGAGAATTTTTGCACAAAAACACAATGATCTGAAGAAGTCTTCTTGAAGCCCTGCTGACTCATAAAAGAACCAAACTTCATGTACCACTGTCTAGGAGCTTGTTTCAAGCCATACAAGCTCTTCTTCAATTTGCAAACATAATTCTCTTTTCCCTTGACTTCAAAACCTTCCGGCTGCTCCATATAAATTTTTTCATCTAAGTCACCATGGAGAAAAGCAGTTTTAACATCCATTTGTTCAATCTCTAAATCTAGACTTGCAGCTAAGCCTAGAACAACACGAATGGATGACATCTTCACAACTGGAGAGAATATCTCATCAAAATCAACTCCTTTTTTCTGGTTAAAACCCTTCACAACTAATCTAGCTTTGTACCGTGGAACTGGATTGCCATCTTCATGTTTCACCCTGAAAACCCACCTGTTTTTTAAAGCTTTTCTGTCTTTAGGTAACTTAACCAAATCAAAAGTATGATTATCATGTAAGGATTTAATCTCATCTTCCAGAGCATCAAACCATCTTTCTTTTTCTTCACTATCCATGGCTTCATCAAGACTCTCAGGTTCTCCCCCATCAGTCAAGAGTACATACTCATTGGGAGAATAACGAGATGAAGGTAGTTTCTCTCTAGTAGATCTTCTGAGAGAGCTCTCTGGAGCATCAATAGCAGCTGGTTGCTGGCCAACCACATCCTCTTGCACTGGAGCGTCAACAACATCCTGGTCATTCTGAACATGATCATCATCTTCATTATCAACTTGATTTTCATTATTATGAAGATTTTCTTCAGGTGCAGTAGTCAAAGAAACTGGATCAATATCAACTAGGCTCTCACTACTCTGAGAATCAACCTTCTCAGTTTTGTCAAAATCTTCAATTGTTTGGTCTTCAAAAAACACAACATCACGGCTTCTAACAAGTTTCTTCTCAACTGGATCATAGAAACGATAGCCAAATTCATCTTGACCATAACCAATGAAGATACACTGTCTAGTTTTAACATCCAGCTTTGACCTTTCATCCTTAGGAACACGAACAAAAGCTTTACACCCAAAGACTCTAAGATGATCATAAGAAACATTCTTACCAGACCAAACTCTGTCAGGGACATCACTATTCAAAGCAACAGCAGGAGATAAATTGATAACATAAGCAGCAGTATTAAGTGCTTCTGCCCAAAAGGAATCTGGCAGCTTAGCATCTGAAAGCATACATCTAACTCTCTCAACTAGAGTTCTGTTCATCCTCTCTGCTAAACCATTTAACTGAGGAGGCTTTGGAGGAGTTTTCTGATGCCGAATACCCTTCACTCTACAATATTTATCAAAAGGACCAATATACTCACCACCATTATCTGAGCGGATGCATTTCAATTTCTTCCCTGTCTGTCTCTCACCCAAGGCCTGAAAACCCTTGAACACATCAAGTACCTGATCCTTGGACTTCAAAGGAAATACCCAGAGTTTGCGAGAATGATCATCAATAAAAGTCACAAAGTAAAGTGCATCGCCATGAGACCTTACCTTAAAAGGACCACACAAATCAGAATGTACCAACTCCAGCAAATCAAGCTTTCTTGAAGGCGGATGACTCTGAAAGGAAACTCTTTTCTGTTTACCGGCTACGCAATGAACACATTTCTTCAACTTTGCTTGTTTCACTCCAGAAAGTAAATTTTTCTTAGCCAAATTGTCAATCCGCTTCTCACTCATATGACTTAGCCTTCTATGCCATAATTCTGATGAAGTATCATTCTCCATCAAGTTTACTGAGTCTCTAGAGATGGAGCCCTGAAATACGTACAAGTTAGACAACTTGTCACCACGAGCCACAACCATTGAACCTCTAGTAAGCTTCCACTGGCCAGCACCAAGGGTATTAACATAACCCTCATCATCAAGGTTCCCCACAGAGATCAAATTCAGGCGAACATCTGGAGCATGCTTGACATTGTTGAGAACTAATCTCGAACCATTGTTACTTTCTAAGCAAACTGTTCCAATGCCAAGAACTTCAACTTCATCATTATTACCCCTCTTCAACATCCCAAAATTACCTGGAGTATAAGAAGAAAATAATTCTTTCTTGGGCGTGACATGAGAAGTAGCACCAGAATCCACAAACCAGCTAGACTCATCACGAACAAGATTAATGGCAGTCTCACCACAAGCAACAAGAAGATCATCATTAGCAACAACAGCAACACGATTCTCATTATCGCCTTCTTTCTTTTGTCGTCTCATATCTCTCTTGTGCTTGTGACAATATTTCATGATATGTCCAGTCTTGTGGCAATAGTCACATGTAACATTCTTGTATCTGGACTTTGACTTGCTTCTACTTGTACCTCTATCATTCTGACCTCTGAACTTATTTCTCCCCCTATCTTCAGTAACCAAAGCATCGGAGTGTGAAGCTGAAGAAGATGAGGCCTGTGATCTTCTTCTCATCTCTTCATTCAAGACACCACTCTTAGCATATTCCATAGTTACAACACCACTGGGAGCAGAATTAGTCAAAGAAACTCGAAGAGTCTCCCAAGAGTCTGGCAGAGTATTGAGAAGCCAAAGTCCCTGAATTTCTTCATCAAACTTTACACCCATTCCGGACAGCTGGTCAAGGACACCCTGAAAATCATTTATATGATCAGAAATAGGACTACCCTCTTTGTACCTGATATTTATCAATTGTTTCAGCAGGAACAACTTGTTGTTGCCAGTCTTCGAAGCATACAGTGTCTCAAGCTTATCCCACAAACTTCTGGCATGTGTCTCATTCACAATATGATTTCTAACATTATCTTCAACCCATTGTCTGATATAGCCACAAACCTGCAGATGCTCAAATTCCCAAACCTCATCATTCATAGATTCAGGTTTGTTAGAAGCAAACACAGGTAAGTGCATCTTCTTGACAAATAGAAGATCTTTCATCTTGCCTTTCCAAGTATGATAATTACTACCATTCAAACACACCATCTTGCTCATATTTGCCTCCATCATTCAAATTGACTATCAACAACAACCAATGCTCTGATACCACTTTGTTGGGAAAGGCAAGACACTAACAAAGAATGCACAACAGGGTAGCAGCGGAAGAATACCCAAGTCTAAACTTTTCCCTTTCAATTTGAACCAAGAGAAGACAAACAAACCAAGCACAATGGAAATAAGGCAGCAAGTATATCAACCAAAAGAAATACGACAAGTCAAAATAAACCAATCACACGAGACACCAAGATTTACGTGGAAAACCCCTTCGGTGTGAAGAGTAAAAACCACGGGACCAAAACCTCCACTATAATCACCAAGAGTTACAATAATGTTCTCCAAAATGGCCACCAAAGAAGTGCCAACAAACGAGCAACACTACATAAATCACAACACCAAAAACAAGAGAAGAAAAGGAGCAAAAGCACCGAAAAACGCAGCTACTGTTCACGGATGCAAAACTGGAGCTACGGGATACCAAATCCAACTCTGTCAGTTTCTAATCAAAGATTGAGATGAGAGGAACAAGCTGTCCAAAAATCAGATCAATCGGATAAGAAACGAAGCGGGAATCGCAATTTGAAGTTGGCAATTTAGGGCTGAAATTGGGTGCGAAAATCTGCTCTTTATCTCTATGTGTGGCTGCTGAAAAAATATTATGTGGATTATGAAATAAGACCTAAAAAAGGTCTATATATATGCCCCATAGAATTGGGCCTATGGGCAAAAGTGGGTTGGTCCAAATTGAGCTTTATTTATCCACATAGGAAGGGAAAAAGACCCATAACCCCAACAGATACAACTTAAGGAATAAAGGGTCGGAAGTTAAAAGATTATACCAGCGTTTGCAAACAGTCTTACATCGGAAAATGGGCTTGATTGGCAATCTTGAAAGTATTTCCACCATAATCACCCTCGGAAGATCCATAATTGTGATTTCGTAAGCTCTTCTTCCTTTGCAATCACATTTCACATATACATATTCTTTAATGATTTTTGTTTTTTGATTCTTGAAACTTAACATTGGATTTGAGACAGTTATAGGAACATCAAAAAGCTTGGATTCCATTTTTTTTTCTCTGTTGCTCACTACAGTGAATGAACAACTGCTAATGTTTAGGGCTTTGCTGGGTGGCCTGGGTGGTTTTGGGCGCGGAAAACAACTGCCTACAACGATATGGCGGGAGTGTAAACAAATACTCCCTCCGTCCCAATTTATATGAGTTAGTTTGACTCGGCACGAAATTTGAAAGGTGTGGTCTAAAATAACTCATAGATGTTTGTGCGGTTGTAAATCATTTCATTAAGAGTAAAATATGCATTTTAAAATTAAATTGTTAAGTATTAAATATAGAAACGTGTCATTCTTTTTGGGACTGACTAAAAAGGAAAGTGAATCATATAAACTGGATAGAGGGAGTATTTCAGTAATTTTAGTTAAATCTTAATATTCACTCGTTTCAATTTGTTTGACCTATTTTAATTTGATACGAAATTTAAGAAAAATAAAAAAGATTTTTGAACCTTGGGGTATTAAATTAAAGATATGTCACATGTATCAAAATGTTCTTTAATTTATGGTCTTAAATATCACGTGAAAAGTTAGAATTAAAGAGTTGGTAAAAAAAGAAAAGATTATTTTTTTTAAAAAAAGTCTCCCCCCCCCCCCAAAACACCCACGGTGTTCAGTTACCGACTAATTTAGATTAGCGTATTGTAAAGACCTATTTCACGGATGGTGCTTTGAACAAGATTTAAGTTATACTTCGTCTCTAATTATTTCGACTATAGTATTATTTTGTTATAGATACTGTTCTATTGTTTTTTATAATATTTTGTCATGTTATCTTTAGTATTCTGTCGAGGCCTTTTATTGCCAATTATTAAAGCCCCTGAGGCTCGGAAAAAAAAAGCCGCATGGAACCGTTGAACCCGGTCTGTCAAGAAAATGAGTAGCAATAATTGAACCGGGCAAAACCCTAAGGAGACCTATAAAACACCCCCACATTACAAAAACCCCAAATTCCCTCCCATTTGCCCAAACAAAGCTTCTCTTACTTTTCTTCATTCCCAAAAGGCGCCAAAACACACACTGACTGTGTGAAACCCATTTAGCTAAACCCTTCAAAACAGCTGAATTTTGTGTTTTTTTTGGTGGGTAAAAATTCAATGGATCAAGATCAGCAATGGCTTATCAACTGCTTGAATGCTACGCTTGACCCAAATCAACAAGTTCGTTCATTTGCTGAAACTTCTCTTCAACAAGCTACCCTTCAACCAGGTAATCTTATTTTACCCCTTCAATTTTACTGTACCTGATATTTATTAATAGAATTAGCTGGCATTGACGTGTCGGTCATTGGGTGGGTGGGTGCGTGGGTGGGGGGGGTTAGTTTTTGTGTTTGAGTTGCTTGGAAGATGCTTAAAGGTAACTTATTTATGTAAAGTTTGGATCTTGGAGTATTTTAGTGAGTTTCAATTTTGCTGTAGCTGATATTAATAGAATGATCATAAACTAGCTGGCATTGATGTGGGGGTGAGGGTGGGGGTTAATTTTAGTGTTTGAGTTGCTTGGAAGATGCTTAAAGGTCTCTTATTTATGTAAAGCTTGGATCTTGGAGTATTTTAGTGAGTTTCAATTTTGTTGTAATAGAATGATCATAAATTAGAATGATCATAGAATAGAATAGAATGATCATAAATTAATAGAATGATCATAAATTAGCTGGCATTGATGTGTCGGTAATTGGGTGGGTGGGGTGGGTTAATTTTTGTGTTTGAGTTGCTTGGAAGATGCTTAAAGTTCTCTTATTTGTGTAAAGTTTGGATCTTGGAGTTTCAATTTTACTGTATCTGATATTAATAGAATGATCATAAATTAGCTGGCATTGATGCGGGGTTGGGGTTCGGGTTAATTTCTGTGTTTGAGTTGCTTGGAAGATCCTTAAAGTTCT